>VXBJ01002362.1:131679-213330 GCA_013400055.1 Nycticryphes semicollaris
CTGACGTTGATGTTGCAACGCTCTTTGATTGCCAAGAACACAAGGACTGGCTTCAGGAGCAACTGAAACTTCATCAGGAACCAAAATATGAAAAGAAGGGATGCGGGGTGGGGAATGGTAGAAAGTGATACTGTTGAAACAACCCTTTGAAATTTCCCAAATGATTTTTGATCTGTGAGTCCCTTAAAACTGCTGCAATACCTTCAGTATCAAAACAATCTCTTTTTTTGAGGTGTAGGGGGCTGGGAGGAGAGTTATTTTAATTTTTTTTTTGTGGTACTCAGAAGAAATAAGTTTAATTTTAACCTGTAATGATTCCACCTGTATTTTTTTTTAACATCTGTTTATCTGGGATTTAGTAGGACTGTTTAATAATTTTTTTTCCCTTTTCAAATTGCTTGAATATTCCTTTATTTCAAAGGAACAGCAAAGGAGACACAAGGGGCTGAACAGATAACTCCTGAAACAGGTTTTAGCCCTCCCTTATGCACCCCCAAAATACCAAGCCACTGGAAACGAAAACATGAAATAGAAACTTAGATAGAAAGGAAGGAAGGGCCCAGCCTTTCCTTGGGAGAAAGCCAGTGCAGCAGCCTCCAGCTGCCACAGGGTGCTGGTGTGCCCCAAGGCACCTCTGGCCCCAGAGATGCTCTCCAAGCCCTGAGAGAGCCCAGCAGAGCCCAAACTGGGCTGGAACCTTCAACAATGGCCATGTGGAAATGGAAGATGAACTGGTGAAAATCCCTAAGGAGAAATAGGTCTTGAAGGAATGACATGGGGCATGTCCAGGTATGCCAACAAAATAAGCCTGGGGAGGCAAAGCGGATGCTTTAGCCAGCAGGATAAACCCTGGAGATGTTTAGTCTCTAGTCTTTTTCTCTGTGAAGGACCAAGGGTCTAGCAGGATTTTTTTTCAGATCCATCCAGGTCATCAGGCCGTGTATCTGCCCCCTGGTCTTGCCTGGTTTTATAATTTCCTCACATTAATTTTGGGCATGTACTCGGGAGCTGCTCTGGAAAGTATCTGTGTGACTCTAGGTTATGTTGAGGGACAAACATAGCTGCTGTCTAAAGTGAGTCCAAAAGCGGGGTGCTGGATGCAATTAGCATCGTGTCATTTCAGAAAGGAACAATTTTGAACAGGTCACCTCCTTTGCAGATTGCTGGGGGAGCGGGGGGAAACATGCTGCATTTACACTGTTCATCCCAGCTCCTTTACCCTCGTAGGAAAACATCACATAAAAGACTGTATGGATTAGATGGCGAGGAGCATGCCCATTCCTTCTGCAGTTAATATCGTATGCAAATGAAATGTTTCCACTGAAAGTTTGCAAAAAAGGGAAAGCTGCCACTTACCACCGTCTCTGCTGAGCTAAAAGGTTTTTAGCAGATAACATTTTTCATGTGGTGCTGGTGTGCTTTACGTTTATTGAGCCCTGGCAAAATGTCTGTAAATCAGCACTGCATAGGCTCGGCGTACATCCCGTTTGCAGGAGCTAGCAAGTCACAAGGATTAAGATAATGGTATGAAACCTCCCTGACTGACAGCATCACTCATATGGATGCAGGCTCCCTGCTCCCTGCTGCTCCCACTCAGTGTGAAGGCTTTCCTCCCTTTTTGGTGTCTTCAAAACTCTTGGGCTGCTGCTCTGAGATGTTTCAGGGCGGCTGAGCTCCGTGGCAGTGATGGGTGGGAGATGAAGAATTGCCTTTGCACAGCAAATGCAAAGTCCCACGCACAGCATGGAGGTAGGAATGGCCACAGCACCCTTGAAAACCATATCACTTCCTGTTAGATACACAAATTTAAGGCTTCCCGCCTGTTGGATGCTCAAAAAATTTGGAGAAGTCCTTGGGGACCTGACTCCCTGCCTGCAGCTCACAGCATTTGCAACTCCGGAGGGATACCGAACCCCAAGATGAGGAAACCCTCAGTGCAGCTGAAGGTCTTCAACACATGGGTTCATTTCCAGAAGCTGTCAGCTTGGTTAGTGCCTTAACGATGTGCTAAAAGAGCCTGAGGAGGAATGGGCAAAGCTGTTCCCTGCCTGTCTCCTGAGGGTGGCCACCCTCCAACACTGCACACGCTCTGTAAGCAACATGTCATGGCACTTGAACAGAATAAAAAAGATTGTTTGAAGCCACCTGCCCATCTCCAGCAGCAGGGTCTTTAGCCAAAGCATTTGAGAGTAAAATAAATATTAAAATGACAATCTGCACTTCTGAACATGCAGATCATAACCTCCTTTGGAGTAGAAGAATTTTCCCTGCTCCTGTTCTGCAACCTGTAATGAACCCCTTCTGGTTCCCCTTTCTAAGAAGGGTCTTTGCTAATTTTGAATGTTCTAGACATTTTAGAAAATCTCTTTGTTGTGAAAAGCCCATTGAGAATGTGGTAGGGGAGACAAGTAACTCTTCTAAACACAGTTATATGCAAGAAACAGACAAACTATTCAAGAACCAGTTCTAGCTGTGACTAGAAATAAGTGGTCTCCACAGATGTTATGAAGTAGGATGGGAGTTTCTGGGGTCAGCCTGAAGCCACCATGATATTAGGAAAGAAGATTTAATATCTTAAATCAGGAACAGGGAAGACAAAGATTTAAACTGGGCATTTCCTAAAGAAGTGCCACAATTAACAGCCATTGCACAACCCCTTGCAGTGTCGGAATGGGGCATGTTTCTCAATCCGCAGCGGTTGTGAAAGGACTTTCATACATTTATGGTAACCCTAGGGCGCTCTAACAGGGCCAGTGCCGTGGGTGGGAATCAGCCTTGTTGGAGCTTTGAACAGAGATCCCTTTGTTGAAGATCTGCAATTCGGTGCTATGACAAGCTTAGTTACAGCTAATCTACTTTTGCCCGTGGTGGCCACTGGAATTGTCTGTAATGTCAGTAAAAGAGGCCAGGATATGATATCTCTTAGTTTATATCCATCCATTTCTCTTCTAACGAGGAATGCACTTCCCAGGTTCTTCTTCTCTTCCAAAACCCAGGGCAATAGTGTCAGAGAGAAAGATTATGATAAAGAAATAAATAAAGAAGTCTAATTTATGAAGCAACCCTTTCAAAGCGTTAAACCATTCATAGCTTTATGACTACATATTAATCTGCTCTCATTTATTGCTTTGTAAGGCTATTTTGACAAAAGTTCATTATCAAGACTGCTAAATGCTTTTAAAGCATTGATTGGGGGAATTATTACATCACGGTGATAGACACAGTGTGTTAAGATGGATTGTAAGGCTCGGACCATCTGAAATTTCCCCCCTTTTAATTGGATCGATCCCCAGAATAAACGAAGTTTAATTGAATTTTGAGGAAAATTGAGCAGTTGTTTTCAAGTCTCTGTCAATACGCATTATTTCAATTACATGATGATAAGCATAGAGAGAGTTTGCAAACAGCCTGAACGGAGGCTGCACACCAGAGGCTCTCTGCACACGTTTGGCTTTTACTTTCTTTTTTCCAGAACCAGCTACATTTCCCAAAATGCACATCAGCAAGGGCAAGGACCCTGCTCCTGCAATCCAGGTTTCAGAGGAAATTAGCCCTTGTCCCTCCATTTTCCCAGCTGTCCTCATCTCCTGCCTGACACTCCTTCCTCAGGGTTCCCATAGTCTCTTCCTTACAAACCAGACATTTTTTGATACAAAACCCAGGCTTTTTATTCCAAGACCTCAAAGTGACTTGGAAGCATTGACCAAGATGTCAAGATTTGTTGCAGTGATGTCAAGAAGTGATTGCCCCTTGGTGTCTATTCTGCTCCACTCCAAAACAAATGGACCCTTCTCTTCCAGTCTCTGCAGCTTCAGTGCAAATTCTGGCACCTTTCTCTGTGGAAAGGGCTGATGAAGCTGTGTTGAAGTGAACATCAGAATCATGTTCCCATTATTTAGGGAGTGGAGCAGAAAGCTGGAGGCAATAGTCTCCTGTACAGGACCTCAGCTGCCTGGTTTCATTACCCCTTCCACCCTTAAGGCAGCACAGAGGGGTGGTGGAGCTGAGGCACCCTCCTGCCTGGGTTGGATACCCACGCAGAAGAACACCCCTTTTAAAAGAAAAAAATGCCATTGGCTTGAGACCTAAAGCAAATTTCTGGGCTCCTTGGAAATCCTTCCTCAACTCAGAAATATTCCCTCCTCCTTCACAAGCACTGGGTCTGGGCAAAAAACCCACATGGGAACCTTGACCAGAGGAAGAAGAATTTGGCATTACTTGGGAATGAACAGCATCGGTGTCGTGATGGCGAATGAAGTGTTGCCCTGGTTCTCCATATGCTTCTTTGAACATCCAATTAGCAGAAATTCTAGCAGTGTTTTCCTCCTTCCTGTTGGTAGAAACCTGGTCATGGCTTGGTATCAGCTGCAGCATCCTGAGATGCTCTCTGGCAGGGTGGTCGTCACGCCTTCCTACTCTGAGGTTCCCATAGGCAACACATCTGCAGTGGTTTGAGAAGAAACTTAGCCGAGTCATTGTCTTTTGTATTTTTGTTCACTGAATATCCACCCAAAAAATTTAAGATCCTCTGCTAAGGAAGACAATGCCACATATAACTCCTCCATAAACATAAAAGCCCCTTTCCCCCCCTTCTCTTGCAGTCCCAACTCATTGAAACTTGTATGAATTATGGTAAGTCCCACCGGAGCAGCACAGGGTATAAACTCTGTTTGCATGAAGCTGTTTCTCTTCCTTTTAATTCCTTTAACATCAACTCTCTGTGTTCACCAGGGAGTCCCTGCCCCAGAGCACAGACAGAAGGCAAACATTATGGGACACTTGCAGCCTCTGGGATGGCTCAGAGTGCCTGTACTCAGCAAGATGCACCAGTTATGGCTGCTATTGGGTTCTTATTAGCTCATCTCAGGCCTGATGGTGCCCGCAGGAAGGTGGGACTTGATAGTAGCATTGCTGGGATGGCCCCACACCTCCAGAGATGGGGACAAAGTGGTGGGAGGTGGCTCAAGCTGCATCTCTGGTCCCTTGGGAGTCCAGGCAGGACTTTCTGAAGATCAGTGGCTTGTGGCTCTGCCCTGCTCCTGAAATGTCCTCTTTGAACCTCTTTTCCTTCTGCCTGCACTGTTCCCCTAACCCTGAGCCATCCAGGTGACACTGGCCTCACTCAGGGCTGCAATCAGAGGCAGGCAGAGGGCAAAGTGCACTGGCCTCGGCCAGCCAAGGGTCAGGAGAGTTCCCTCCAGGGTTCCCTGCTGCAGCCGACAGCCGGAGCATGAAGGATATAGACGTTGTTATAGATTTGTTAGTTATTCATTGTAACGGCGTTGATCCTAATGAATTCATTTGGTATTCATTGGCTGTCAGGCACAGTTCTGTAAGTCTTCAGCTCTAATTTAGGACAATTAAAATGAAGTGTTAGCAAGCAATGTTTCCCCTGCATTGCACAATCTATAATATTTTCTTTTCAGGGGAGGGATGCAGACTAACCCGGCTCACGCTGCTGCTGTTATCAGGGAGTGAGATCTTACAGCTTGATCCTGCAATGCTTAATGAATTAATACAGCAGATATAATTTTCATGGGTCAGTGTGTTGTGCTGGCCTGCAGATCTGTCTAGATTAAGCCTAGGGAAAGACTAATTGAAAAATACATGTCTTGGTTTGCTTAAAAACAATAAGCAGATATCTACCAGGGAGAAATGTACAAACAAGATGCATAAAAGCCAGCCAGCGATTTGTCATATGCTTCATAGTTCATGTTGTAAATTAGACAATCTTTCATAATCACAGGGCTGGGGGAGGGGGACAGCCCAATCAATTCATCTGTAAAATTCTAAGTCCTTTTGAAAACACAATTGAAATATAATTCCTCTGTGTTTCCCAGTTAATTATCATTTACAATATTTCTGGCATCAAAGCTTTACTAGCATGGAGGGATCATTTCTTCATCACAATACCACTTTCAGGATTCATTTATCTTGTCTTTTAGACTAATTATCCCCAAATTCACCAATAGACTGTCACACTTACATGCTCCAATAAATGTAGTTTTAAATCAGCAGCTTACTTTGCTGCAGTGGTACAAGCTTTCCTGAATTGTGTCTAACTAGAGTCATTCATCTGTGATCACAACACTAAAGGGAGAACAACAACATTAAGGTTTGTATGAATGATCATGCTTATTTATATGCAAATACATCTGACAAATCAATAATGTATGATTTAGCTGTTCACTGTGCATTAGTAGAAGTGCCGCCAGTCCCAGGTGGCGGTCTCAAAAGGATCCTCAGCTCTTCCCCCTCCCCATCTCGGTCCTGCTTCAAGTAGCGGCTCCGGTCAAGTGGCTGCAAAATCAGCTGCTGCCTCATCCCCAGCACTGAGGGACTGACAGCCACCCCACCGCTGTGGAAGAGATGGAGTTTGGAGAGGGTAATGCCGGTGAGGGGGAACTGGGAAAGGGGAAAGGCACTGTGGGGGTCCTGAAGCACCCCGTGATGGGGTAGAGCCATGAGCTGGGGGTGAGATGAGGAGAAGCACTGGGATGGCAGCGTCTGACCTTCCACAGGCTGAGGCTATGACAGTCTTGTTCCCACAGATTTCAAGCTGGTGTGAAGCACAGTAACCCCTAAGCTGAGTTAGTCCTGTCCATCAGTGTTCCAGCGCTCCTCCATCCTACTCCTTGTTCCTGCCCGGACAGCAGCTGCCCGTATGATCTGCCTCCATTTGCTGCAGAGGGTCTCTCACCCTCCTCCAGCTGCACCTTTTTTATGGTCCAGCCTCTTCTGCACAGCCCTGCATGGGTCTGCCCCACAGCCAGGGCTCATCTTTCACCTCATCCTCTCTGCTGCCTGTGTCTTTTCCTTTCTACCCTGTCACTCCCATGCGGGAAGGCCTCTCAGCCATGCCCCACCAAGCCCCGGGGTTTTCTATACCATCATTCCTCCTGAAGAGGTACTTTTCTTCCCTTCCTGAGGCCTCCAAAACAGGAAGAAAAAGGGCAGGAACATCAATGGGTGTGTGGCATTATGTTGTCCATGTCCTACACTACTCATGTGCTGCCCAAGCACACTGTGGTGTATCTGCACCTGCCTTGGGGACCAGCAAGTTGTCAGGGTCTAACTGAAATAAGTAGATGTTAAATATCTCTACCTTGTACCTGAGTAAATATGGACCCTGGGCTAGATGTTAATGTGGTGTAAACACCTGCATTTCTTCTTAGATGTGCTTATGGCAGTGGTGGAGGGGGATTTCAGCTACGGCCAGCAGCAGTTTATGAGCCAAGAAAAAAAACCCCGCGCTCAACTATTGTTATTCTTCTTGCTCTACCCTTGAGGCTGAGAAGTAATCATGTCCTCCTGACCAAGGCAGGCTGAAATGCCTCTCACATGGTTATTCAGTTGGCCAGAAACATTTGGGTGCTGCTGAGTAATGTAAGTAGTTCTCTTTCTCCTTCTGGACCCCCCAAGCCACCTCCAGCAAAGGACGAGTGTGGGAGGTGAAGGCTGTGTGGGTTTCTGTGCAAAGGGGGATGAGCCATACACCCTGTGTCTGGCAGTTGGTCAGGACTTACACCCACCTTACAGGACTCCTTACCCCATCCTGGCACCCTCCCGGTGACCATCTCCATTTCCCTTCTGCTCTGGGTAAAGATGCCCACACCTTGAGCAGGAGGGTACAGGCAGCCTGTCCTGGAGCTCTTATTTGCCATGACAGGTGAAAAGAAGAGCATCTTGAACAAATGCTGTGCGGCACACTCTGTCCCAGGGATAAATTGCTTGGTTGTTGCCAGCTTTGAAAGGACTACTCAGAAAGCTGTGAAAGCAAGCAAGAAATCCCAGCGTACGCAATGCTGGGGGGATGAGGGGAGGAGTAAGTTTAATGGCCTGCATGAATTGTCAAGCAAACCCTCTGCAGACTTCAGCATCTTCAGTGGCACATTCTCATTCTGACACAGAAGCGACATTTATAGGTCGTAACTCTGAGGAGCAGTTGGTCTCTCTGGCACTATTACACTTAAATGTGAAGGGCTTCATCTGCTGACTATCACAGTGGAAAAGGCAAGTCGAGCAGTTAAAGTAACAGTTCAGGAAGATCCCCCAGGGATGGAGTGAGCAAAAGAGAATAATCAGGCATTTCCACAACTTGCTCTTGTAGTGTATTAGTTTCTGGCGACTAAGCTGCTTTTAGCTTTCCCAGTTTATATTTAATCGTGTCTATAGAATACACTGCTGGTATTCCCATTGCATTTATAATTATAATTGGCTATCTAACTAAATAGCCCACAGATCTGTGTGCTGGGAAACCTGCTGTGCAGATGTGTTTGTCTGTGTGCACGCACACGCAAGCCTGCACATCCGCACACCCCTGCCCTCACACATACAGGCTTAAAAAAACTACTCAGAGATTGAATTAGCTTAGAAATGGAGCATCTGCACAACCAATAATTTCATTACTGGGGAAAGCAGGAAACTGTGTTTCTCAATGAAGCTCAGATTATGAATCCGGTCATTTGCATTGGAATTTTAATAGGTTTGTACAAAAAGGGACTGGCACACAGCAGTTCTTCTTTGAATGAGGCATAATGTGAGGGAGATGCTGCACACTCTCACACAGACGCTGGACGGAGTGGGAGGTTGTGGTGTGGTGCTGGCGGGCACATCCCCACCGGTCCTGCAAAAAAAAAACAGGGAGAAGAATCAGTGCCCACACACTTTGCTGGGCTGTTCTCTCTGTGGAGGGAGTAAATTGTTGCTTTAAACAATGTCATATCTGTGCCTTGTCTGGTGACTGGAACTCTTTGCTAGGGGGAGGGACAATAATGACAGCCAGCACTCCCAGACTTGGACCAGTCCCCTGAATATGGTGAAGCTGGGCTGAGATCTGAGATGCTTTTGTGAGTGAGGAAGGAGGATTTTATGAGTGAGTCAAGTCTAAATGCTCCAGAAAGAGGATCCATACACTGAGATCCAGTCCCACATGGATAATGATGTGCAAGCCCCATTTTTCATGGGGAAGAAGTAACTCTTGCTTTCATATATTGTTTTCCCCTTCCATCAACCCAGACTGGTTCACATAGGAGCAATCATCAGCTGTCGCAATAGTTCTGCACTTTAGAGGATGCTTTTTCTCTTTGATCTGAGTCTGTTTGCAGTCCCAGAAAGCTGAGGAGGCTTTGCAGGTGGCCTCCTTACCAGCAGGAATCCCCTGCCTCTCCCTTCGGAGAGATAGAGAGTAAGACTACATCTCCCAGCAGCCCCAGGAAGGAACAGGAGGAGAGTTTAAGGGTGGGTTTGATTCTCTTCCCAAAGGAATGGCACTTGGAAAGTCAATCTCCGATTGGCAGATTATGCCTTTTGTTTTCAATAGTGCTGAAGAAGTCTGCAAGAGTGGGAAAAGGCATGTGTTTCATCAGTTTTGCCAGAGATTTTGCTGGAGAGACATGTGCACACACAGAAGTCAGGCAGTTCAGCTCAGATCCGTCTGCCTAGGCTTTTCCTGCAGGGTGCTTGCTAATATGAAATATTAAAAGTGCCATGTCCTTTCCTTCACATATTTCTTCATATTCAGTCTGGCCACTCACTTGATATGTAAATAAAGTGTACCACCACTCTGTAAAATGCAGATACCCTGCATTATTTAAGCTGCGAGGGCGATGCATCATCCGTTATGTGGCTCATTGGGGGAGCCCTGCTGTGTATTTGGCAATAAAGCCTCAGAGCGCCTCATCAGAAACAGCAGTTGGTCCAGGGGAAGTTCATTTATGCATGAAATATTCACAGACCAACAATGCAAACCTTAAACATCAGTAATTGTTAGATTTCTATTGCCTCTAACTAGTGTCTCTAAATTATTGCAAAAGACCAGCCAATTTGCAAATTACATATATTTGTCATGCTCTTGTACCTTTAGTGAACAGACCATAATGGTGATAGCATTTTTAATGTACACAGTGACTGAGCCTCCTTTGGAGAGTTAGCCAAAGACTAGCTCTTTAATGGAAAGAACTGGCCAGGTTTCTGGAGAAAGTCCCTGCTATATTAACTGACTCATTGCCTGCTATTTTTTTTTTTTCCCAAATGCTTATCTCCAGCTTTTAATTGAAGGAACTTCATCCAAGATGGTCTCCCTGCTCTCTGCATGCCTTGGAGAAATTCTGCCTCATCATGATACCAGTAACAGGTAGGGCTGTGAGATGAACAAGCTGGGCTCAGACTTTTGCATGGGTTCTGCAGTTCAGTCCTTGCTACTCAGAAATGACCGTGACCATGGCCCTGCAGCTTCCTAGTTTTGGAGAAGGACCTCTGGAAAAAGCAGCCTGAGGTTCCATGTTGAAAACAACAAGGCAAATGAATTCCTGGTGCAACCCCCTTGAAGGCTGCAGAGTTGCACCAGGGATGACCGATACCAGGGAGGTGTCCCCAGTGTCTATTTCTACCACCCTACTGGTGGCTCTGAGAGGAAGAAAGACAACAAACAGATCTCCTTGCTTTGAGCTGTGCTGGGATTAGCAGTTCCGCTGATCCAAGAGTTTGTGAAATGCTCTCTATTTCAAGCTGGGGATTTTTCAACTCCCTTTAGCCTTGTAGAGCATGAAGATTGCCCAGTAACTCCAGCTGAACGCTCTTGCCCTGTCGTGTGCTTGCTGTAGTGTCTTTCTCCATGCCTTCGCTCTTTGAGAAGACCAGCCAGGGTATGGCCAGCCCAAAGTGATGCTCTTTGCTGGCAACCAAATGCTGCCACAGCAAATGAGAAATTCATTTAATACCTTCAGATTCATTAATATCCCTTCCTGCAAGACCCAAAATAACAACTGGGAGATCAAAGGGTCAATTAACACTCGCAGTCTCTAATCTATGAGCAGATTAATTTTTGAGTTGCTTTATGACCGGGTATTCCCTATAAGAGCTGTAGAAGGAAAGTGCTCTGTCCCTGTCTTTCCTCTTCCTGGTTAATATTTAACAGAAATCTTTTAATGTGCTTTTTCATTTAATACAATAATAAAATACAGCATCACCCTTGACAAATCTCTTCCTTTTCACAGAGGAAAGGGTGTATTTTCCCCAACGGCTGCTTTATCTTTTACACTCTGTGTGTCTCTCTGGAAACAGGGGCTCCTCCGTCATGTTGATAAAACACAACCTCCTTTCCCCAGGCATATTGGTCCCTCAGGAGAAGCCATTAGTTGTGCAGAGGATGGGGGCCAAGAGCATAATTTCTGGTGGTGAGAGATGTGCAGAGCTGACTTTCTGCATGTCTCGTTATCCCAGAAAGGGTTAATGGCTGTGGTGATATCTTCTCCTTCACCATGGGTCTCGGAGTAATCTCCATGTGGTGTTTGAACCCTTCGACATACAAGTTGCTGCCTGCTGACAACTATTACATGTGGTAAGGAGAGCTTTTTGCACCTTTAAATAACCTCAAAACATCCCAGACACGCGAAGGGCAGTGGGGGGATGAAGGTCTCGATGTGCTTTCAGAGGCAGGGCAGGTCCCCTGCTGCAAAGCTCACTTTGGCTTTAGAGACATGATCTCTCTGCCAGTTCTGCAAGGGATAGTCTTAAGTTCATTTCGTCCCTATGGCCTTGTCTGTGCCAGGGGACAAAAAGGAGTGTTGTGAGCTCAGAGACTGGCACTTTCCCTATCCCCACCTCTAGCTGCGAGCCTGGCTCCATCTCGAGCTCAAACCCTCAGTGCTGCACTTAGAAGAGCAGAGCTGGAGATATCAGCTGTGTGCTGGGCATCCCTTGGCTTCACCTGCTCCAGGTTGCAATAGTGAGACCTTCACCTTGCACCAAGGTCCTCAGCACCCCCATTTCTCCCCCTCCAGAGCTTAGGCCGAGGAACGTGTGGATTTCAAAAGTGGCATTAGTTAAAATGCATGTGCTGAACTTGCAATTTAAACTGTCTCAGTCCCCTACCCATAAGTTGGGGTAGCAGCATCTCTGTACCTCCTGGTGGGTAGAGATACTCCAGAAACTCCAGAGATTTTGCAGCGCACAAATATTACAGGAAAAGGGGCCGGGAGTGTGTGAGGTGACTGGCTTCATCTTGGCTCTGTTTGTAGGAAGGAATTACACCCTCATCAATCTGAGCAAGGAGGCAGCTCAGGAGTAGAACCTGAGCAGCAAAATGGCACCTTTTGGCCACCCAGCAGGAGATGACAATAAAAGCTAATTTGAAACAAAAAATCCAAAAAACCCCACGCTGGAGTTTTTAGTCACTTAATGAAATTAATTTCTTGTACAAGTTCTGAAGCCTAACTCTTTCAAAGGTGATCGCTCCTGACTCCAGGTTCCTCTTTGACTTGTTTTATGATGTTTGCTGAAAGTTCAGAAAATTAAATCTTTTGCAGTTTCAGAAATGCACATGATGGATGTGTTTTGGGATTCAAATCAAGGAAGGGAGAATGCTTCTTTAAATTATTAGTTTGGCTTCTCTCCACCATGCTGCCGCTCTGTTAATTAAACAGCGGACATATGTTAAGGCTGTTTTACAAGCATCTGGAAGGAAAAATTAACATTTTTTATCACTGTCACTCTAATTTCTTAACTGTATGTATATGTGGACAATAAGAAAATTAGTTTCATTTAAAAGTTAGAGTGGTTTGCGTTGATTAGAAGACAGGTGGAATGATGAAAGGGAAGTCTGATAGCTGAAGAAGAACCTGGCCTGGAGAATGAGAAGCAAAATATGATGCTCAATGAGGCTGGACAATCAGGGTGGAAGTGTAATAGTGTGTATTTCCAATAATAAAAAAACCCAAAAACAACATGCTGTGCATTTCTCTTAGCCTTTTCATGGTTCTGGAGAGAATTTGCAACGAAAACAAAGAGCACCCTGTGGAGCAGATTTCGGATGGTCATCTCGGACTCCATGCTGTAGTCCAGGCTGGTTGTCTTCTCTCATCCTGAAGGTCAGGACTCTCAGAGCATGGATACACCAGCATGGGGTCTTGAGTATCTGGCACTTAAGTACAATCATTTGGGCTCTACTGTTCCCTCTCGCAATGCTTCTGGCACAATGTCTCTCCTTCTGGAAGACTTTCCTGCTGGAAAATGGGGAACCTCATGTCTTAGCTGTGAAAAACAACTTGGCCATGGTCGCATGGGAAACATACATGGCCTCTTTCAACCATGCATGTTCACTTTCAACCTGGACGTGGAGTCCAAGAGGAAAAAGGAGAGTGTCAAAATTATGGTCTGAACCTGATAGCTGTTTTCATAAATTGGAGGCAGCAGAAAGCCCTGCTCCGGCCCGGGATAGGGGAGACTTCTCAGGTTGCACAATACGCTGCACTGTGTAAATTAAACAATATGTTCTTAAATTGACAGATTGGACAGACTCCATTTCCAGAATTCCCAGTCCACACTCACTAATTATGGCAATATGTTGTTTATCAGTGAAGAATTGTCCAAATCCAAATTTCCCTGAGTAATGAGGTACATTTAACTCCAGCTGGACAGCATAGACAGTACAACTGAGCATGACAGGGATTTCTGCCTTTTCCCAGGGCTGGGAAAGTCACAGACTTGGGACCAAGTTGGGGCCAATTTACTCACATAAACAGGCCATATGAAATTAATGGGGCTATACCTCAGAATGAGGATCTGATCCAATAGTCATTAAAATCAATGGCCCTTTCACAGGTTTCAGAGGCCCTCGGATGGAGCATGCGGTGAGCACGATTTGGTCATGAGCCTGAAAGAAAAATGAGCTGTGAGATGCCTCCGTAGAAAATGGAGAATACATAAGATCATCTGGGGTTTCCAGCACCTGATTGACTCACGTTAATTCCTTTTTCTTGCAAACCAAGAAGTGCCTCTTCTAGAAACTTTTATTTTCAGCCAGAGAAAATCCAGAGGCAGAAACCATTGAACAAGCAAGCTGGGAGCAGAGTGTAGTTCATTTATCCATGCTGTCACTGATCACATTCCCCTTGAAATCCTAAGGAAATCATTAACATATTTTCATGAGGCCTTGTAAGAGCAGCAGATCCAGGTCCTTGACTGGTGCGTGACTGACCAGTGTGACCAGTAGTGTGGCTAATCCAAACCTACCAACTATGTTTCCATCCCTCCATAATCCCCGCTTTCTTTATCAGTTTTCTTACAGGAATGAAAGAGATAATCTATTCACGTACCCTACCAACAAGCCAGCTGGGATTTTTGCTTTAAACCAAGTGCCTGTCGAGGCTCTGAGTGAATACGCGTTAGCTGACTGGTTAACATGTGCATCTTGGTCCTGCGTGCATGTTGTTAAAATAATGAATGCGAGAGACTGGACTGTCAAGCGAATTAATCTTGGGTTCCTGATGATATCACAAACCACCAGGGCTTCACTCTCACAGGTTGCAGTTTCATCAACACCCCCCCTCCCCGCCGCCTATTGATTTATACCTGCAGAATCCATCCTTCTCCCTATCCATTATCCTAAATGTAATGCTAACGTACCAGAGAAAATCTATTTGAGTTCATTTGAATTTTTTTTTCCAGCTCCGGAATTAATGTTTTCTAAAAGGGTATTTTAATCAGGCACTTTTTTAGTAAAAGAAATATTACAAGAATAAAACACCAGCCCCCAAGGTTCAGCCAGTTATGGCAAAATAGCATATTTGGCTCCTACTATCCCAGTGTGCTTTTTTTTCCCCTTTGCAAAATTAGCAATGTGAATTAGATCCAAGAATTTTAACCCTAGTTGACCAGTGAGAGTTAACTGATGAACACAGTTAATTTATTTGATGAATCAGTGTCAAGGGGATTGGTGAGCTTTTTTTCATTCCTTCTAATAGTATAAAACTGCAAAACTGCAGGTTATGCTATTAGTTTGACTTATTCTGTTACAGTGATTAGGGAGATTTGCCTTTCTCTGCTTTTATTGACGGGGTGTTTCTGACAAATAAGTCTTTGCATTTCTGCATGGGATGAAACATGTTATTTTTTGCAGGTAGCATGTGGCACCATTGTCAAAGCAAGTGCACAAAAGTCAGCTCAAGACTTTGTTATGAGTTTGCTTGTTCATTGCTCCATATAAACTTTTAAATCCTGTCTGGTTTGCAAGGGCACTACTTCCATTTAAATGACATTTTTGAATTTCCCATGCACAGAAAATTTTCTCTCTTTTCTTATTGAAAGCTGAGGTTTTTAGACAGTTGTTTGTTTGCAGCAATCAGGGCTTAAAGGAAATCACTATATCTCCATCTCTCACAGTCTGCAGTCGTGTCATGGGACGTAACAACATGGATTCCCCTGTAACGTTTGCAATATATACAACAAGCCAAAACCTACAAATCTGAAGCTTCAAATTCAGCTTTTCCCAAATGGCAAAGACAGACACTGAGTGCAATCAGTCCCCTTTATAAAGAAAAAGAAACAACTGGTTTTTTACCTTATTCATCTTTCTAGTGCCCTTAGAATGGTAAAGTTTGCCAGCATCACAGTCTGCATGTCTCTCTCTATATGACCTAAATGTAGCTTAAAGCAGGGAGACAGCAAGGATAGGGGAAAATGGGACTTCCTGGGCCTCAAACACCAGCCCTATAGCTCTGTGAATGCACCTGACTCCAATTGTGTGGCTACCAAAAAACAGCAGCGAAGTTGCTGAGGCTGTCTGAGCACTCCGGCCCTTCAGAGGACTCTCCTCAGCACATTCTCTCTGGGTCACAAAGGAAATCTGGTGGAAAAGATGTAAATTAAAGTAGAATTGTCCCAGTTCTGTGCTAACCCCGCCAGCACCACCTCCTCCACTGCGTGAGAGACAATGCAGACATAGCGCGGGGACTTTCAGGACAGGCTGCTCGGGTCCCTCTGCCTGGCTCCATAAAGGATCTCCTCCCAGAACCTGCCTTTTCTGATTTTTCTATTTGTGACTGCAGAAGCCTCATCCCTTCCCAGCTGTGAGCCACTGGGTGCTGCAATAACAGGCTCTTTGGAAAAGAAGTAGTAGGGACACATTCCTCTATCCATATCTGGTCTTAATTCTCTGGGAGCCTCAGCACAGGAATCCTAGAATCAAGGGAAATGGAAACCCAGGAAGGATTAATAGCATTTGACTGTTTCTTGGAAGGCTGTGAGGCAGAAGGGATTGTCCCTGTTCAGGCTAAAACTACATATGTATGCAAACCAAACCCCAAAACCAAGCATCCCAAAATTCCAGTTTGGCTCTAGATTTTGCCTTAAGCATTTATTGGTCCGAAGTCCTGCCTGCAGGTGACTGCGAGATGGGAGGTTGGAAGGAGAAAGTAATTGAACAGGAGAAAAAAAAAACAAGAAAAAAGCTGTTATGGGGACTAGTTGATGATTTAAAGGAAATCTTTGTGATGATTTTTATTAAAATAGATTTCCATTTTCCTTTAACCTCTTTGTAAAACACAGTCTACATTTCTAGCTACAGCTTGCTGCAAAAACTACTGCTTGCAGGGGTTTGTGTTACTGGAGATCAGTCCATCATGAAAAGTCTCTTCTGCTGGGGACAGCATATCACCTGCGTTACTTGTTTTACTTGTTTTGATCAAAGCTAATGGGAGTGGGGGGGTGGGGAGGGGCATGTCTAGGCTGAGCTCATGTATAACACATCTTTCACTTCCAAGCGTTGGGTCCCTGCAGCAGCTGTGGGCTGGGAGAAGTACCGAGCTCACTGGCGAGGTTTGCAGGATACTTGTGCCCTGCATAAGAGTCCTTCACTGTTGCAGTCTTTGCCTTTGCGGGTTAATAAAACCATCTATCACCCTGCCCGATGACAGACATCTAAATGTCCGAATAATACCCAGCACAGAGAGCTATGCGTTTTGACAGCCAGAATCAGGTTTCAGAAGAGATTGAGACAACTCCAGAAGTGAATGGAATGCACAGATGTTAGCAAGCCTGTCCTTCTGATTAAGTTTGCTGCAATGCAGAAGGTATAAATATGTTCAAATGCTCAGAAGGCCATGGGAAATGAGAGACTGCATTTTAGCACCCAGCACTTTTGAGTCCCAGGGTAATCCTGATTTTAAGTACACCTTTTATAGACCAATCTGGCTGAATTGTTCTACAAGTTAAATGAAGCAAAGACTTTGTAGAAGTATTCTGGCAAACAATATAATGTATCGCTTAAAGAGCTATAACCAAGCAAGTGGAAAATGCAGCTCTTGTTGCAATTTAAAGCAGAGTAACCGTAGTTCATATTTAGCATTTTATTGTGGAAAATGAAAATAAATATCAGTAAGCAAATAGGCATCGTACCCAAGTGCACTCTGCTACCCAGAGACCGATGTGTGCTGTTGGGTAACCATCATCCAGGCAGGTTATCACTCTGAGGAGAGTGTCTGTGGATGTTTTCCGTATAGCAGCAAGCTGGTGCTGTGCAGCCCCAGCTCTTTCTTCCCTGGGGAAAGAGTCTCTTTACCCTGCACCCTGATTCTTCTTTTTTTTTTTGGGGGGGGGGAACGGGGGGACACAAAACTATCACACTGCTGCGGAGTCTCCTCCAGCCTGGAGGTGACCCTGGGACTTGGGAACATCTTGAGGTGACAAGAGCAGGGATATATTTCAGACTCACAACTTGCCATGTGCCCTGGCTGTGAGACTTGCCTGAGGGTTACAGACGTATGGATTTCACACCTTTCACATCGCAGTGACTTAACCAAGCCCAGCTTTTCACTGGGCTTTCTGCAAGGAGAGGTGACTGGGGAGAAGTTTGTCATGCTGCACTTTGATGAACCGTGGCACAATTTGTTCTTAATTGGACTGTCAGTCTCTTGGAGCAGATGCCCTGAAACACAAGAAGGTCGAAGTCCTGCACTGCCATAGTCCCACAGAGGAATAACATCAGTCCTGAGAAAGTTTTTCTCCAGCAAAGACATCCCAGCAGAGGAGGAGCAGAGGATAAAGGAATCACAGATAAAGGAATCACAGATAAAGGAATGTTCACTCTTCAATATTTGCGATTTCTCCATCCATTCCAGGGCTGCACTAGCACTCCCTAATCAGTTGCTTCCTGGAGTCTCTGAAAATTCCCAGGGGGGTTGCTTCCAGCTGCTGGGTGTCTCTCAGCAGCTGGCTCTTGGTCCGGGAAAGCTGACATTCCAAAGGCATAATCGTGCTAAAACACCACTGTGTCGCCCTCGGTGCAGAGACACTGCACAGCCTGAGCCAATGCTTTAGCAAGTGCTGCTTCTGAATGACTCTTAGCAGGGGAAGTATCGCATTGATTATTCGTGGATCTATAGCGAATTACATTATTTTATTCAAAATTATACCAGTAAGGCATAACGTTTATGGGACTGGAAATATCTTCCGAGTGACTGTTCCGGATGTTGGAAGCACTCACTGCCCCGGGTGGCTCAGGGTCTCTGCCAGGCTGGTAAATCTGAAATCCCTAATTCATTCAGGACTGGAAAATGCTTTAGTCTTGAATGAAGCATCGGAGGAGATTTCTACACCTGGGTTTTTATAGCTTGATCTCAGCAGAATAAAAGGAATAACTTTGGATTTTCATATGAAATGAGCTCAGGAATAGCTCCTCAGTACTAAACTGTTTGGATAAAAATTATTCTTTTGAGCACTCACTTTGGCTTTGTTTGCTTTAAAAATCTTGATTGGCAATAGCCACCATCCGTTCTTTCTCCGAGTTCATGGAGAGATGCTACCCTGAACTCTGCTTCCCTCTCATTTCCTTTCCCTTTCTTGCAAGCCCTCTCCGTCCCTTCCACTTTCCCTCCAGACCCGCCAGACGGTGTTGATCGGCTTCGGGCACAGTGCGTTCAGACACGGGGCAGGCGAGCACATGTGTGTGCACACCTGTGTGTCCCCGTGTCCATAAAGCACAGGGAGCTGCTGCACGGCTGTGTCCTGCAGACCTTAGTGCAGGGCAAAGAGCTGTCCTTCTCACTGAATAGAAAGAGCCTCCAGCACACACAGGGTTAAGAGCTCTAAATCTAAAGTACTCATCTGCAATCTCAATTTGCTCAGAGTCCAGCAGCTGCATTAGTTGAGATAATTCTGTCAGTGAGTGCTGTTTGTACCCAGAACATGCCTGCTAAATTTGTTAAAGAATACCCCAGACTAGCGCATCATTACACTCACAAAGTCATCTATCTTTTACTTCAGATTAATTCTTTTTTTTTCCCTCTCTCCTCACCTCCTCCATAAATCCTGGTGCACTTAATTAATTTCAGTTCCAGTGTAAGGTCCATAATACAGAATTGTTCAAGCAAACACAAAATTAATTATTCTATTTACGGCCTTCTCATTGAAAGGAGCATTTCATCTTTCATAATTACATTTTGGAACGTCCAATTATGAATTCAGACTTCTGCTGCTTTGCATACCGCGATTGTACGCAAGTGTCTCCATGCCAATGAGAACCAAGATTTGGGTTTTGCATTTCCTTCCAATTAGACTAAATTCAAGTACAGTTCTAGTCTGAAAAACCTTTTCAAGAGGTGACAGAGGGAGAGGGCGGGAGATAGGGGGTGCCTAAAGAATGAGGTTCAAAAAAAACCAAAAAAGCCTATGTGAATGCATGTTAACATTTCTCCTCTGATGAGATAGATGTCTTTATAACGCAGAACAAGGCTTGCTGTAGCTGGTTCAGTAACCCTACCAGCTGCTACAGGCTTAATTCTACAAGCAAAAGACTTTATCTAGCTCTTTTTGAGAGAATGTAGAAATTCCTTGGCCCTGATGCCTTTAAAAAGAGATTTTGAACTCAGGCACAAGTTGATATACATTATACCCTTGAACTGTGTTAATTATATCAACTTTTAATGCCCCCGATGACACTAGCTGTTTTCCTCAGAGCTGATTTGTAAGTGAAATCTGAAACTGCAAAGGTTTTCTGCTTCCTGCAAACCTGGGGCAGATTCAGGATTTCAGGTGTGTTTGGAGCAGTCTGGCCCCTGGCCGTGAAGCAGTGAAGGAAAGCCCCAGGCTCAGCAGCTCTGGCTTCTGCCTAACCACGGGCAGAAGTCCTCCATGTAACTGAGGTCTGTGGTAGGTGCTTGGTTCTCCTTGAAGGTGCAATGCCGTGGGAAGTAGGAGGAAGGAGGGTGTATCCATGCCTTCTCCAGGGAAAGGGTTTTCCAAATGCAGATACAGCAGGCTTTGGCTCAGGTTTGGAGATAAGGAGATCCATGTTGTGCCCAAAATATTTTTAAGGAAAAGTTTAGCCCTGCAGAAGGATCTTGGATGGGAGATAGCCATGAGGTAAGCCTTGTGCATGTGTTATGGGGTTGTGGTAAAGTCTTGACCTGAGTCCTTACTCGTTGATAGGAAGCAGCTGGGAAGAATGACCACAGGGTTGGGACCCAAGAGACCTGGGCTCAAGACCTGGGACTGTTTAGTTTGAGGAAGAGGAGGCTGAGGGGAGACCTCATTGCTCTCTACAACCACTTGAAAGGACATGGTAGAGAGGTTGGTGCTGGTCTCTTCTCGCAGGTAATTAGAGGGAATGGCTTTAAGCTGCAACAGGGTAGGTATAGGCTGAACATTAGGAAAGAATTTTTCCCAGAAAGAGCAGTCAAACCCTGGAATAGGCTGCCAGGGAGAGGGCTGAGTTCCCATCCCTGAATGTGTTTAAGAGATGTGGTATTGGGGGACCTGGTGTAGGGGAGAACTTTGTAGAGTGGGGCTGATGGTTGGACTTGATGATCCCAAGGGTCTTTTCCAACCTGAATGATTCCATGATTCTAAGTCACAGATGCTGTAGGTGACCCTGAGCAGGGGATTTCAGGCCTGACCTGTAGGCTGCAGGTAGGAACTGCGAGCTTTTGGAGATTGCAGGATGGACAAAGGGAGCACAGCTGCCTACAGTCATCCCAGCACAAAATCTTCCTGTGGCAGTCAACTTGGCTGCCTGGGGATAAGGCTCCAGGCTATTCCTTACCCAGCACCACTAAACTCCCTGCCTCCTCCCAGAGAACCCAGAGCTGCCTTTGGCATTCAGGAGGGAGCAGGGGCTGAAACTGCATCTAGCTAAAGAGGCCACTCGGGCAACCCAATGCTTTTTACACTCTCCCTCTTTGCATACTTGAGCAAACGCCATGGTGAATATGACCTTTTGAGATATCTGTTTTAAAAATTCCCGGACGATAGAGGTTAAAATGAGCTGTTATAAGAGCTACAAAGTAGCTCTAGAGTCTGCCTGTCAAGTTTGATCGTGCTCTGAAAAGCTGAAATGTGCCCATCTACTTTGGAAACACAAATAAATTGCTTTAGCCTTATCTATAGTCTTACAGTGACTGCTATTCTAATAGGATGAAGCGTGCTAATCAACTTTATAGAGCATATTTTCCGTGGCACACCAGTTATGTCATGCCTTGTTTACACAATCGGAATTAGGGATTAAGAGGTACACATACTGGGCAGGGGGCCAAAAATACTTTTACAGGCCTGATTTACTGGCCAGCCTCTGCAGGACTCGGGAGCCATGCGTGCACCGGCTGCAACGGGAATGTGACTGGCTTCAGTGTGAGGGATTTAGCAAATTGCAGCATTGCATCACCATGTCCGAAAATGAAATATCCCAAGGTGGGTGCTGGGTGGATGGGACTACTGGTGCTGCTCCTGTGACGTCTGTTCCTCTCCACACACATCTTCAGTGGCTGATCTGAGACCTGGGGGTTAAAACCCCCAGGCTTGGTGCCTAGATCCTGGGTGAGAAACAGGCTCATAGGAATAAACGAGTGTGACTCGTGCAGGGAAGAGTAATTGAGAGCTGGGGCTGGGGAACAGACACCCACAGGGAGCTGCTTGGGTATCAGCACCCACGGAAGCACAAACACACATGCAGAGGACTCAGACTTGAGAGCAAAGTAGGTTTTTCACAGAATTATGCTTCTTATTACTGAGAGTGATATTCCTTGCCTAATGACTGCGTGCCTCTAGGCACAGAAGGAGTTCTTATCCTGTAGTATAATTAATCTGTGATTTCTGGCCAGAGAGCAGGAGGCGTTGACCATGCTCTTTGCTCACTTGCAGCGCTCCCATCGGAGAGGGTCTGTTCCGGCCTTGCTGAGTGCGAAACAGGAACAATACTCCTTCATTTTTGTTACCATAAAATCCGGCTGTAAAGAAACCCTCTAAAGCCCTTTGGCGTACTTTACACATGCAAACCTGGAGTTTTTCTGGGGTTCTGCAGAGTGGATGAGTGGAGAAGCAGACTGATGGTGGGGACAGGGGGTGATTTACCCTGCGGGGACACGCACATGCACAGGGCTCAGCTCCAGCGGCCAAAACCCTGCTAGCTAACCTCAGCCTGAACTCAATCATGTCTTCGCCTAAGTTGAGAACAGTGAAGATATTTTTTCCCCCTCCCCAGATGCTGTTGCTAATTTGTTAGCCACGTACAAGTGTTAAGTTTGCTGGGGGAAGCCAATTTGTGCAGTTTTTAGCTCGTTTGGTGGCGAAGTCTGCCTTATCTCTTGTGGAAGTGACTTCATGGCTTACATGAAAAGACATAAATAATCTGTTTTAAAAGCTGTTGGAAGAACAGTGGATTTATAGGCCTTATTGCCAGAAGGGGATTATAACGACCCTCTGGTCCAGCCCACCATAAGCAATTCCTGAATCAAAGCCCACATCTTGCAGTTGAGCTGGAGCATGGTTTATTTTATTTTTTTAAACACATCCAATCTTGGCAACACTGCTTCTTTCAATAACAAAATATTTTCCTTACTGTCCTTGCTGGCAGGAGTTAATTGCTCCCTTTTTCTGAGCTGTGAACGGTTTTGTGCTGTTGCTGTTCCACCTGGCATCTCTGCTTTTGTTTGTTAATTAGGTATTAATTGCAGGGGTTGCTGGGGATTTGTAGGTGAAAAGAGCATGTGTATGTTGTGCAAAGGGGCTGGAATGAATTGAGTTTGGTAACAACAGGCCTGGCAACATCACTAATACGTGTTTTCTGAGTGGTGTTATGGCCTGATGTTCAGCGAGCCACAGAGAGAGGTGAGGAAAAGGGTTTGGTTATTGATTCTCTGAATGTTGCAGCTCAGACCGTGCACTGCTGATTAACGAGATGCAATGTTGAGGAAAGGAGTGAGGCAGGGAGCTGTTTTTTAAATATCAAAGATGCTGTAAAATATAAAGGATAATCACAGAAAACGTGTAAATGATGAAACAGCTCCTCATTTTTACTGGTTTAACTGCACAGCTAGGAAAAAGAATGTCAAAATGACCCTCGGGTTGCTAAGAACTGTAGGACAGCTGGGATAGATAATCACAGACTTTGCACCTTTTGAAATAAAATTTACAGAATAAAATGAGGAAAAGAGAAAGAGAAGACCGAAACTCTGAGGAAAGAATACTGAGAAGGAAAAGACACTTTGAGGGATATAGAGGATTCTTTTAAGGGGCTTTCCCATAAGCTTTTATGAAATCAAAATATCGAGGTGTAATTATTTCAATTATTTCTGATTGAAGAATATGTTAAAAAAGTAGAAAGAAAAAGCTGCAGTTTGGTAAATGGGTATGACTGAGCTAATTGCTTGACCTACAGGCTACAAGACAAAGGCTGGTACCTAGAAACTCCTCAGGGAAAACAGAAAAGTAAAAATACCCACTTTCCAGCAGTGAGGCAACAGGCACAGGGTGTCAGCTACGGCAGAAAGGGGTAGTATTGGGGCTACAGACCCTTGATCGACCTTTCTCCTCGATAGTTGGATTTGCCAAGACTATCTGCTGTGGCTATTTTGAGAAAGCCTAAAAATTCAATTTCCAGACTGATGAAGAGGCCAAAAGAATGTAGAAAATGAGGTGGGGAAAAGATTTTTGGTGGAGAGTTGAACAATTTCTGGTTTAATAGAGTATTTTAATGCCTCTGTGCTATTGTTGTGCTGCCAATGAATGAGAAAACCTTGCATGGATTTTTAAAACTATTTCAGGTTCGCTAAATGGATACATAACTATTGCTAGTGATAAACTCCCTCATGCAAAACCACGCCTTATTTCTCCAGCAATCTTCGTGAGCCACTGTTTTTTCTCTACAAAACTCAGACTCTTTCCAGTTACCTCTTTTGCCAGCCTTATTCTAAGAGCCCTCCCTTGTGCTTACTTGTACCCTCTTATCAACCTTCAGTATCAGGACAATGTGCTTTTCCTACCCTCAGTGCCTCTATTTACCCCACTCTCCAAGGTTATCAGCGGAATACGCAGTATCTGTGACCCATACAAACATCACAAAGTCATCAGGACAAACCAAAAATATAGATTATCTTTAAAAGGAGAAGTATTCTGTAACTTGTGCAGGACTTGTGGATTTTCCACCCTTTCCCAAGTGCCCCAAAGCATAAATCCTGGGCAACGGGCATTGTGAGCCTGGAAAGTGGAAAACAAAATTGGGGATTGCAGACCTTCAGTTGTTCACTACCTGAAGTTAATCCTACAGAATAATTTTGTGGTTCTTTCACTTTGCATGACTTGGGCCTGGGAGAACATGCCGGTTCTGCTCATCAGCAACAGCAGCAAAATGTCTGGACAGAGCAGTGCATTCGTGTGCTTTGCTTAATGTATTGCCTTCCCATCCTCTTTGTTTCTCCATCTGTACATTCAAATGGAGGTTTTACTGTCTCTGTGAGTTTGCTTGTCCTGCCCCCTTCCTGCACAAGCCCTACTGTTGCTTCTCTTTGATTAGGTGCACAAAAAGGGGACTTTCCAATGTTTGTGTGACCAATGGCTTGTCCCCTGTGGCTTGTCACCCCTCAGTGGGTCAGAGGGAGTGACAGTTCTAGAAATGGAGATTTATTCTTTTTTAAAACAAAACCATGTTTATCCTTCTAGAGCAGTAAACTCAAATTGATGGTGTTGCAATGTCAATAGTGAGTCTTGGAGACTCTGCAGCAGTGAGAGGTGGTTTAACCATCAGCTGAGGATGTGCAGAGTGCCCAGAGAGGTGGATTTGCCAAGGTGATGGTGGTGAGGGCTTCTGGATGAGGCTGGATCCCAGCAAACAAGTATTCACAGGGCAATCTTCAAAGTCCTTCGTGCTGCCATATTGTTGAGATTCTTTTAACTCCTATCAGAAGGTTACGGCAGTGCCCAATGAGTTCTCATTTGAGTACTTGGCTTTCACAGAAAGTTTAATTATCTATAGATGACTGTAGTATCTTGGCTGGGAAGGGTGTTGAATTGGACTGTGACATTTCTGTTGGGGTTGGATCCACAGATTATGATCATTATTTTCAGCAGTTTTATTGCATTAGTGATAAACCACAGATATTCTTCTTATAAACAACCAGAAACTTTGAACCTTTTAAACACTCAATGAACTGCGGAGAACTTGTTAAACCGTATAAAACTCAGTGAGAAAACAAAGTGCAAAGTACGACCTGCCTTGCCTTACTCACAGGCATATATGTGTGGCCTCAGAGCAATGTTCCTGGTTTACCAGCGAGCAATGCAGGGTGCTGGGTGGGTAGAAGCACCTTCTTCAGACACAGTGGGACTTTTGCTCCTGTTAACCCCAGGAGAAGAAGTCCTGTGGATCTTTGACAAATGTTTCTTGCTGATTGAGAGTGATAACTGCTTCACTTATTGACTCGCCTCTCCTTCATTCTCCTTTCCCCCAAGGCTGTAAGTTTTTCTCTCAGCATGGTGTCCATCCAACCCTTAGTCTTCTGGACAGAGATTTTGAAGTCTGTAAGAGCCCTGAGACCATTTCATCCTCTTTTGCTCTTTCTGGTGCTGGTCCAGATTAGTCTTTTGGTGGGGATAGAATGACTCAAGAAGAAAGTGAAAAAGAAAGCTGTGGTTAGATTTATACTGCTAGCAAGAAGGAAACACTTGCTCACCGCTCTCCCTTACTCTTCCTCTTCTGGAGATGTTTTTTTAAAATAGGAAGGATCTCAAACTGGCTTCAGGCCAGCTTGTTTTTGAGCCGTTCTGCAGCTCACAGCATCTGAGCATCATATTCAACACCCAAAAAGGGAGAAAATGCACTGAGGCCTCACATGAACACATTTTGTGTGACTTGAGTATCATCACATCGTGTAACTTGGGGTGTTGTTGAAAGACCGGAGCTGTGAGACAGCTGCCGAGTGTGCTGGGCTGAGGATGCAGAAATAGGGCAGGAGGCAGTGCTAAAATTATCATGGATGGTAGTGCACGTGGTGGCTGTGTAGTGTCTGCCTGCTGCAAGCACCCTGGAGTTAATACATACTGACTCGATGTCACAGTAGGCAATAAACTGGAATGACAGAGACCAAAGGAACTTACTGCAGAAATATGAGAAGGTCTCAAATTCCTATAAATGTAAGCAAGTCTGTTTTCCCAAGGAAAATAATTATTAAAAAAAAATAATTAAGGGTCATTTCATAGAAAATTATGTGTTTATTCCAGAAGATGTTTTGCCCTGATAAACAGAAAGGACACTTGCCACACACATCAACAAGAATGTCCTTGAGAGGAGAAAGTATTTCACTACCACCAAAAGCCAAGGAAAAGAAGACCTCCATGAACCAACACTGTTTTTCCTCCCTCTTCCCTCCAGCCCTATCCAAGCAGAGTGTGGTAGTAATTTGTTTTGGACTGGGGAGGTTTGCTTGAAAACCAATGCACTCCTTCTGTAGAGTTTTTTCTTGTGATTTTGCTACTTAAAACCAGATGAATTCAGTGGTTAGTTAATACTTTGCTTGAAAAGACTAGTTTAAATTCCTGTGTACTATGTACACAGTATAAAATACTATGTAAGTATTTTGTGCTCAGGTATTGGTTTCAGTATATTTCTGTTTATGTTAGCAATGAATTGATTTTTTTACTATGCTAGTGTTTTAAGAGACCCAAAGATCTCCCTTGCTGCCAAAACATGATGGTTACTAAATGATTCTAATATTCTCTCCTTTTATTGCCAGACATGCTTTTAGAATAAACTGTCTACGTGAAAAGTAATTCCTTTATGCTTTACTTTACACTAGTGCTCCAAGAAGTGGGAGGAGGAGGAGGAGGTGGTAAGGCTTTGGGATCTCTAAAGAAAGAAAAATTGTTCATTAACGCACACCTGTTCTGAAGAAAGACTCTTGTCTTACCCAAAAGTGGATTCAGGATTTTGGGATACCAGGGAGCACCTGGTTCCTTGCAGGGTCTGCACCCACTTTAGTATATTTGCTGGGTATCAATAAGGTTCTTTTTCCGATTCTTGAAAGATATTCTCCATTGCCATGGAGTTAGTGAAAGAGCCCTTGCCAACAGCACCAAGGAGCTTGTCATCTAAGAGTCAAGTCTGGTGTTTAAGAGCTGCATGGGAAGGAAGGACACACTCCTTGGTCTTGTCTTCAGGACCCTGGGGTGTGATTCTTCTGACCAGGTCTTAGTAGCAGAGCTCCATGGTGGACAGTCATAGGGTCCATTGACAGTCAGTCAAGGTCTCAGCAATACAGACAGGGAACCTTGAGTGGAGCTAAGAGTCCTAAAATAAATGTCAAAAAATACACTGGGTAGATGCTTTCAGGGGACAGTTTATTTCCCTCCACTGAGGGACAGGAAATGAGTCAGGTGTGTCTGCAATCTGGGCTTCTGGTGTGAATCTCACTCTGAGGTATAATAATAACCAAAGCTTGATCTTGGAAGAGCTGAAGAACTGCTGAGCAGAGCTGGTAGGTGTGGACATGTGGTTTCAGTTGGTTGGTTGCTGCTGCTCTCTTTCTCCCGTGTAAGCTTTTAACTGTAAACTGTGCTTCTCTTTCAACAGTAAAAATGAAACCACCGTACGCGGGAAGTCATAGCGAGTCAATCTCTACACATGTGGAGACTTTTATGCGTAAAAGCAAACTCATAAAACCGTGTGTGTGAGGCAGAGTAAAGCAATGTCATTCTTGGGTTCAGGAGCTTGGTTTTGAAAAGACAGCAGGCCAGTATTTTGTCATCTCTAAATTCTTCCCACCCAGACACCAGGGAAAAAAAATCTCAGAAGCAAAGATACAGTGTTCACCACAACTTGTATGCTTCTCTCATTGTGTGTTTTTCTCCCCTCTTTCCCAGAGGGCTTGAATTTTCTCAGCTCTGCCACAGCCAGAACAAGAAGTGCCAAGGAGAGTGAACAGGACTGGGAGTGCAGCAATACATATTCATAATTACTGGGGCCAGAGGCATCTCAGGGGGCACACCAAGAAAGTTTGGCCTGATTTAGGTGGTCAAGAGCGATCTGGCTTAGCTTTGCAAGGTAGATAATGGGGATGCACTTCCCAGCATGGTATACTGCAGGATACTGAACTGGAGGTGGGAGGGGGCAGCTTACTGCAAGTCATTTCGTATCTGCATGAAAATGGAGTTCAAAACATTCCCTCTAGAGTGGTATCCAATACCAAAATTGGATTTGGGAACTCAGAGTACATGAATATTTGCGCTGTCAATAAGAGTTATCTGTATACAGAACCCTTTCCTTGTCTGCTTTCTCTACCATGCTTCCTTCTTAATTCATTTTCAGTCTTTAATGTACTGTTGTGTAGCATCCTCTCCCATTAGGCCCTGTAATGTGCTCCGATTGCCTTCAGCTTGACTGCACTTAATAGCCAGCGTAAATAGAACTTAGTGTAGCATGCACTAACATCTCTATCCATTGTCCAGAGATTAAATACATGCCACAAATGGTTTACGCATCATCAGCCTCGAGCCCTCGTTTCATAGCTCCCAACCAAAAGAGGATATTAAATTAATTTGCAGGTTGCTTTAGCAAAGCCTAACAAAAAGAGATGAAAAAAAATCCTGAGGGTCATTATGCATATAATATCCATCAATCAAAAAAGAGGGGTGGAAAATGATAATAGCAGGTCATTATAAGAGGACAGGTGCACACATATTTAGCTCTATCTCTAGTTCAGGTCAAAGCTTAATGGTGTTAACTGGGGAGGAATGCAGGCTATGTGAACAGTCTGTATGTGTGAGGAAGAGGCAAAAGGGCAGCACTGTGTCAGGACAGCAGTCTCTTCCAGATCTTCCTGCTTAACCCTTTACTCTCCCTGGGCATGAGCTGTTGGTAAGAGGGAGAGAAAAAGAGCAGGACAGAGATCTCCGTTCCTGCAGTGGCTTGGACCATTCAAAGCGTGCAAGGAAACAGGATTGGTCCAGGGCAGTGCAAAATGAAGTTACACAATGCCAAGGTTCAGGTTAGCAGCACCTGGACATGTTAGTTATCAAGGGTATGGGTTTTGTCCAGCAGAAGGAAATGCAAACGCCCTTCATTAAAATGGAGAAAGTACACGTATATACAGCAGAGGACATCAGCTGACACAGAGATGAACAATGATCTTTGTGAGGCCCAGGACAGAGATAACTGGAAAAAAAACCCAGCATGGCCACAGCTCATCTACTAAAACAAGAACTGTGAATAAAGTCGTGAGACATGTACTTGAAGTGACTAGACACTGCCTTGATTGACGGTGCAGAACTGCATCCTTGATTCACTGTTGTGAAAGGAAGGTACTGTGTGAATGTGGACTTCACGATCTGACACACGTGTTCCATCTGGGACAGATACTGGCAATGAGAAAGCTGCAGTCAGACTTACAGGTTCCACACAGCTGTAAAGAAAGGCTCTCTTGGTGTTACAGCACCAAGATGAAACTTAAGACTATCTTGGTTTGGTTTGTGGCTGTGGCACAAAATGTCACCCAGGTATCATGAGCATTGCTCTCTTTGTTCCAAGTTTGATAGCATTCCACAGAGGTGAAGGAAAATATCAGTGAGTATCACATCGTATTAGACAGCAGCATCAAGTTTTGCAAAGCGTCGTGGATGAATCATAAATCACCGAGTGAAGTGGCTCAGTGCCTTTCTTGGGAAATATGTTTCCAAGTGCTCTGTTCTGGAGGCTTCCTGAGGAAATGACCTAAATACTTCCCTAAGCCAATAGTTACACACCTTTATTGACAAGTGTCATTCTTCTTGGGCTCACAGTAACTACCATCAATATGCTGAGAAACAATATACTGAGAACTCGAATAATTAAGCAAGGCAATATCCTTTACCAGAGAGGTGTTTAAATGCCCAAGGGCTGCTGTCATAGAGATCATGAACATATAGTCTGCAAGCTAAAATTTTAAATGCCAATTTCCACAGGCTGGAGCTGTGCTTTCACCATGAAGTGAAAAAAGGCAAAGCAAGAGTTTGGCCACACTGTCACTTAAGGGTTTAGCAGAAGTCATGAGAAACAAATCCATTAGATAAGATATAAATAAGGAGCCAATTTCAAGCTGTGTTGAAGGGCCAAAGGTTAGCCTGAGTGTCTTTTTTTGGGGAAAAAAAAAAAACTAAAAAAAACCCCTAATTCCCCCCCCCAAACCCAAACAGCCAAGATTCATTTTGGGAGCAGGAGGATCTCTTCTGGGAGCTGTTTGTTCTTGCTGGAATGATCCACACCGACACAGAGGTGCCATTTCTCTAACATCTTGCTGAAGTCTGTTTGCCCCATGATGTGGCCTGAAACTTGCTTTCTGATGCAATGGGCTGTATTCTGTCATGTGTTCTTCCTTTTCCCAGTTTTTCCCTTCTTGCTAGTAAGTGGCAGAATCTGCTTGTCTTGAGACTGAGTGCCGGGTCAAAGATATGGATTTCATCCTGACCAGCTACAGAGGAGCTTGAGCCAGTTCCTGCTCTGATTTGCACCCCAAGCAGATGCTCCATCCATGTGTTCCTGTGGCTGGCATGGGGGAGCAAGGGCCAGTGAGGGGAGAGGGAGGAAAGAGCCTGATGGGGCTGGGCTATGTCACGTACTCCAGAACAATAGATGATCACTCTTAATTATGGCAGCCTGAATGAGCATTACTCTGCCAGTCCCTTTCCTCACGCTATCTGATCAATACAGCCTTAATTGCTGAAGAAAGGGAGTAACGTACACAATCACAGCACAATGGTTTAATCACTTGGACGCTTAAAGTTAATTTCAGGCAGTTCATTTTTCATTGACGCCCTCACTCCACCAGAGATGGCTTGTCTTCCTGCACACACAGGTGCACATATACTTGCAGCTAAAGGTGTATTATTAATAGCTTTTAGCAAGAAAATGTGGGAAATGTTATTATCATGTATAAGATTAAAAAGGTGTTATTTTTTTTGGGGGGGTGGGGGGGGAGGATACGCCAAAAGCATTTATTGACTCATTTATTGAGGGAAGGAATAGAAAGGTCTTCTCTGGGACATCTTCTCTGCTGCATTTTTGCTGACCTCTCCAGACACTCTGGGGACCTTGAGGGTTAATGAGCAGGTGATATGGCAGGACTGGAAACTTCATGAACATCTGGAGTGGGAATTACCTGTCTTTTCAATAGCATTGAAACCTCTCCAGTCTTTTGGGCTTTTCAGACTTGTGGGCAGTGGCTCTGTAAGACCCTTTTTGTGACTGGCAGAGCTTGTCCACTTGAAAAGATGGCGTCGGGATCCAAAGTGATCCTGAGCTAAAAATAAGGGCACATCTAGCTTACCATCTGCAGTATTTCTGCTGTTTCAGATGTGTGGATTCAGCTTGGATCATACTTTATAGATGAGGGTCTGCTGCAACACTTTAATCCGGTTTTGAATATTGTCCAATAGGTCCAGCTGGAAGCCTCAAGGCTGGGAGCTGGAAAGTGTTGTCTATGGGAGGGAAACTCGTGTGTGCCTTCCTGCTGCAGAAAGCGGAGCATCACCAGAACAAAAGCACAGGCTTTTCAAAATCCACTTGTGATACTGACTGCAGTTTCTGAGCACCCCATTGAGACCCCCAAAATCAGTCCACCTCCTTTTCTTCTCTCCCCCTTCCCAGCCAGAAGCTGAGGCTGCTGTTTTCATAAAGCCTTTCAACGCTGCTGACTTGTAGCTGCCTGAGAAAACCTAGACCAAGATAACTGTAGATAGAAATGGGTCCTGACACAGGACACACCTGGTCTAGAGGAGACCTCAGCCATCACCTTGGCTCTTGAATGAGTGTAGCTGTCTTCTGTATTGTTTCATAATGAACCTGTTGCAGTGAGGTGTTGCCCCTTGCTCAGTGCCAACACTGCATTCATAAGATCTTCAAGGTTCTCACCCCTATCTGGATATTGAGCACTGGGAAACCCAGTCTTAGAGGATCCAGGACACCAGAGAACTTCTGAGCCATCGTGGTTGCTCAGCTTGTAGGATATAGCAGCATGGGAGCAAATGCCATACAAGTAAAAGGGCTGAAGAAAGATGGACAGATTTTTTCAAAGCTGCCAATCATCCATGGGGCAACAAATATATTTGATGAAGCGTATCCCTGATGGTGGGATGGGCTGGAAAGAAAAGTTGCTTGAAAATTTATCTCACAACCACTATAGTCACCTTTAATTTTGTTCTGTATTGCACCATTGACCACTAGGACAAAGTTTGGAGGCAGATAGAAGTTTCAGCTGAATATTAGACGGTCAGATAAGGATGCAGTTCACAGGGTACAGTGACCTTTCTTTTCTCCCAGAAAATAATTTCCAGGATAAAAATGGTATCCTGTGTTTTTGTTATTATTTTCTGGCTACTGTATATCTGAAATGCCATACTCAGTTGCCGCTCTCTCTACATCCTGGAGATCATTTTCCATGAAGAATAGCAGGCAATGTTACAAATTTGATAAGAATGCCTTTCTCCTTTGATGAGTTCCTGCCCAAAATCTGAGAACAGAAGATGAGGAATTCAGCACGAAGGATACGGACCAAGAGAAAGGACCTGACAGAAGCACAGTCACTCCCTTTGTTGCAATGCTTTAGGCTAACCATTATTCACAGCCCTTTCCTCATATTGCATCTTTCATGATTTGCTTAAGCGATTTTAAATTGCTTTTGTGATTTCATTTAGCGGAGACCACAATAAAAGTGACCCTTGAGTCTATGAAATGAAACAGCCTGCACAAAGGGATTGAAGGCCTCAGCAGTGTGTGTGGGGTGACAGGTTTCTGTGCTGCACACAGCAGGTTTGCATGGGACAAAGGAAGGATAAAGGGCTCTCCATAAAACGGTGCAAGCGAGGAACATTGCTACCAGTGCCTGCCCAGAACAGCTAGTGTCAAATCCATGCTAGCTCTTTTGCCTGTGCAAATGAAGGGAAGAGCTTTTCCAGATAGTCCACAGCATGCTCACCAACCAGATTTTTTTTGTTAAAAATCAAGGTTTGTTGGGGTTTTGGGTTTGGTTTTGTTTTGTTTTACACCCCCAATGCTTTTCTCAGTAAGGGAAGGCAGCAGGCAAATTGCAGTGGAACATTAAGTGCATTTACTGAAGGTTTGTTTCAGCAAAGCTCTTAAACAGAAGACTTATTTTAGCAATATATCCACGCCAGTGTGGTTGTGATGAGGAGAAAAAGAGGATCTTGCTTTCCAGATGCTGTCCGAAGCATAGCTCTTGAACTGCGCCCTGCTCCAGTGCAACCAGGAGATGCAGTGTGCTGGGGGTCAGATAGACGTTTGATGCAATATTCCTCCTTTGGGAATGAGAGGGAGGAAAGAGGTTGTAGTGCTGCAACAAAGCTTCCACTTGGTTCCTGCAAAAGCTTCTTGGAGAAAGACAGAAACAGTCTTTGAGGCTTGTTCTCCAGGCTATGTCTCATTTTTATCCAATCCCAGCTACTCAGGAAGAGGGGTAAAACCCCCTCACCCCGATGCTCCCCTCTCCGTCCCAAACCTGTTATCCTGCCAGAGTGATGACTCTTGATAAGACTGTGATTCTTTTGACTGCTGAGAAAAACAGCTGAGCCTCTCCAGAACTGAATAAGGCACAAATGAATCAAGCCTCAGCAAAGCTGTTGCATTTTTACACAGATGTTTTGCTGGGCTGCCTTCAACTGTGCCAAGGAGCAAATCAGCTCCTGGTAACTCTATAAGGGAGGAATCCCAAATCTGACCTCTGATTTCTTCCCAGAGGCTCCAAACCAGCCCCTGGGGACCGCCTTCCATTGGGACAAAAAGTTAAGCAGAACGTGCAGAGGAAATGATAAAAAAGCGACCTATTTTCATGCTGTTTGGCTGCTCTTTACCGTTGATGACAAGTGGTCTGGTGATGTTAGACAGCTCCCAGGGGGATGAAGGGCAGGATTTGAAGCACTTTATCGGTGACACCTCATTTAAGGTATTACACCCACTTCCCTCCACTTTGCGGAGAACCAGTGTCTGGAAAGCCCTGGGGAAGAGGCTGCCTACAGTCCTCCCTGCTTGGGCCCCTGCAGAAAATACTACAGCTGGGGGGAGGCAAGATAAATTTATTTCCAGCCATGTAGCGCCTTTTGCCTGTGTTTTAGCAGCAGCCAGTGGTCGTGCTGCCACACGGGCTTGTTTCTGCTCTGTTCTTTTCGTAAAGAACAGCCCCTGCTTCCTCTCTGCTCACTAACATAAAACAGTAAAAAAAAAAACCAAACCCAACAACCCCAAACCAAACTTTTATAGAGGAAGAACGAAGAGGCAACAGGAAGTGGAGGCATTGGGAGAAATCTGATTTTGAGATTTTTGTCGCTGTGGTGGCACAATTTCCTACGATGCAGCTGTGTAATGAGTTCACATCTGTTAATGCCACATGTTGCTCTGCCTTGCACAGATGCAAAGTCTCAATTTTTCTAATTAGCAACAACATGAAGTATATCTTAATTTTCTGTCCCCCTTCCCTCTAATAAACGTGATATTAACAAGGTTACATGCCTGCTTTCATGGGGTTTAATTGAATGAGAAGCGAGATTGGGTTAGATCGCACCGTTCTTTTTAGGTGGGGTTTGCCCAGATGCAGAGACATCGATTCATTACAATAAGCAGAAAGCACAGGACACGAGGTGGGGGCACACAGCCCCCCTTTTTGCAGTAGCTGTAGCGATCTTAACCACCATTATCTGTGCATGTGATTCCTCAAGCCTCTCTGGCCCAGGCTGCATGTACGTGTGAGTTCTAGTATATCTTTATTTTTCACAGCATATATGTACAAGAAGGCCTGTAACCCTATCTCTGACCACAGATTTGTTTCTGGTCTGAGGGGGTGGGAAACAGCCCAGGTCCAAGCAGGTGAGGATCAAGAGATGCTAGAGGCTACCAAAAACATGAGAAGAAACCCAGCTGAACCTGGGAAGAAGAGAAAGGGACAGCCCTGTACCACTTCACGCCATGGGTCCTCAGTGGTATTCCTGTTTGAGAATGAGCAACTTTACCCCCTTCTGGCTGTAAAAATGCACTGTTGGGACTACCAGGGAACCTGTGAGCACAAGATGGAGAGCTTTTCCCTGAGGTCCCCACTGTAATGGTCCAAGATGGACAGGGACTTGCTCTGGCAGAGTGGGCCGCAGTGCTCTCTGCCACAGGATCCAGCCTGCGTTCATATTCCACCTAACTCTGCTGGGACAAATCCACGGGGACCCCAACAGCAATTACTTGTGTGATTTAATTGGCATTATCATTTTACTGGCTTGACAGAGATAAATCGCCCTATTGGGTAAGGCTGCTACTGTGACAGCAAAAGCAGAAGGGAAGACTTTCTCCTTCTCTCTGAAATAGGAGATGACTACCAGTGTATCTTAATAATTAGTGCTGTTATAATTAATCGGACTATTTGAGAGCCAATCTAAGAAACAAATGGAGGGCTTGATTGTTCAGTAATTGACAATTTGTTTCCAATATGGTATCACTTGCTTCTGCTGTGTGCAAAATAAATAAATAAATAAATAAAACACAGAGATTTCCAGGGGGTTGGATCTTGGCCACAGCGAAGACAAGTGACTGTGTGAGAGATCAAGGAGGAAGGGAGCATTCCCAGACACTGAATGTCCCAGGGACCCATTTGCCTTGAACACATACATACACACAAGTTGTGGTCCCTTCTGTTTCCCTGCTTTTCAAACAGTTGCAGCCAGCTGCCACCGCCTGTGTGGGTAGTTTTACAGCAAAGCAGAGTTTTCAAACCTTGGCCTTCCCATATCATTTGCAGCCTGGTTATATTCCCGAATTTGCTTTCTCAGTGGGTGTATTTCTTTCCTTGCCTTGTCCCTCTCCCTTTACTTTCTTACTTACCCCCTGCCCCTACACCACAGCCATTGGGTGTTCTGAGCCCAGCAAGCCATTGCTTGTTGATGCGTGGGCTGGGAGCACCAGGCGTGGCCATGGTAAAGGATATGTGTATACCTGTACCGGGATGGTGCTGTGCAGGTGCAGACTAGGCTGTGAGTGATGCTGTGCAGAGGTAGAATATTCCTGCCTCCAACGAAAGCAGAGAAAAAAGCAATCAGGGCCTGGACAAAATGTTTTTATTTTATTTATTTATTTTTTTAAATTTCCAAGAAGCAAGACACAGATGTTTTGCTGGTGAAATCTGTGTGTGATGCTATCAGGCTTTGAAAAACAGTTAAGAGTCTGCTCTTCTCCAGGAGATTCCCTCTTGCTGTCTGTCTGGATGAGAGCTTGCTTGCTTTCTTTCACGTAAAAACAAATACCTGCAAGTCCCCAGCGCATCTGTGCTCCCGTGGCACCTGCTGAACTCCCAAGGGCTTCTGACCTCCCGTCGGTGCTGACCTGGAAGGGGCTTTGTATCACATTTAAAAGGTAATAATAACCATGGCTGAGGTGACCTTGCAGGGAACCCCAAACTCTCACAGCTCTCGAGAAGTAGCCTTGGTTATCAAATGTGCATGGAGGGATATCCACGTGGCCTGAGGAGAATAATTTTGGGGCTGCCTTTTGCTGCCCACACAGTCCCTCCCTGTTGCAGCAGAATTGCTGCTGTATCCGGAGAGGCTGTGAACAGCTCTGCCAAGTGGCGAGGCTTCTCCCCACCCCCCCGCCCAGTTTAAATGAGATATGAATAATTGATTTGCCTCCTGAATAATTAACTGGATATTCAATAATGAAAGTAATTGTTTGGCTCATTCCCCCATTGATAATCAAGCTAATCTTCTCCTTCAATATGTGGGCCATACGGATATGTAAAGCAGTGCGACAGTTTATAGGCCGATAATACAGCTAATGTGTTCAGTGCGAGGTCACCTTGTCCAAATATCTCAGCAGCTCCCAGGGCCACTCTCCACTGCGTTATCTACTGCGGAGCCAAGCTGTGTGCAGCAAGGCTTTGGTGGGCTTTTTTTTCCCCCCCCTCCTCATTTTGATTGCTGAACATCTCCCACCAGGGGGGAGTCGTCTTTTACAGTTTAAACAAAAATCGTCAGGTGCCACTTCCTCCAATTAAGGCTTGCAAGGGAGGTTTCTTCTTCCTCCAGTCAACAGCACGCAGATTAAAGAAAGCGAGTGGCTCTCTGAATTCACGGGGCTGCTCTCTTCTAGAGGCTTTAGAGCTCAGCTCTGCAGAGAAGCTCCAGAGCTAGAGCTTTCCTTTGCCATTAGCCCTTTAGAAATCAAAATCAAACCTAAACACGTTAATGCTGGCTTTGCAGCTCCTGCATTTGGGTTTGGTTTTTTTTGGTTGGTTTTTTTTTTGAGCTTCTAACATTACAAATCTCATAAAGCCTGGGAGACTGAGCTGACGTCTTTGAGGCACGCAGTAGACATGCTCTCTGGAGAGGAGCTCAGCATTGGCACTGGAGTTTGAGTGGATGACACAGTCCCATGTTATCTCAGAGGCATTTTTGGGATGTCCACCTGAAGTCCCCCCATGCGGTGGGTTTACCAGTATAGGCAGATTTATGGTACTGGATCTGCTGAGGAGATCTGGGGTTGAACCACAACCTAACACCACAAAACCAAGCCATGTGAACAGAGATCTACATTGGTGGGGCCTGAGCCAGGTATTTGAGGGTTTTAATATTTGCACTTACAAAGTGTAACACCAGAAAACCATGTCTGCATCCCCCATGTCCCACCAAGCCTGTGATTCCTGCCCATTCCTACTGGGTCTGGGCAGGGCTTAGGGACCCAGCAAACAGTGTAAGCCACAAAATATGGACACTTTCAGGTGATTCATGGCCTGTTCCAGAGCTCACAGATGCTGGTGCTGATGGGTTAATCCTCTGCCTGTTGCAGGAGATTGCCTGGTAGACAAGGCATTCAGGAAGATCTGCTGTGGGCTACATGGGTTTCATCTTGGGCTTGCTTATAGTGAAATTAAGGGTTGAGAGAAGCCTGTCCCCACTGTATTGTGTGTTTAAAGAGTGGTCGCACTAATGACAGAGCTTATCAACATCGCTGTGGGCAGATGAGCAGAAAAACTATCTTGAGATGCCGTGCACAGCTAGGGAAAGGCTGGGGTGGTCTGGAGTGAGGGACAAAGGCAGCTGTGCTGCTCTTGCTCTTGAGATACCTCCTGAGTGAACAACCTCACACCTTCCTTGGGCTCTACTGACCGGTCTGTGCCCTGCAGAGATATGGCTCTCAAACCATCTCAGGCTCTGCCCTGAGGTTCTGCTGGGTCTCTCTGTAGCTGCTCTGAATGGAAGTTTCCCATGGGAGGCATTAGAAGTAGCTTTACTGGGTTAGTTTTAGAACATGGCTGGGAGCTTTCAAGCATCTTTGATTCTGTCCCGAGTCCATGCTCTGAAGGCAGAGTTCAACAGGGGTGGGCACTCCCAGCAAGGACTCTTTCATCCTGGAGCACAAGAGATTTAATCCGTTGTACAAAACCACACTTTCTGAGGTTGCACTGAGCAAGGCAGCTCCTGAGGTGTTTGCCTGGAGAACAGGAGATGAAGATGCAGTTTGGAAAGATCAAAGCAGTGAGCATTTTACATTTTGCCATTAGCCTCAAACCTCTGAGGCTGATGAGCCCTTGGGTCAGAGGGGGTACACGTGGCTGGTACATCCTGACACTTTGAGTTTTCAGCCTCTGGGTCCCTTTTTCTCCTGGCAGCAGCACTGAGTGAAAGCAGTTACCTGGAGATTGATGCACTATTATGAATGTGCATGTGGGAACCATTTAAAACAAGCAAGTAAAGCGGCAGAGTGTTCCTGAAGAAGGATCTGTTTGAGATGACAGTGCAGTCTGGGAAACCCTCCACTGCCAAAGCTACTTGAATTTAGGTGCCTTTCATTTTAACCAGTTTAATTTCTTTACGAGGGTTTTCATTTGAAAAAGTGGCAGCACCGACAGGATTCGGAAAGATTCGTCTTCAGCCAATTTACTCTGCAGCAGATTTATCATTTCATCAGTAATTTAAGCAGAGACACTTGATCGCGCATTCATTTATATTGCTCAGAGCTGCTGGGTTGTGTGTTACTTGTGGAAAGTGTGAGGACAGATCACCAGGGAAGGGGCAATGCCAGGAGTTTTTCCTAAGAAATCTTTGCAAAGATGACTTTTCCCATGGAGGAAGAGAAATGCCAGTAGCCCGGGTAAAGGCAATAAAACCCAACTTCATTTAAAGCTTTTTCCCATCATGGGCTAATTTGGTGTGAAGATGGCAGCATCACCCTTTCCTCCCTTCTCCAGGCTATTAAGGGGTTTCTGATGGGTTTCTGAGATCAAAGCTCCCTCGGTGATTTAATTGATGTGCGGCTGCTGCCTGTGAAGGGAGGGGGGCAGGGGCTGTGGGGAGNGTTTCAATGGGTGTGTTGACAGCTGGGGTGTTAATAATGATGCAAACACTAACCTGTTTATTGATTTGCTTTTTGTACCCTTCATCCTAGCTCACTCCTTCTCACTCTCGGAGGAGAAATCCTAGAATTAGTAATCAGGTGACAGCTCAGAGCCCCTGTCTGTTCCCAGCAGTGTCATCCAACCCAAACTCCCGGAGATAAATTACAGGTGCCGTATTCTGCCTCTGCCAGCCATTCAATATAATGTTACTCAATGCAAGATGTAGTATTTGTCATTGGTGCCAGCAGACAGGAGGAAAAAAAAAAAAAAGAAACATTAACACAGACATGAAAAGCTTTTAACTTTGACAAGAGAAGCATAAGAAAGTTTTAAATTTAGCCTCTCCACTGAAGGCTACCACCTACCCATTAAAGCCACTTGTCAGGAGACAGGTGGTGTGGAATGGAGCTGGGACCGGGATGCTCAGAAGAAACCCCCTGTGGTCATGGTGCTTCCTCCTCCTCCTCCTGCCTGCCTACAACAACGCTCTGGAGCACAAAACTGGTTAAGGGCTTGTTGGGTTCTTTTGAACAAATCAGTCTATTCATGAGCCCAAATTCCTTGAAGTGGAGATGGAGATGGGTTAGTGGAAGGGAAGCAAACAGCAGTATCAATTACACCCTGGGGGGTCAGGAGCCAGTCCAGGCAGTGGGGGACACAAGATGAACTGGGACATAGCCCCAAGGGCTGGTCCTACTTGTCTCCTGCTGAGAAGGAGCTCAACTGACTAATGTGCTTCTAAAACACTCACCTCAATGCAGTCCCATCTAAGCTAACTGGCAGGGTTCCCCAGGTGGGTAAAGTGGAAAGAGAAATGCAAATAGAGTCTGAAGAGGGGCAAGAAGCTGACTCCTCCAGGGGATCAGTCCTACCTCAAGTCAGGAACTGCAGATACTTTCATCATGATGGACTCCATGTGATGTTCAGTGCTATATACCATAGGTTTACTGGTGAGCTGCACGGGCTTGGATAAGAAGAAGTTGAAGTTAAATGAAAGCTAGGCTTCATGTTCCTCATCTAGCAATGCTTTTTGACCTATGGTTTTTATGTTCAGAAGAGAAACCTGCCAGTAAATAAGCAGAATTTATAAACCCTGCAAGGGCTCTGATATATTCCCCAGGAGCTGGGGCCCCAAAGGCTTTCAGTGGCGTTTATAAGCTTCACTCAGTTGTCAGACTCCTTAGTTCCTTTTATTTCTGCTAAGTTTATAAGCTCTGAAAGAGCAGTCTACAGCATTTATTAACTGCACTGCAAAGCTGAAGCAAAGCAGCTGATCCAAAAGAAACATGACTCTACCTGTACAGCTTAAACGTGCTTCAAATCAAAGCCCCACATTCTGTTTATTTTATCCTGTCTTCTAATACGCAGACATCACCAGACAGATAGACATGTGTTATTTTAGAAAATAAAATGACACCCATGTTAAAAATCCTTGTAGATGCCTTAGTTCGTTAAGAGGAAGCTGAACTAAACATTCAACAAACCACTAAAAGAGGGAGTTTGTCAAGTCCTAAATATTAGTATCTATGTGATATGTTATTGTGCCCATAAGGAAGAAAATAAAATCCAATAGGGCCAGTAAAAATGAAATGTTTTTAGAAATTATATCATGCTTGTTTCAATATAACTAATATTTTTAATGGTGTCCTTCAGGTCCGGGAAATACAAAGTATTAGATCCCAGGGGCTAGGAAATTAACTGTGGCAGCCAACATTTTGGTGAAGAAGTGTTTAGTAGTTTAATTGTCTCATGGAAGTAGCCTTAGGTCAGCAAGATCAGCCATTGGTTTTGACATATATAAATAACTGTTTTCAAATTATAAATCCCAGGGTATTTTAGACTACCTGGTATGTCTGCAATGATGCTGAGGAAAACAGCTGTTTCCACAATGGGATGGACATACAGATTTCCTCCAGTTACTGGTGTAAAACAAAGCAGTGACAGGTTTCTATCTTTCACCTCCATTTCAATAAAAGGTGAAATTCTGTCTACAAGATTAAGTAAAATTTTAGCATTAAGATTTTCCTATACCATTCAGGATTTGAGAACTATTTTTTAAGAAAAGGATTCAACATCTTTTTTTCCCTTTCCCTTGTTACTCTTCCTAGTAGCCCTGTGTGATGTCCTTCCTCACATGTCTCCGAAACTGTAAAGTTGATCGATTGGTGATGTCTGAACAGCTCTGAATGATGATTTAACATTTCAAGTTTAATTAAACACGTAGACGTGCTTGGTCTCTACCTTTTGAACGTGAATGAGAACTAAAGCCCTATGGCTTGAATGACTTGTGTTTTTCACTGTAGGAGCTCTTTAGAGTTCCCAGATTGGTATCGAGAAGTATGTGAATTTAGCAGAAGGAGGCAAAGGAAGAAGAAACCGTCTAAGAGCTGAGAACTGTGTGTGCTGGGAGGGATGATGAAATAACAAGGGTATTTGTAGACAGAATTAGTAGAAGCGGGAAAAGCACAGAAATAGAACCAAAGCCCAAGAGGAACAGAAAGCACATGAAATTAGTAGAAAGGAGAACAAAGCCTCATCCTGTGAGACATGGGAGAAGGCCAATTTTAAATAATTATAGTAACAGTTTAACTTTAAAATCAGGATGTATGTTTGTTGTGGTTCCTCCAGCAGTGCAAGTCTCTCCTCCTTTTTTTGCACAGATTTCCCCAGACAATTCACAGTCCTTCCCTTCCTTTATTTATGTGGGTTCATATTTCATGGCTTTTGTTTACAGTATTCCCATCATGATTTATGACCAAAGAGAAGCATTGCATCCAGGTGATGATCCAGGCCATTATCTCTGCGGAGATGCTGACCAACGCAGGGGAGCACAGGGACCTGTTGTAGCACATGATGGAGAACGAACAGAAAGGGGGGCTTGCTTCCAGGGTACAAGGGAAAAGCAGAATTCTTGTAATTTGGACAGTTGGATGCAATCTAAAAACATCCTTTCTCCTATTATTCCTCTCCCTGTATGGGCTTCAGTATTAAAAAACAATCTCAGGAGACCAAATATATTCAATCTGGTAACACACAGCTGCCTTAGCTAAAATGACCCATTTTAAATGCATGCTACAACAAGGTAGATCTCCCTGTCTCGATACCACCATTGGCTGGTCTGGAATGCTTCAGTTTTTCCTTCCAGTTTGCTGCTTTGCCATTAATAAATCAAGATTTCTTTGCCCTGCTCTGCACCTTGGCAGCTTTTGCAGATCATTAATATCAAGACAGGGCTGTTAATCTCCCGGTCCCAAGGTGGGTAGATGGAGAGGCTGGGACACAGATGGGACCATGGCCCGGGATGCGTGTGGGGTGTCTCTCTGCTCTGAGCCCCGTGCTCAACTCTGTAGCACTTTTTCTGCCTGTGCCCTTCTTCAGCGGTAGCTTTTCAAAAGAGTTCCTCCCTCTCTGATACTACTGACGTCTTATTCCCATTGCTTGGATTTTGTATTCAGTTCAGCCCTTCCACCCCTAGTGGTATGTAGAAGAGGCTGGCACCCCTGCTTTATTTTTTCAGAGAGGGGCAGCAACAAGGTTTGGCAAGGAAAGGCAATTCTTCCTAACTTAGTGGGCGAGTGCAGCATGGTAAGAGTGCTTTTAAACAACAACAACAAAAAAATATATTAAAAAAATCCAATAACTTCCATATAAATTGTCCAGGAGAGAAAACTTTGTGTTTTTGACATTTGTAGCTGTTTCAGCATTTTTCTGTGGAAGATGAAAAACTTTTGCATTGAGCAAAACACAGATTTATGATCAATAAAGTGAAGTTTAACAGTTTACAGGGATCATACATCCTTTTTTTTTAAAACTGATATTAAAAACTATTTTTCCCTCCCAACCATGTGAGGAATACTCTCCAGTGTCAGTTGGATTTTCAGCATAGTAAAGCAGCTAGCAGAGCATGGTGGATAATTGCTGGCTGGGATTTCCTGCAGGATGAGCTGCCACCCAAGCCATCCCTCCCCTACATTCATGCAGTCATGTTCAGTAAAACTTAAAAGTCACCAATGCCCTTTAAGATCTGGGTATGGACCTCAAGGGCTGAGTCTGGGCTTGCTCAGTGCTTTAGAGAGTTTGGGGGGAAAAAGTTGCTGCAGGTCCCTTCTTGGACCATAAAATAAAGTCATTCCTAATCATTCTCCAATAAGGCCCTGCTATCCTTACTGTAGCATGAGATACAGGCAGAGAGGAGGCAGCTGCTAGACAAAAAACAGATTTACACAAGCGGTTTGGGAAGCGCTGGTGAGTATTTGGTACGTGTGAAATTTTACTGTCACTCCCTGGTGCTGGGCTGTGCCAAGGATGACTCCTTCCCATCTCAGCTCTGGTCCCCAGGAGCAGTGAGCAGCCAAATCTTGTACTTCTGGGAATTCCCCCTTACCTTTACCTCTCACCAAAGGATTCCCACCTCTGAAAATATGTGTGCTTTCCACACCGACAAACATACCAGGAGCTGTTGCAGGGATGCTTAGCACACTAGAAATGGAAAAGACTATTATTCTCCAAAGAGCAAACCACTACAATTGATTGGTTTTTGTCTCCTACCAGAAAATCACATCCGCAGACCGTCCAAGTTATTTGAACTCAGCTTTTACATTAGACCTAAAATGTAATGTTGACTATAAAATTATTAAGTATAGGGCCAATTCTGTTGCCATTAAAACCAACAAGAAACCTTTCTCTTTTAGATTTATTTTAGAGTCAAAGAGGTGAGATAGCTCTTGTTTTATGCTCCCATTTCCCTGATTATGCAGTCTTTGGGCTTCCTACACGTGACGGCATGTGGAAGGGCTAGAACTGCCTTTATCTATTCAATATGTTCCTCTTTGTTAAGGACTATCTCAACACAAGATCCACATCAAAAAATAAGGAAGTGTCCGTTACCTGAACAAGGTAGGGATTTGCCTTTTTTTTTTTTCTCTTTTTCTACAAATTTATTGGCATCTGATGAAGCCAATAAATTTGTCGAGGAGATAAGTTGGACTAAATAATCCCTGAGGTCTGCACAAAGGACAGTGTGGCAGTGAATCCGCACCACTCGGATCCCCTTCCTCCCGTGATGTGCCTTGAAATTTATCACCCGGTTGTGAGATTTAAGTGTGTAAATCCCCAGTGAATTGATGGGAGATGAGAACCTTGCTGAGGTTTATACGGTGGGTCTTAAACCCTTAAACGCCGGTGGCAGCGCGCGTTCCCTGTAAAGCTGCGCCTTTGGTAATTTACAGACGGGGAGCTCGGCCACGTTTCCTCTGTGGAAAATTGGGTTGAAATAAGCAGGAGCTCAGAGCCGAGCAGTGGCACTTGAGAAGGCCCCCGGTGTGCCGCAATTTCTGTGGAGTGTACGGCCATTTTCACTTGATTAAATAAACTTGGCTGTTGGAAGATCTGAAAAGCGGCTTTTAGAGAGTTCTGTCTAAAAGCTTGCAAGTTTTTCCATCTCTTCTGAAGAGAAATTTACACTCAGAAAATTAAAGGATCTACAAAGCGATATTTTCTGAAGCAAATACTGACATTATGAGCATCTCAAGCACTTGCACAGCATATCTGGGCTAAACTGCATCTCCTGACTGGCAAAGCCGTCTCCTGCTAAAAGCAACCGTTATAAAATTATGCCTAGCACATATATAACGTTTGTGTTTAACAAGAAGACAGAAATGCCACCTTAGTAAAAACTGATTATGGCTACAGCTGAACAATTCACATCATGCAAGATTTATAATATTAAGGTTATGCAATCATCTAATCGGAGAGACAAGCCTTGAGTAATAATATGAAATGCATGTACTTCAATCTGCAACAGCGGATTCATTGCTGTTTTCTTATTAGCTCATGCTAGCATTAGGGCTGCATTATCCATTTTGCCATAGTCTAATTCAGCATTTCCATCTGAAAACATATGCACAATAAGTGATCTATGCCAAACAACCAAATGGAGACAAAGCCATTTGAGTGACTTCACAGCTATAAAAATATACATAATCTGTATGTCTTTCAGCAATTCTTTATACTACATTCCTCTGCGTGAAAAGTTTTCCCAAAATAAAGAAAAAGATAGAAATTACCCCTTTCTCTTCCCTAGAGAGAAATAGTTCCGGGGCTGAACTGGAGCAGGAATCCAGCCTGTGAATTTCTCATCCTGCAGGTGGGACATCAGACCGTTGTTGTAACGTATTAGTGTTACACCAACTATCTGGGCAGTGGCAAGCGTAGCTTAGGATAGTATAGAATAACTTGAAATTGGCATCTTTCCATTTCAGATCAAATTGCTCATATTTAAACTTAAAGGCAATCTCTGCTGATTTTTAGAAGTGAAACATTTCAGCTATTTTATAAACATGAGATATTTTCATGCAAGAAAGAATAGCAGCGTATATATGTGTAGCAATATATACAGAAACTCTAATTGATTAATTATTGTACAGAGAAGTCATAGTGTACTTCAGGTTAAAAATATGCTATTTCAGGGGCTGACGAGTTCAGGCATCGTATTTCAAAGGCACATGTTATAAAAGTTGACAAGTGTTTATAATGCAATAATCAAACTAATTGACTGAGATCTCTGATTAAAATGTGACTTTTCATGCAAAGCTCAGTCTGAGCTTCCCTCTTAACTGCGTGCAGAGTTCATTTTCTCTCTCCTGTGCAGGCTTTGATCCTGCAAGGCACTGGGGTCTCAGGGCATCAGGCAGTTCAGAGAGGTTTGAGGACCTTACTGAACCAAGACCTCCAGGTAATTAGTTTGTTTGGATCCCTGTACACATAGGTGGATGCATCAGACTTTTGCAACAATCACAGTTCTCGGGGAAAGAGTGGTATTTCAAATGTAAACAGAAGGCATTTGTGTCCTGGAGTCTGATTTATTATGCACACTATATATAGCTGTCATTAAATGAACAGGCTAACATGCAACTATTCATCACGGTGGGGGAATGAACAGGCTATTCTCTGCTTGCCTGGAATTGTTCATATTTCTGAAAACTGAAAGCAGTGTCTAGGAAAGAAAAGAATGCCTAAAATGCCATAAGATATTTGATTTATTCTCTTCAGGCATTACCTCTCTATGTTCTCTGTGCCCGAGAGTATTATTCAAGTCAATCAATCTTAGAAACTGTTTCTAGCAATCCCCATTTCCCCCAAGAACTCCCCACTAAAGACCTTAATCTGCCTCCTTTTGTTGTTATTGTCATTAAAATAGCCTCAAATCACTCCGTAATTTTTGGTTTACTTTGAAGGTGCATTTTGATCGGAAGGTAGCTGTTCATCTTCTCATTTGTATCATCAGAATTTGTTATGAGTCTGCATACGGTAAACTGCAATATCCTTTCAAATTCCAGCTAAAGCAATTCTCAGCTTGCTGTTTAGTTCCATGAGAAACAGAAAATAAGTGATGCTGCCTGCCCATAACAGCTGTGAGTGCTGATTCAGGGACTAGAAATACTCAGATTTTCCTTCGCAACAATTAATTGATGAGGAAAGCCAGGGATAATTTTAATTAATGAATTAATAGAATTATGAGCTATTTATGGATACAGAGAGGCACATGATTTAATGAAGTAGAAGAAATGACTAGTATAACCTAAGGATTGCCATCAAAATGATTGTTTCGACAGAAAATTGGGATTTAGTTAAACTATACTTTTCATGGCAAGGCTGTAGACGTGTGCTTTTCCTCACCAAAATATGGAATGCTTTTGGCTGGAATTAAACAAAATCTTTTGGTGTTTGGGAGAAAAAGTGTCTAGTACTTTAGGCTGCAAATTTTTTTTGTGAAAACTCAGCATTTTCCAGGGCTTTTCCTATGTCCTAGCTCCGATTCACTTATATGGCTGTGCAATCTAATGAATATTCTCTCTGTAAAGAGACTGGGACCTGGGCAATGACTGCCAGCAATTTTCTACCTCCATCTTTTTTGCAGGTTAAAATGTTGATAGCAGTGTTTGCACAGCTGGGGGGGACAGGGAAATTCCCCCACCCTGGAGCAGCAGGGCAGGACCATTTGCAAGCGGGTCCCTGCGTGGACCTCACTCCATCCCAGCCTCTCCACACATTCCACACATCCCTGGGGCAGCCACAGTCCACCTCAGCACAAGGAGCCTAGGCTGATGGGGAAACCTGTCTTTTCTAGGCAGGTTTCTCCCCAAAAGTGAGATTTTTTTTGGTGCCACCCAGCCAGCAAGGGAATGGGGTGCATTTGGCTCCAAGCACTGGTCAGCTACTTAATGATTAACTCTGATTTTTCGTCCCAGCTCTTCTCTACACCCACTTTCAGCTGTTAAAGCTTTAGGGTGGGGTTTTTTGGTTTGGTTTTTTTTTTTTTTTTTTTAGAAAGGGGGACAAGGAAACCCTCTGCCCAAAGACAAAGCAGGCACAGGGAACGCCAGCCCTCGGCAGAGGAGATGAAAGAGCTCCGTTCTTTGACAATAAGGGTGTGTGGGTGTCTCTCATCAAACCCACTGACACCCAGTGCTGAGCCACACAAAGTACTGGGGGGTGCTGGGCAAAGATCAAAGCAGCCATGGCCCTGGGGGCCCCTGCTTTCTGCTCTGCTGCCTTGTCCCAGGAATTAAAGGTAGGTGAGGCACGGGCAGAAATACCTTCCCGCACTGCTATGCTGAGCTTTTGCTCCTCTCCTCTCCTTTTCCCTGTTAGTTACCAGGGGAGGAGAGATGGGTCTGGGGCATCACTTCTCATCGGCTCTGGCTGCTCCACCCAAACCTTTTCAACCTCCACAGATACACTCTTCAAAGAGAAATTTCCACTGTGCCTCCTTTGAAATAGAGAAAACGGCATTTAACATCTTGGTACATGAGGCGAGAGTGAAATCTCTGAAACTGCTGGTTCTTGGCAGTGCAACTCCTTCGTTGCACTTATGGCTTCGCTCGATGACAAAACATAGACCTGAACATAGACCAGTAACACTGAACTCTTTAACTTGTGTAGGCAAGAGTACCTGTAAGTGAAGGAAGGTGAGGCCCCTAGATTTAATTAGGACCTTTCCTGCAGCTTGGCTGACATTTCCTGGCTGTACGTGTGCACCCACACTCCCACACACGTCCCAGAAGCAGCATCAGAGGATGGGACCACGCTGGAATTGCTTACGTGCAACAAAAATCCAAACAAAAAAATCAAGGTGTTTTGTCCTGGTTTTGTGTGGTGAAGAAAAGGTCAGGATGCTGACTAACAGACTGTTTTAGGACAAAACTGATGCCATTATGAGTGGGTTTCACCCTCCCTTATTCTATCCCCTCCTTTCACTTACCCCCGCCTAAATATAAAATAACCTGCAATCCAATTAGTGCTGAGTGTGTAGGAAGCAATCGCATTTAATAAACAGCGCTGCTAGGCTTTAAAAAACACGGCCTTGGCTGTGACTTTTTCTTAATTTTGTTGGCTCTGTAATCTGAAATCCTGGTCTTTTTATTTACCCTTGCAGCTTAATTAGAATCCCTTGCTTTCTCACAGCCTACCTGTCTGTAGGCGTGTAGGGGATGAGCACCACACGCGCGGTGCTTTACCACCATTGCTCTGCTACCCCCGGGGAGCTGCTTGTGCCGAAGTTCTTTCATGCACGCCCTCGGCAGATTAATGATGACAGAGTCGGGGTGTGCGTGCGTGAATAACATGCCCCGGTAACAAATCAGGAACACAGAGAGGGATTTGTGTCTTTTAAATGGGTTTGGGACAGTAGCACGTCGCTTTGTTTATTAATTTATTTATTTATTTATTATTTTCCCAGTTTAAGTTCTGATTCGCTCTTCTTCCACAGCCATCGCTTCATTCCATTGGAGGAGGTGCCATGGAAAGCTCTCTACTTACTGTACAAAGGGGAGTGATCCCCTCTGAGCCCTCTTTTTAATTCTTTGAGAGTGGACAAAACAGAAAAGACCTGACAGAAGCAACATGAACAATAAGCTCCATTTTCCAGAACTGATGGTGAAACCCAGGAAGTTTTCTGCTGGGGGTGAGGGGTAGATGAAGGGGGAAGGGAGGCTTTGGAAAGGAGGCAGAGTGAGGATTTTGTCTGGAGGCTTTAAGAGTTGGAAAGCAGAATTAAATATCAGCTCCTGACATGCTGGGTCCAGTGATTAAATCCATCATGTCTGGGGAATCTTTGATTCTGCCATTTCTAGGAAGCATAAACTCATACCAAGTGGGCAGGCAGGTCATGAGGAACCCCCAGTGAGCACCCAAGTGCTTTGGTTGTTCCATACCCCTGTCACAGCAGTCCTGTGTGTGGGAATCAAATGTCCCCTGAGCACCACCTGACAGATTGGAAAAGCGGGGCAGAGGGAGGAAGGTCAGTGACACTGAGGAATTGAGTGTCACTCCAGCAGAATGACATCTGTGATTTCCACATTTGGGGAAAGCGCTTGCCCTTCAGGGAAGCTTCTAGATGAACATTTAGGATACCTCTCCATGAAGGGTTCAACAAATTCTTTGTGGGGCACCAAGTAAGACCGATGCCCTAAATGTCCCGTTTGCTTTCTCACTTTCTTGATTAACAGCGTAGTTTCAGGTTATCCTGCTTTTGACGTCAAAAGTAGCACAATAAATTCTCACCTTCTGCTCACTCCCCTTCCCATCTCTCAGATTTCTTCCCCTTTCATCTGCCCAGGTTGAAAATAACTCCCTCCCACCTGTAAAAAAACCCACCATGCAGAGAAAAAAAACCCACCAGGCGGAGGTTGGCAAGACTTGCTGAAACGGGCTCCTCTACCAGCGGCAGCATGGCACAGACCTGCAGGCTCCTCACCTCACATCACCCTAGTGCCAGGCTTCCAAAATCACCCAAAATGCACCTGAGGTGCCTTTGAAGTTTGCCTACTGCCCACTGCCTGCAGCGCTGCCCTTGCTTTCGATTTACGAGCGATGGGAGCTCGTGGAACCAAGTTCAAGAGTTGGCGGCTGCATTTGCATATCAGAGGCCAAAATAAGCAAATAAATACCGCCACAAAAAAATGAACCAGAATTGGAATTGGCTAAACACTTCCCCGTGAAATGGATTTTAGAAGTGACTCTTGAACTCTTCAGTGGAAAGACAGATTCATTTTCAATGGAGTTTGATCTTGCTCTTCAGCTTCATTTGTAAGACCAATTACAGAGCATTTTGTACAACAATTACGGGCATTAAAACCACTCTGTTCCATTTGATGAATTTTAATAGTAATTGAACAGAAGAACCCATCAACTGAAAGATTGTCCAATCAAGTATGCCCACACACTGAACTGTAATTTCCACTCCACAAATGTGTTATGCCATTTGAAACTACCAAAATGTCCTCTACCCACCAACACCCCAGCAGATTCTTGAGGATTTGTTCCTAAACAACTTTATTCCTTGAAGCTTTAAGTCCAAAGAATATATATTGACCATGCTCCTGTCTACAGCCTTGCCCTGCAAAGCTCCCTGGACCTCATTTTTGGATGGAGCATTCGCAGAAACCTGGAGACCACAAGCGTTCACCAGGAAACACCCTACAAATACCCCTCTTTGTGGAGAAAGGCGTTTTTGGAGGGTTTCCTCCAAGGGACTTTGTAAGGAATTATAAGAGCAGAGTGGCTGCTTTGTGTCCTTGTAGGAAATGGAGTCCATCACCTGAAGACAGGTCTGGTGTTTACATTTGGGATTGGTTCAGCTTCTTCCCTTGCAAGGGACGAATGTGGAGGGTGGTGGGTTGAAGAAATATAGGCCTAAAGCAGATCATTTTGTTATGAAGATGGGTCCCTCATAGCTACTGAAGAATAGGCATCTGAGCTAGAAGAGCCCAGGTATATCCCTTTTATGTGGTCTCCACAGGCCACAAACCCTCAAGAGCCTATAACATATGCTATAAGTCCAAGAGCCACAAAGCCATGCCATATGGCAGACCAAAGAATAGATCAAAGGTGTCACCAGTATCCTGGGTCTATGAAGAATGCCAATGCATTTCTTAATGCTTGTCATGAACATTTTGTTGTTATTTTATTTCCTAAACTTGCTCTTTCTGTCTAGGGTTGGCCTGCGCCATACTGAAAATTCCTTGAGGGAAGTTGTATTCTTTGGATTTGCTGGAAATTAGAAGACAAAAGTACTGTTTTGATGAACTTGCTCTCAATGGGATTTCCAAGTTAGCTTGGGAAACAAAAAGAGTTCGCTGCAGTTTAGATCAGTGGGAGATAAGTGTCCAACTGCCAGAGCCTTCCTTTGAAGTGGGTTTCCCCTCCCCAGTGGTTGCTACAACTTTAAGTTCAATTTAAAGACAAAAGATGAAGTCTTGCCCTTACTGAAGTCAATAAGAATTTTATCACTGACAACTCAGAGGCCAGGATTTCACCCAAGTTGTTTGTACAGGCACTAACTTTAGCATCTGTTGAGAGCCCCATGAAATATTTATGTTGAAGAGTGAAATGGTATTGTTTTCTTGCATCTCATTCCGAACACAAAAATGACCCTATCTCACTGGAAAATCACCAGTCTTCTCTGAAAACAGTGTAATTTCAGTTGATCCCAGTGGGATCAAACTAAGAGTTACAATGTGTGATTTAAAAACAATTAGTATAAATTTTCTCTATGGGATATATCTAATTTTTTTTTTCCTGATAGCTTTCATTTTGATTTAGAGTAGGGAAGAAATGAACAGTGGAGGTTTTCCTCTAAGTCGGAACATCTAGTTTCTCCTCAACTAAAATTTCAAGCTATGGTTCCTTATATTAAATAATATTAGAAAAATCTTGCTTTTGAAAGCCCGGGAATGCAGCTTCTGTGAAAAGTACTGAAGAGTACATATTTCTATACATTGTGGAAGTCAATTAGCTAATGGGTGCAAAATTCTACATAAAAAGTGAAGCATTTTTAAAAGATCTGCAGAGTACCTCAGCCTAGCAACAAATCTATCTAAGCTTCTGAAACGTGGGCAAACACAAATCTGGCATAAATAATTTTTTTTCAAGGCTTCTTTTGAAGGCCTCTTCCCCTCTTTCCTCCCAGATGGAGACAAGATCCAACAAGTAACATCTGGTGAGAGGAGAAAGGTGGCAGAGGCTGGGGGCAGATCAATGGGGAGATACTCTCAGTGATTTATTTTGGAAAAAAGCATGCAAATTAAAGGCTACAGAAATTTCTTTCCTCTCCACTCTTGGTCCATCCTCCCCTTTTCAAATATTGTCTCTTATTTATTTCATTTAATGTATTTTAGTGGTTCAGTCACTGGCTGCTACGTTGGGTTTTTTTCACCCTTCACACGCCATCACATACTGCCTGCCTGGTTCTGACCACACTTTGTGTTGTAATAATACTAATAAAAAACTGGGCCTGATTTTAATTTGTGTAATGTTTTTGTTAAAAAAAAAATAAAAACTCAACAGCCTAATTAGGAAACCCGTTAAATGGCTGCAATTCAAATATAATTCTATTAAATTCTCCCTGTAAAGTTAATGTTACAGACTTTTTAACAGATGTTTTAATTAGACATTGTTATTAAAGGGAATACTGTAGAAATTAAAAGCAGGCCCTAAATGTGTTAACAAAGACACTTTTCTTGCATGGCAACGATGGTGGCAGAAACATTAGCAAAGAGATTTTGGCAGCAGGTCATGAAAAAAAAAAAAAAAAGGAAATGTTTTAAAGGAAACAAAATGCACTACGAGATATGCATTGCTCAGCTTCTATGTGATAGGGGTTCATTTCACATCTAGCACCACCTCAGGCCATTGCCTGAGCTGGAAAGGAGGTGGGGAAGATGCTTCAGCCCAGTGCTAATGGTACCACGTGAGGAGCACCACTAACCAGCACAGACACTAACTGGGAAGGGGGATTTGGTTGCACGACACTTGCCGCTTCAAGATTTTCTAAGGAAGCATCAGTGTTGCCACTTTTTCAGGTTTTATCTGCTGCCTTCATATGTTTTGGGTTGTTTTTTAGCTATGACTCAATGTCATTTTGTGGGTCTGCTGTGCTGCTCTGGCCATCAGTTTTCTATGGGTGCCAGTGTCTACTGATCAGAGCCCTTCTAGAGGGTAATTCAAGGCAGAAATCAGTAGGCTTGATCAACAAGGGAGCGCAGACAAAATGTAGATAGTTGCATACTGTGTGGTGGATGCTCTGAATACTTATGTTAGTCTAGAGATGATCGGTTTGGACCACAGGAAAAAGGGAAGGCATATGGTCCTTGACTTGATGTCTCTGTTCCAAAGCAGGATCAGCTCTACCTAAAATGTCCTCGCTTACAAACTATTTCTGATATGTTTATCTGTTTAATGATAGACCTTAGCTCCTTTTCCTGTAGGCACCTCCCACTCTTCATCTTCACAGCTCTTGAAGGAGATGAGGAGAGCAGTTGACACTGGAGGAGGTACAATTTTTGCAAAGTTTTTTACAGGGACTTTCCTTCTTGTCCTTTCTTTTTTATTTACATGAGAATATAAGCTGCACTGCTCTTTAAGAATCCATTTTATCTCAAAGCAGTGGAAAGTTATCCATTCCTGGGTTCAGTTTCTTGCAAAAGGTAAGCTTCGTGCTGCCCAGCACCTATGAAATAGTAAGAGGGTTAAACCTGGGCTCATCTGAGAAGTTTGGTGAATAATGCAAGGAGTAAGAGATGGACCATGCTGATGTACAAATTTACAGTGCCATCAAGGGCTTTAGGGCACTACAGCCCTAAAGACAAAGCTTGGCTGTGATGTCACTGTCATCCCAAGGTGGGGCTTTAGAGTTTTTAGAAGGAGATGCTTCTTACTAGCTGAATAGATGGATTTAACATTTTAAGGGCTTTTTGCCCCCAGACCCTTCCCCTTGTTTCTGGTAGGTGATGCTGGCATTGCATCTGCAAGTTAGAAAAAGACAGCTGTTCCTATCAGCAATAGAAGTGCTCTTTGAAGCACATGGTGGATGAGAAGGGAAAGCTGCTGAAGTATTATGAGATTGGCCATGGAGAGAGAAAAGCACTAGAGGAGAAATCTCTGAGACCTGCAGAACAGGTTCGTGCTGATCTGTTAATTAGCGTTAGACAGTGGGATAGGGATGCAGACAGGTAGATGAGCTGGCAAACCTGCATGAGATGGGATAAACAGTTCAAAGCAACATAAATGCTCTGATTTCTTCTCTCAATGGGAGGAACAAATTCCTCCCAAAACACTAGGAGAAAATCTGATAATCACAGCTCTGAGTGTTTTATCCCTGTCATCACAACCTCTGTTATTGCCCACTCTGGGAAGAAGAATACGAGCCTAGAGAGAAAAGATGCCTGGAAAATCATGTTAAAGTGATGTGATCATTGATATTAGTGAAGAGTGTCAACTCTTGTTCCTTCTTCTATCCATAGATTTAATCCTTTCAGCCACATCTACCTATTTATAGACTGGAGACAGGCCAGACCCAGAGCAGGACTTCCTCAGAGCTCAAAGGTGTTTGAACCTGGCTGGTGATGCCTGTCCTTGACTCCTGGAGCATCTCTATAAGCAACTGCATGACTGGTATTTTGCATAATCTCATGTTTTCAGGCTTTGCTTACGATTTATTCTTTTTTGTTACCCCTTCCCTTTAGGGTCCTTTAGCTTAAAAAGCAGTGCAGCAACCAAATTAATGCAGGTATTCAAATTTTAATCACCATCTGAGTCAAGCACACTGGAAAATCATTCCCATGCAGCCATAAGGGTAAAAGAGAGAGGGGCAAAACCCCACCAACAGAGACAACTGGCTAATTAACTGATGTGAAACCAATGTGAAAAAACAGAACCTACAAAGCAAATGAAAATCTATACAGCAATTACTTCCAAAAAGGTAACATTTTCCCAATTAAAGCCATTCTAAGAACTTTAGTTAATTATGTAGGTTTTTTTTCTTTCTCTTTTCCTGCTGCCCCCTCCCCATTTCTCTCTCTCTCTCTCTCTTTTATTAAAGTCCATCAGGGCTCGTGATGTGTGGGAAAAGTGCTAACATTTGCAAATTGCTGGTTTATGATAAATGAATTGTGGAAACTCAGCCCCTTGGTTGGGGCCCGGCTAGATTGCAAAGCACCAGCATCTCCGGCTGCTGCAGCCCTGACCCTGACTTTACACCCATTGATCACAACTGGTGCATAGCCATGACCACCAAATGCATACATTGTAGCTGGGGGACTTGCTTTTCCCATAGTATTTCATCATCGTTCCACATCACGAGCGCCATAGTAACCTTTGGCATGCCGTCCTGGAAGACTAATACCTGCAGGAGATTTCCTCTTGCCCCAGTAATCACTGCTTCAACTGCTCCATCTTTGAAAAACCCTTAGTCATTAACCCAGCTTTGATTTTCAAAAAATATCCATTGATTTCCATAGCTCAGGGAAGGGAAGGAAGGGCTGAGCAAGTTGGAAAATCAAGCCCTAAATAATCCTAACGTCTTTCCAGCTGTAACTTTCTGTGTTTTCCCCAAATATTTTCATTTCAGACAGAAACTTCCAGCATCTTGTCTGGCTGTTGATCCCCGCGGTCCTCAAGGATGCAGCAGGAAAAAGAGGAAGGTCCACTTAAGGATAGCATGGGTGGTGACACGTAGTGTGTGCTCCCAGGATTGCTCATTGTTATCCTGGCATGCCTGGAGTGCAGGGACGCTCTGACAGCTCAGGGTCATGCCCTGGAACACACATATATGGAAGGGAAACCCTCTGCCCCAAGTGAGGGGGATGTGGGAAGTCAGCCAGGGATGCAGGAGACACAAGTGCAGCCTCATGCCCAGAGAGGTTGGGAAGGGGCAGGAGACACAGGTGGCCACTGTGGCTGTTGCTGGCAAATGGGACGATATCCCCTTGCAGGGTTGCAGGGAGAGTTTTGTGTTGGCTTTGGAGACTATTTATGGTTTCAGGGAAAACATAACCGAAAGGAACGCAGAGCTCGGCAGCTGCATGTCCTGCGCAGGGAAGTTGTTTCCATGCACGCTCCTGAGTCTGCAGGCAGGTCCCCATCCTGCTTTAATGAAAACAATTCCTCGAAAGTCAAGTGCATTTTTCTGACTGGCACAGACATGTGCTATTTTATCTGCAGGGTCTGACAGATAACACTCAGCATATGTAAGAAAGTGCACACACGTGTGTGTCAGCTCGTGCACACACGTGGAGAGAAAAGGGAGAGGCCCTCAGACTTAGCATCAGATATGGAAACCCATCATCCATGGAACAGTCTGGGTAAGAGAAGATGGTGTCCCAAAGAGACACAGAGTAATGAAGTTGCGGAGGGCTGGGAAATGTTGGTATTACTTTATTATAGTGTATTGAAGAGAGCTTGTGAGGTAGTGCTCTAAGGGTTGTATTCAATAAAAAAATAATACCTCTGATTCCCACACATGGCCACTGAAGTACCAAAAAATCAATTTTAGTCATTGAATTGGGCCCTAAGGTACAGCAAAATGGGTAAGATTCACAACAGCACAGTAAGGAAAGATGTACAGTCTCTGGCTAAGGAACGTTTCCCCGTTTCACTTCTAGTCTTGGTCCCCGCAGCAGCAGTACTGATGGAGCAACCCTCAGCTGTCCCCAGGTTGATCCTCAGCTGACCCCCCAGCCTCCTGGGGAAAGCTTTCTGCCCTCTCCCCTGTGCTAAAACTCACTCAAAACTAATGAATCAGGTGCAAAACAACCAGGGTGTGAGCACTGGGCAAGCCTTGGTGCTGTGGCTGTACTTTGGGAGGCTTGCAAAGGCAGCTCCAGTGGTAGCAGCAGTAGTTTTAGCTCAGTTTCAGGGGGGGTGAGTAATAATTTAAACGTGTCTTTGACCCACACAGAAATGGAGGTATGGAGTCAGATGCATCTTCAGAGAGACCGTCCCTCTATGCTTCAGACATGAATAATGCGAGGGGGCTGGAAATTGGTTTCAAAATCAAATTTGAACAGAAAGGTGAAAAGTCTCTGAAGAGCAAAAGGCAAGAAAATGCCTGCCAGAACCGGTTGGCGTATCCCAGGCAGCTTGGTCGGGAACTCAGTGTCTGTGTCAGTTCTCTCTTGTCTTTATTAGTGTTCTGAAGCACAGTGTCTGAAGGAAAAGTTATTGAATTTTCACTAAACCCTTCCTACATGCAAAGGCTTTTTCTACTTTAATGTTCAAAAAAGTCCAAGTCACAGCCACCAGCTCTAGCGTGTGCCCATATCTTTTCTCATTATAGGCTGAGGTCCAAAACCAATACGAATTAAATAAATATCCCACTGAGAGCTGTACTTTTGAAAATGGCCTTATTGCCGTGCAGATGTGTGCTATCTAAAACCAGCTTAAATGCTTTATTTTTTTATATATATATTTAAATTAAAAAAATAAAATAAAATCTAAATATTATCCTGGAAGGAAGTGTATGCACTGGTGGATGTTTGATTTTCATTTTTCTCCCAGCATGCTCTGTCCTTTCATCCTATAATGGTTCTTCTCTATTAATCCTTCTCAAAACCCACAGGTAGAGATGCTTATTGATAGAAGGCCAACGTGTATCTCAGTTTACAAAGGCACATTAAAGGATACAAGTAACATATTTCTCTTGATGTCTTCTTATTAATGCAATTCCACTCAGAACATTTTGGCATAAGAGGCACTGCCAGATGGAAGATAAAACTTCACTTTTATGGGTATTTTAAGGAAGAAAACATTTGGTTTGCATCAGTTCTAAACGAAAAATATTTATTGCCCTAATGATTTGTATTTTATAAGGAGGATAACAAAAAGCACTGTCAATTACTTTGTATTTTAACAAGGTTTAAAAAGAAAAAAAAGGTCTGATAACACCAAGTAATTTCAAATGATCAACTGCTTTTAAAGCTAGACTGTAATAACCCAAAGCGATGGGTTGTTTACATAATAAAAATAAATAAACACTGACCACAGCTTGGCTGTATTTAAAGATTCTGTCATTTGTTACCACAAATCGCAGCTCACAGCATGCTTAGGGGAGCCCAGTGTGTTACAATCACAGACACATCAAACAGCCGCGTTCGGGGCCCGGAGCACACCGTGGAGGAAGGGATGGGGAGCTCCGGGTCTACTCCTGGGTGGGTTTGGGGAGAATTGTAGTAACTTCTGCAAGTATTATTTTCCCAGGACATCAGCAGGTCTCCTGAGGTTGGTATGGCTGATTCTGTGCTTACAAACCATGGTTTTCCTCTGCTCTTTACCCGTCAATAATTTGAGTATGTTCATCTCTCTCCTTTATTGAAGGCAATAAAATTCTACATTTTTTCTTGTTTTGCTGTTTTGCCTCATGCTGCTGATTATTTTTCTATTCAATGCCTTAGCAGGCATTAGGGCTTCAAAAAAATGTTCAGTGGATCCAAATGTGTGGCCTTTCTCTTGCAGCAGAGCCACCTTGACCCCAAACCCAGGACCTGCCTGGAGCTCAGGGCTCCCAGAGGTATGACCTCCCCTGCCCAGCAGCAGGCTCATCTCACCTTGATTTGGGCAAAATGGTGTGTGCTTTTCACAGCTAGATCTCTCCTGGAACAGCACACAGTGGAAATATTCTTAAGATTAAGGCCAAGGAGACAAAAATGTTGTTAACCTTTCAAAGGAAGGGGAAGGAGGAATAAAATAAGATGATTTCAGATTAACTCCTCCTTTAGCACCCGAACATGTCGGTCTTTGGCTGATGCCTGAGAGGATTTGAAGTTAAGCTCTTCACAGCTGATGCCCAGAGTGACTGTGACCTGTCCTGTGTCACACAGGACCTGCTGAAGGGTTTGCAGTGACACCCACAATGGCAGCACTGGGCAGGACTTAATTTCTGAGACCAGTTCTGCACTGCAAAGCATGGACCCAAATTGCCAAGAGATTTTGGAAGGAGAAGAGGCTGCATTTTTTTTTCTTTCTCCTCTTTTCTCCTCCAACTCAAGCCCTCTCTAACACTTTGCAATCACGCTCATCACCAGTTATATCCAGATTTACCAATTTTCAGTGCTTGGGACACTGTTGAGGATGGTGAAGACTCCATCCCTGTGAGAGACCTGCATCTTTTGAGACATCTTGAGAGAGCTGATTTGATTTAGCATTAGAGCAAGATGTTGGCAAGATAACGAGGGAAAACATGCTCTTTGTTTGGCCAGTGATGACAGACATACTTGCAAGCATGTTCACATCAATGACAATCCCTTGATATTTGTAGCCTGGCTTTGTAGAATGAATACATCAAAGGACCGACCTCTCCTGTCCTGGTGAGATCATGCCAGGGGCTGAGAAGGTTCCAAAGCTTGCAGCATTTTTACAAGTAAGCATGAAAAATAGTTTTCATGTTCCTCAGGTAAGATTGCAGAGGTGTGGTTGGTTCTGCTGGAAGTTTTCTCTGCCTGGCCAAGGAAATAGACCACTTTTTCCCATTCTCATTGAGTATTGGGGTCTAGATGATGTTTTCCCATTTTGGAGACCAGAGGGAAAGCAAAAGGAAACCTTGAACACTGGCTGAGTTAAGGGCCTGTTGAAATAACATCAGAGTTACTCTGACATACTCCGTGGGACTTAATATTGATTTTCAAATAATCTGGAATGCTGTTTTTATAAACAATTATTGGCAAGGGGAGGCGTTGTTTTTGGAAGCTCTTGTATGTACAGTAAGGCTTTATTTCTTCTTGTTTTGAAGTGCGGCACATCTTTTAAAAAATGCTGTTCAGGAAACATCTGCTGTCAATTAAGGAGTAACACATTAAGGCATATTAAAGTGCACTCTTATTAGTGTTTCAGCAATAAAAAGAAAGGTTTTCTATTTGAATCATATGTTCTTTAACACATCTGCCAGCCATCTGAAACTTGCAAATGCTCCTCAGTAAAAACATCTTCATAACCTTGTAAAACCTTAGTAATACATAGTGCTCCATTCAAGACATAAACCCCTTTATGCACTGAGTTCAGGTAATTCTCAAACAAGTTATTGGTCTGATGCTGATAGTTTTAGGTAAGGACAGTGCCTGCAGATGCTCTGTCCAGTCTATCCCGTTGAACACTCTAAGGAGAGCTGATTGGAAAAGCAAACTTTCATATTTATGAAAACAGAAAAACGGAAAACTCTTCCATAAAAAAATCAGGTTTTTCAGCAAAAAAATAGAGAATATAATAATGTATTTGGGTTGGAAAAAAAAAAGTATTTGATTTGGAAAGGAGTTGTTGGGTGCCAGGCAGAGTAATTTCTATGTATTAAACTCCCTTGGCTCTGTGCAGACTGCAGACTACATTTCCCACGACACACTGTGGCCTCTTATTGTTCAGCGAAGTTGTTGTATGGTATGAGACCGTCTGTTAGAAAATGCTTTAAACACAGATCCCAAAACTGGGGAACCGCTGAAGCAGCGCTTCTACAGCTCCTCGATTATTTTTCTTACTGATACCTTGGAAAATATCATTACTGCATGGGTCAAAGCACCAGCCAATAAGCAGAGGAGAGATCCTATTTCTTGCATTTTTGAGGAGCTAGGAGCAGTTGTACCTGGATGATGCAACGTCTGATGTTGAGTGATGGGTACATCTGCTTGGCTAAACAATAGAATTCTGCCTAATTAGGCGCTGTTTGAGACTGACCTGCTTCTGCGACTCCAGCATGAAGATCTTCTCACTGAAGGATGATATAGTTCTTCCCTAAAAATTCACAAATCAAAGCTTGATCATGCTGATTTCTAGCAGCAAAGAGATTGTTTATATTTTCCAGAGCTGCAGGGGGAAGTTTGCTGGAGGTTCAAACTACAGAGGGGGAAAAAAGGAAATGTAACTTTCATTCAGAGCTCACACACTAAATGTCATTTGCCCATTGCTTCATGGGGAGCTGCAAATTGCCCGTTCAGCTGCCAAGCAGAAAACAAACCTAAAGACAAATGCAAAAAAAATACTGAGCTTCTGAGGGGCTGGGAACTGTACACTTACTCAAGCAGGGAAAGAGAGTGTACGGCTAACTTACAGCAGGGGACTTAGAGGTGGGCCAACTTCAAAGCCTTCAGATCTTTCCACTTGTCCCTGTGGGATTTGGGCTCCTGGGTCCTGTCCCTTGCTGCATTTCTTTCAGAAGTAGCAAGGAAGAGCATTCGGACCTGTAACTGGAGATGATGGATTTGGAGAAATTGGCTAGGGATCAGGTTCAGGCTTGGTATTGATGTTTTGCTGCAATTACTGCCAGTGGGATTCTGACAGGACTTCCTCACCCAAAAGCAGATTAATTAACTGTGGTAGTGTTTGAAAACTATTTTTCTTAAAAGTCATTTTATTGTCTCTTATGGTATAACAGCAATCATTACCTATTTTGCCAAACAGGTATGCAGGATCAGGACACACCATACCCCAAACCGTATGGTAAAAGACTAAAGTAAACAAATGCAGGGAGCATGCTTGTCTCCTCAGGACAGTAGGGTCAAGCGCAGACACACTTCCAGTAAGAGGATTTAGGATATGAGCCCACTTTGAAAAACTCATTGAGTGGATCAGGAAATATAAAATATAGTTCCTGATAATGAACAACCTGGCAAGTGAAAAACTCCAGAAGATGTGCTTAAAACCATCTTATAGACATAAGTGGCATCGCATGTCGGTAGGTTGGCTAGGGAAGTGTTTCAGCCCCTGGTGCTGAAATCCAGACTGGAGGCTTCTAGGACTTTAGATAAAGCTATGACCCATCTTCCAGATTTGGAAATGGATTATATGTGAGAGAAGAGAAATTGTTGGTTGTCTACAAGGAAGGCAGATGAGCATTTTCAGGTAGCTCTTTAAGTAACTGAATGTTGGAGATGATTGTTTTCTGCTTTCCCTTCTACCTCATGGGCACAAGTATCATCATGGCTGCAAAAGATGTAAAGGATGGAGTTGGGCTTTTGGCAGCCCCCATGAAATCTCAATGTTGTCCTCAAAGCTGGCTGGTGAGATATCAATTACAGGCTCTTCACAAAAGTTCCAAGTGAATTTGAAAGGGGTCCCCAAATGGCAAATAACCTGTAAGTGAAAAAGCTGGTTTCTGGCTGTAGCACCTGACTCCAATAGCACTTAGATTGCTCTCCACAACACACCAGTGAGCAGAGCTTGAGAGTCTGGTACAACTTGGCACGCTTGCTGCAATAGTTAGCTCTCAGAAACCAACCAGAGCAGGAGGCAGAAGCTTCTTACTGAATCATCTCCTCCTGTAACACAGTGCTTGGGCTACGACATGCTGTGACGAGGGGAAAGTACAGTCACATTCACAGAGAAGGGAACAAGGAGTCCTGGAGGAACATTAGCAGGAGGAGCAGTGTGAAAAGAAGATTCTTCTATGGAGAAGTGGTGAAAAAGCTAATTTAGGAAGAGTGTCTTCAATACCCAGCTCTGCCCCATATTTTTGGAGTGATCTTGAACCACTCATGTGGCTCAGAGCCTTAGTATGTAAATCTTTAATTCCCTTATGATCTTCAAAGACGGAAGTGCTCGATTGCACACAGTTACCAAGCTTCCATTCTCCATCTCAAAAGCAAGGAAGATGCAACTTCCTTTGAGGACTAGCCTTCAGAAAAACATGTCACATTGTTGGGTGGTGGGCATCTTTTCTAATGGGCTCAGAAAACACTTCACTCCCTCCCAGAAACATGGTGAAGAGATCCACAATGTCAAGTTCTTACACTGAAAGTGATGATGGTGCTCTCATTTTCAAGGTTTGCAGCCACCACTGTCACTTAGCAAACCTTGAAGTCCCTTCTTGGAAGGCTTTACTAGGAGTAGGCAGTCACTGCAGTATTTCAGCTCTCCTTCAGCTGCCCCACCAGTGATGAATACTGTTTAATTACAAAAACAGAATTTCTGTCATTTCTCTCGGCATGGGTTCTATTGGGGAAGATTAAACATCAGCCAAACGCTACTGAATTACCTTTTTAAACCTATTATTTCAACGTGATTAACTTCTCTTCTTTTCATTTAGCTGTAAGCAAAATCTTGTTTACAAGGCAAAAAAAAATGCATTTGCTATAATATCGGCAATAATAATAAAAATGAACATCACAGGGAAATAATTTATGTGTAAACCAGCATAAAAATGTCATTGATGCACGAGTTTCCTCTTCAATTAATAAAAAGGAGGAAATATTTAAAAACAATTTATCAAGGAAATACATACAGTTCATATATCATGCACTCACAAAGGCTGTACTAGTACCCATTCCACAAATAGCAGTGTGACCTGGGCTATCGCACAGATGCTGGATTCCTTTGTGTGACCTAATTTGGAGTAGTTGTCTGGGCCAAGACTTTGACTTTGTATCAAGCGAAGATCTTGGGTTAAAATACTGATAAAAGCATATTCTGTTAAAACAGGTAACAATGAGTTCTGATGGGATAACCCAAAATGAATAAAACACCGCTCTCAATGGTTCCCACTTCATTATCTACTTGCTATTGGAAACAGAAACAATATCCATTTTGTCTACTGGAAAGCATTATGCTCCCCATTCTTCATCTTCATGAAAATGTATCCCAGTGAAACACTATATAGACCAAAAAGATACTTGGGGCAGATCACCTAGTTTAAAGTTGATGCAACTTTACAGTGGAATTACACAGTGGGAAATCTGGCCCTTTGTTGCAGACCTGGCACTGGAAAAGTGGATGCCTTTGGATTCACATATGAAATCAAATTCATGTTTTGATGTTTCAATATCGAAGAAAAATGATATAATACCTATGCTGAACACAGCTATTGACATTATCAATTACATATTGAACCCTGTCCATTGGTTTGTGTCAATCTGAATAAACCTTTTCCATTAATTACCTCCCTACAAAAAAAAATGGTGCCTTTCCTGCATTTGGCAGTATATAATTTACCTCTTACATCGGTCTGAAATGGTCTCTTTTTAAAGAGACACATTCTGATTGTAAAGCTACTTTTCTGGGGATTTTATTGTGTTTCTGAAAAGCACCCACAATGCTTTTCAAGGGAAGGCAAATAAAACCCCAAGACTGGTCTTAATCTCATTCCGTGCAGGAAGCTGGTTCTAACGAAAGGTGTCATCAGCAAGCTTGACTTTCAAAGGATTAGCTGTTAATATTTTTCCTCTGTTTTGTCTGCAGATATTGAACTTCAGGAGGCAGGGAGGAATGGGAGAAAAATAAAACTAACCAGGTAAGATTAGTTGCACCAGTTAGAGTTATCTCACCAACATGTTTCCCTAGAAACTTGGGTAACAGATCCTGATTCCCAAAGAAAAGCCTGAAAAGGGAGTCAATTCATATGTTAGGGTTTGCAGAACACATGCTGCAACCTCAAAAAGAAAGGTTGCACAGCTCTGTAGGCATTTGCCACTCAAAATAAATAATCAGCAACACTATGGGCCTTCTGGCAACCAATTGTGATGGGACTCCAGATTTGGGTGTGCTGTTTAAAGGATGAAATATCATTAGTTTCCCTGTCGTTTTTCTTGATTTTCAGAATTTCCTCGGGTAAATGTGTGTGAAATTATAATTGCTATCAAATGACAGTCTGTAAAGGCTTTTGTATCCTTCCAGATGATACGTGTGCCCCAGGACACTACCAGAGAAAAAACCTCTCCTCCATAGACTGCCAGGTCTTATACAGAGGTATCCCCCCACTCCCCATCCCTGAGGAAAAGGAGGATTTACAGCTACTTGGGAGGTACTTTGGGGTTTTCTTCCAGTGTTGTGACAAGGAAGAACAAAATATGAAAAATCTGGCATGAAGCAGGCGAAAGTCATGCAGGGTGTGATAGGGGTACGTGCTTGCTCCCCCAGACCCACAACGCGGCGTTCCCTGCACTGTGAACAGCTGGTGCAGAGCTCAGGAATGGTTGTTGGTGAAGTCCCTGAAAATCCAGCTGGATTTGGTTTTGTACCTGCAAGGAGCAAAGGACACTTCTGTCAAGATAAAAGAGCAAAAGGGTCATTGGAAATGAGGCTGTTCTCCTGGAACTGGGCTGTTTCTTTGCTGTCTCCCATGGCCCGGGCAATGCGGGCTCGTGGAAGCTGCAGGTGGAGGGAAGTGCTGCCACACATAGCTGGGGTGTCTCTGGGGAGGTGTGAGAAACCTGAGAGTTTCTGTTTGCTGAAGTTACTTGTTCGCTCCCTCATGGCTGACAAGTTTCTTATATACTTATGTCCCACCACCTGGGAAAGCTTCTCGTCTCACTGGGGAAAAAAAGAAAAAAAAAAAAAAAAGTAAAAAATACAGAAAACCAACATGATACTGAGCAGGACTTCGCACCTAGAGAGGATGGAAAGAAATCATATCTGTAATTCCCCTACATCTCCGCAGCTGCTGTTGGTTTAGAGAGACTCCCTGAGAGCAATCCTGCAACACCAGAGGTGGTGCTCAGCAGGTTCAGCCGCTGCCGTGGCAGCCTGTGCACCCTCTGCTCTGCTGGGATGTTGCTGCCTACACAGCTGAGCCTGGTCGTTGAATTCTCCCAGGACAGAGAAAGCCCTGGCCAGTCATGGCTAACCCTCATTTCCCTGTCTCACTGGGACAAGCCAATGCTGTTAAAACCCCATTTTTTTATGTATTGCAAAAAAAACCCTGAGTGTGGTGAACACAGTGCGCATCACTATTGCGGATGGACTGCACAGGCAGTGCCACGTCCACCGGCCAGACTGACAGAGAAAAAGCACTTGCAGGTATCTTCTCAGTTGCTAGAAGACCCCTCAGCCTCCCTCTCTGACATTTCTCTGGTCATTTTTTCCATGCTCCACTCTTCATGAAATGAAGATGCAGGTCTCACCCTGGCACCACAGCTGCTGCCTGCTGCGTTTGGATGCTGCTGAGTTGGTACCCAGTTAAAGGAGCATTAAGGAGTGCAGCCAGGGCAGGGGAAAGGGGTTTTCCATGTGAGGCAGGATGATTTAGAAGGATTTTTTGTGCAGAGAAAGGGACATGGCATAAAGCATTTGTCCTGCTCCTTCCTTAAGTCTGGGTCCCACCTGCCTATCACTGCACTGTTTTCTGGTGCTACAGATGGAGCTTTTCTTTTGTGGTGCAGCAAACAACAGCATTTACAGTTTAGAAATTACTCAGCCTGCCACTTCACAACCTAAACTGTGACCAGGGTGGAAAGGCAAAGTGCTCTGAGTCACTGCTGTTTGCTGTGCGTTCAGCCAGTTTGTCCATCAATACTTCAAACAGGCAGCTTTCAATTCCTGGACTGGGAATACCAATCCTTCCCCCTGCAAATGCTAAAGGGCTTCTCCCTTCCCTTCCCTTCCCTTCCCTTCCCTTCCCTTCCCTTCCCTTCTTCTGGCCAGGATTTTTAAAAGTGGCATTAAATTTTGCTGGCCAGCGAAGGCACCTATCCCAGGGTAGTTATTTTTAGCAGCAGAGCTGACATCCAATACAGTAGCCCAAGTTATAAAAGTTGGCCAGCATCATCTCTCTGTGAGTTATGTTTTGCTTCAGCATGATTAACTGTAGTTAAAAAAATTAGTTTTGAGGGCTTATAAACGGAGAGCAGAGGGGTTGCTTCAAAGCATAAATCACCAAAATATTAAATGAGAAAGTACATCCAAATTGGTACTTGTTTGCTCAAAGCTGTTTAAATTAAGGGCAATATCATCCCTTCTCAAGAAAGATAGTTCATAATTTCCTCAAATGAGGCCTAAACCAGCCTAAAGTAACACTATACAGCCCAAAGCACTACCAACACAGGGCTAGGAGAGCAGAACACTTTCTGGCTCCCTCTTTGGAAATGGTGACATGGGGAAGGATCATGGCCATGAGACAAATGCGTTTAAGAGGCCACTTCAGCAGAGAGCCCACAGCTGGACACATCTGTCTCCCTAGCATCTCCATCTCAGTCCCACGACAGTGTTAGAAAGGATAAATTTTTTTCTTATCTTGAACACAGACTGGGCTCTTAATGCCCTTGCTGATGCTGACAACTAACTGGAGGGCAAAAAAGCTCACCTCTAAACTGAAATTTTTGAGATTTGCAGTATCCCACTGAGCTGATGGGGAAAGGGAGCTGCATTTTCTTTCCTCAAATTCCAGTGAAAACACAGAGGAAAAACTCAGTAGAAATAAAAACTTTCAAAAACCATTTCTCCTACAATATGAGTCTCCTAGAAACACATGTAATGTTTTCATCTCCCTTTGATAATGAGAAAGCTCCAGCTGGGGTATTCAAGCTCATATATGTATTTTTCTGTGGTAACACATAGAGGATTCCATCCCAAAGCAAGCTCTCGCTGGGCTGCGTGCTGCACAGAGAGAGCCTGTGCCCAAAGTGATGACAATCCAAGTGTCTGGGAGCAGCAAGGAGTTGTCTTTCTTACATCTAGCCCTGAGATTTTCCCACTAGTGGTAACAGGCAGGATTTTCCGCTTGTGATGAAATCCTAAGTGATAGCATTGGGTGCTACTAGATGACTGGGTTTGCTCAAGGAAATGGTTATTTATTCACCTGTAAACCAAATGAGTGTTTTCTCTGGGTTGAAGTGTACGCTAGGAACATGCCTCTCCGCATCTCCCTAAAGCTATATCTCATCTTCCAGCTATGATTCAATGTTTCCCTAAGTGTGTTGGCAGCACTCAGCTTGAAAGGTGATACTGTCCCCAGCTTTCCAGTTCTTCACCTGACCAGCGTCACTCACATCCCTCTGCCGCCATCAGGGCCCTGAATAACATTCACTGCTGAATGCTCACATAATTTTTCATTAGCCACTTCTGTTGGCTTCATGTCCTTTCTGTACACATAACCAATATGCATTAACAGTTTCCAGTAGGTCCATTAGGATTTTCTCCCCAGTCTCCCTGGCACATACGATAGCATTATCACAGGCTCAGATTTAGTTAACCCCTCTGTATGCCAAGCATCTCTCCTCCTCTGCTACCATTTGTGTTTCCTTTTGCTCACCCTGCTGAGTTTCATTTTCAGTAATTATTAGTAGGGGTGGCTTTTTTCTTCTTGAATGCTGCAAAATGAAAATGCATAGTTTGGGGGCTTGCTTCAATTAGGCACTTTTATATAAAATCTGCCCATTGCATCTTTGTATAGAACCTGTTTCAAAGAGAACAAGAAAGAATACTGGTTTTAGTTCTCAGTTTTTCACTGGCTTTACCCATTGGTGGATTAATTGAAGTGATGCTAAACCAGGCATGAACTGTAATATTTTAAAATATTTAAAATTAATCAAATTATTCCAAGAAATAAACTCATCAAACACTGCTCAGGAACACAGACAGCGGGGATAGGCAGGGTTTGTTTTTCCCATACTTCAGTCCAGTCAGGGTTGATCACTGGTTCAGGCATGGATTGAAGTAACCAGCACATCTGACTAAACCAGACCAAAACTCCTGCAGCAGCTGGTTGTTAGATATGTTTACAAGAGTAGTAGTTGGGATCAGCTTGCACTGTGCTGTTTCAGGCAGAAGGACGTCACAGCACGCAGCACCCTCGCCACGGTGACAGCCACACCAAAGCCTGCATCAACAAAATCCTTCGCTGTTTACCTTGAAAATGCTCCAACACATCGATTCGTGTTGCCTCCTATTTCAAGGCTGGGGGAGATATGTTCCAACTGCTGTGCCTCAGGCTTGTGAAATATTATATGGTGAAGCTAAATGCATGTTTATTTTAACAATAACAGCTTTACATGAGGGGAACCCCTGATGGACTTGTTCAGCAAGACTATTAGCGGCTGTGGCTGTGGAGCAAGAGAAGATCAGAGCAGTGCCCAGGCTCAGTGACTTTTGGGTTAGTACCACTCCCAGCTCCTTGTCCATGATGCTAATGTTTTCTATTCAGTTTGCTCAAGTCATAAACTTGGTCCTGGGTCTTTTGCTATCAGCAGTGTGGCTCAGCCCAAGCGTATGGAGAGAGATGCTCATCCAGCTCCACAGCTCGACTTGTGATTTCAAATTCACTCATGGTTCATGGCTTTCCAGCACTTTGATTGAGTTTGGACTCCTCTCTTATTTTCATTACTTAACTCAAAGCATTTACCAGCTTACAGTAGAAACCCAGAGTCAGCCTTGCGACCCACCCCACGTTATTTTTGACTCAACCAACATAGGAGAGGAGTTTTAAAATCCTATCTGGAGAGAGGCAAACTTCCAAAAGAAGTGGAGGTCAGATTTGCTGTGGGGGACTATCCAAAAAACTTGGGCACCTCTCCAGAGTTTATCTAGCCCCAAAAAACCCAGCGTCTAACCTGGAAAGTGAACAAGTGATCCCAAGATGCCAGCTGGATAAGTAGCAAAAATACTCTCTTGGGTGGTAGTCTCAAACTTGTAGTTTTGGTCTAAGTCAGCAGCCATGAGCCCAAAGGTGATCATTTTACCACCTCATAAAAATTTTGGTATGGGCCAAAGCTCTGAACGCAGGCAAGATTTCATCATTTCCTCAAGTGGAAAAAATTAAAGGGACACTTTTTCCCCTGAGCCAACCTCCTGAGGGCCAGGAGAGGCTGGATCCAGCTCTGGGCACCATGTGCCACCAGTGATGTTGGACACAGTAGAGACTGTGGTGGGGAATGGCTGCAAGGATGCAAAACTGCTGCTGAAGAAAGGGCGAAGACTCGGATTTGTGCAAGGTGGGAAGAGGAAAGGCAGGGTGTGAAGGTGCTACTTAGGGGAGGTGGTAGTGACATCCCCGATAGCTGCTCTCCAGTCTGTTAGATCTCATTCAGTTATTTATTATTTAACATACGGGCAAGTGGCTTTGGCATCTGTTGTACCAGGAGACAAAAAGAGAAGAAGGTCTTTTTCTGAACTGAATTTGAACCTTTAACCGATCCCTTCTATTTGCATCCTTCCCTCCTTGGAGACACTAAAGTTAGGAGTGACACCATATGCATCTGCAAATTATTTGTTTATAAATTGGGCCGTAGGTGTTTTTGTTGCTAGAAATGTGCGGGTTCTTGGTCTAAGCTTGCCTTTTCCCCAAGCAAGGACTGAGTGTTACATGAATAATACAACCAGCCTGTAACAGTGCTGCAAACAGGACAGGATCAGAGGCTGCAGTAAGAGTGTAATCTAAGTAAAAACATTGGATCTGTCCTTTTATGGATCTAATAAATTATGTTGGAATTGTGCAGTTATAAATCCAGGCTGTCCAGTAAACCCAACAACTAATTTGTCAGTCGCTCGTCTAGCAATCTGACTCTCCCTTGCAATTGCTCACCATGCAGATAACAAGGTGCCTTACAAATCTCTTGGTTAAATGTCATTTGTTTCAGTGCCATAACACGCTATGGATCATTGCTCACACACAGTAACCCAATTATATTAACCTGTGCAGCAATACGGTGTAATGACATGACATTAATGCGAACAGTTCTGAGGTTTCCAACAATTTGGTCTTTCCTCCAAAGGGGTTTTTCTCCTGAAGCATCTTTCTCCTTCTTTCCTCCCTCCCCCAGTACTTAGAGGCAAAGCAGCGTATCTACCCAAACATGTCAAAAATCATCATAATATCCAAAATAACTGAAGCTCATTCACAGCTTGGAAAGCGGGTGTGAGCTGTATTACTTGTTGGTATCGCTCCAAATCATAAGTATCACTGTCCCTTAGGTTTCGACTTCTCCTTGGCATTTTATAAGACTACCTTTTAAATACAATCCCTTACATTTTGTCAGTATTGGTTCATGTGACCCTTCAGTAGTGAGGGAAAACAGCACTTTTAAAACACACAGAGTGAAAAAACCCCGACTCTATTGAAAGATGAAGTTGTTATTATTTTCCATCAAAATAAGAGCTGGCTAAATACTCTAGCAAGCCACTCAGCTGATTTTCCTTGCGTTTGCATTGCTGCAATAGGCACTGATTAAAAAAACAGAGACTACAAGGTAAATTTGATAAAAGCATGTCATTCAGGCACCTAGACATAAAAGTAGTGAAGGAGGTTGCTTTATAATAACAGTGTTGGGTTTTGTTTATTCTTTTTAATAAAAGGCAAATTAATTTTAAAGTATTTCTGAAAATTTCCTTTATTCTTAATTTTGAGGGAACAATAGAAAACTACTGCCTAGTTTTACTGGCTGTCACTGAAAAAATCTCCAGAGTGCTGTAGAGAGGGTGCAAGAGGATAACCAGCCAGTTCAGAGAAGGATGCAGGTCCGGTGGAAAAGCGTGAAGGATTTATAGCTCTGTCTTGTGGTGGTAGCTGTTTTCCATCATTATGGTGTATGGGATAGATTCTGATCCTCTAGTGATCCTTCACTCTCCAGATAGTTTGCTGGGGAAGGTGACACCACAAGTGGGGTAACGTGCCCTCGTTCTGCACTCAGAATATGCCCCTGTGTTTCTGTGTATTTATGGCCTTTTTTTGGCTTCTGCAGAGAAGGCAAGTAACCCTATCGTAAGTACCGGGCTAAACTTGCTGATATCAGCTAAACTGAGCTTCTTCCTGTAGGAAGAGTTTTAGTAAGTAAAGAAATAAAGAGGCTACATCTAGGAGAAATCTTACCTGACACAAACATATTTTGATCAGCCCAACACAATCTGTAACAGGCGCATCTAAATATTATGAAGAAATATGTGGTGATCAGCTCCAAATACATGGCCTGTAATGTATACTTGCTAAATTCTTTCCATTGTGCTGTTAAATGCATCCAGCTGTCCATACGTTAAAGTTAAATATACTGTACTATAAAACTGAGCGGAGAGTGGAAACTATTAAAATAAACCCAGCTATTTCCCTGTTCCCCCTTCTCCCTCCCAATCAAGTATATTTTAGTTGGGGAAGGAGGAGAGTTATAACAACAGTTATTTGATGTGGTGCACGGCAATGTCAGGGGGAGAGGGGAGTGCAAGTGGCAGGGAATGGGAAGCAGCCCCGGTCTGACCAGCGAGGAGAAATGAAGGAGAACATTCTTGGTGACCTTGGGGTGGGCCAAAGGATCCTTTTTGTGAGGAACAAGCAAAACCCCAGCTGGGTTTGCCATGCAAAAAAGGGGCATGGGAAAAGGCAGGGTGAGGGTGATGTTGTCACAGATGAAGGGAAAAGTCTTGGAGAGCCACGATAATCTGTCTCATAAAGGAACAAAATGTCTTTTTTTTCTTTTAAAAAAGATTTGGGGTCCATGGGTTGCAAAGTGTGTCCTAACAACTGGTTTTTTTTGCTTTCTCATTTATGATTATTTTATTATTAACTACTATGGAAAGAGCAGAGAAAAAACAGCCAGAAGAATATAAACTGGGATGATTAAGATTTTATGGGTGGTACAGGATTATGTCTCATGTCCTAGGATTAGAATATCAAACTGAAAACTCTCTTATCTAGGAGTTGGAGCAAGAGGAACATGAAAGAAAAGCGATAGCCTGCAGGAAAATAACTTTTATCTAACTAAGTTTCATCCCATTTTTCTAAGGAAATGAGATCTGTATTGTCTGTCTGTCTGTCTGTCTGACATGGAACTTCCAGAGGTTTGGTTTGTTTTGTTTTTGAAACCAGCAAAAGATAGATATCAAACATAGTGCTCCTGCTGAACCAAAGGTGATCACAGCTCAGCCCTTATCTCTTTGGAGAGGCAGCAACCCGGTGACCTGTTGGACCACTGGTAAATTTGCCAGATGTTTAATTATACATGATCACATTTGCTAACGTGGTCATTTAGAAATACGCAAGAAACCAAATCTGGACAGCAGAGAAGGGAAACGTGGTTGAGAGCAGCAACGTGAACTGGTGGCAAAGTCCTTCTAGCAGTTTTCCCCTTCCCACCTGTGAGTGTGTGTTTTGCCTAAATTATTGCCCCCATCAGGTGAAGGTTCATCTTTAAACGCCCTGGCTGAACAAGTGCAAATCTGTTTTGTCCTCCAGGACCTACCAGTGAGGAAAAAACCTTAAATTAAAAAAAAAAAGAAGCTGTTTCAACATCACACCAGATGCTGCTCTGTGATGTGTTTGAGATTTATGCCCCTGTATTATGAAGCAAACACTGGTTGCATCGTACCTATACAGTGTATACGGTGTGTTGGATGCAGGGAGAGCATCCATCACCATCAGGCCAGAGCATTTACTCCTTGTTAGGGCTGGAAGCCTGGCTTCAAATGCACAATGTTATTGAGCTTTGCAGATCAAAAAAACATAAAAATCAGCAGTAGGGGAAGAGTTTTGCTCTATTCTCATGGAAACACTTGGAAATTGGGGGTTTTTTTGTTTGTTTGTTTCCTTTTGTTTTGGTCACAAAATTCCAGAGCTGTTTTTCTAAACATGAACCTTTGCCCTCAAAAATCCTACCTATAAACAAGACCATGCAACACAGAAACATTCATTTCAACAGCTATTTTCTTACCATAAACAGACCATGGTTGAAGGCAATGGTCTTCACTTTGAACAAGGATGAAAATAGTGTCTGGGTTGGCTGTTGGTAGGACAAGAAGTGGTAGGTTTAAAATTGAACACGCAAGGTTTAGATGAGACCACAAAGAGCAAGAACTCAACCCTTCGTACAGTGCAGTCGGGTTCGACTTTTTTGCTGGTTCCTCGTGCACAAAGTGCACGTCATCCAGATCTGTTGTTGTCTATCAACAGCAAGGTGTTTTTCTAGTGCTGTGAAGTAATCCACCTTAGTCCCCAATTATTTAATGCTGTGCAGCTATCTTGTTGCCCTCTTGACAGCTCGGGCAACAGCAACGCAACATATCTGAAGCCCTAAGTGTGCCTGCGTGGAGGCTTGCTATCGAATACTGAGAAGGTCGAGGCCCCTCAGGGTGTCAGTGACAAAGAGGAGACTGTGGAGAAGCTTTCTGGGGTGGGATGAGTGATGGATAAATCAGCTGCCTCTATGGATGAACCTATGGGCATGGAAAGGCAGATCCGTTGTTGAGATTTTGCCAAAAAGGAAGAGAAGGTGGAGGGAGATGTTTCTGATATGAGATGTCTAGCATCTATCATTGGCACTTGGCTGTGGCATTTTTTAAAATAGATGTCCCCCTGTCACATTTACACATGGGGGATGCGCAGGAATAGCAAAAGCAAGTCATGTTAAAATGTCCTAGGATCACACCAGCAATATCTTTCGTAGCTCTGATGGCTTCAAATCCTTCTCTCATGTCATATGCTTGAGATGGGAGTGCTATTTGCCAAGTGTCAGCTTTCAGGAGTATTTGGTATCAGCCTACAACTATCAAAAGGCAAATTAAAGGTGAACTAGAGTAGTATGAGCAGTGGAGAGTGTAAATGTGTCAGATAAGAGGGTTGGACGCTGATCTGAGTTGCTTCTCCCTCTTTCCTCCCTGGTTTAGAAAGAAAAGAAAAAAACCCCAACTTTTCAAAAGCCATTTCTATTGCTACCTGGTAATCAGCTCCAATCTTTCCTCCTCTTACCTACCGATTCCCCTGCACACTTTATTTGTTTTCAATAGGAGAGATATTAATTTGAAAATAAACAAGTGCACTTTGCACTTCCCCAGCTGGTTTTGATCCAATGATTTCCAACTGCTTCATGGATGGGTTTTCAGAGCCTTAGAGGGATGAGAAATGCACTCTTTCATAGCTCAAGACCCCCATGTCCTAGGGGAATCATCACAACCTTCCACCCGAAGCAGCCACTCTCGCCAGTGAACGGAGAATTTACCTTCCTGGCTTTGAAGCATTTTACTCCTGGTTTTCACAGTGGGGCTGGGGAGTGGGGAAGCAGATCTTCTGCAGCTCAGAGATGTGAAGCGATGTGTCTTCATCATACAGCAGCTGAGGGGCAGCCTGGATGAGCCCACAGCTCCTCTGCAACCCGTTTCTACTATCCCTGCCAGAAAACATCCCCCCCCTGTATTTCCTATGTCAGATGTAGGAAGAACAAAACAGTGCTCACCTCGTGCATGTTAGGCTGGGGTTTTCAGAGGTATATGAAGAAGTTTGGTGACTGATTTGCACTGAAAATGTGTTGCAAATGGACATTTAATGCTCTCTGGCTCTGCTGACAGCCTCACCCCTTGCTGCGTTAATGGCCTTGGATTCCTTCCCTTCCCAAGCTTGATGCGACTGTTTTATAAAAGCTGCATAGCCCACCCCATGACAATCTTTCACCAGCTTTAAAATCCTTTTTTGGTTCAGGTCTTGCAGCATTTGCTGGACTTAAGTAATTTGAAAGAGTGAGACTTGTTGGCCTTTGCTCAGCTGGTAGGTAAATAAAAGCCTGGCTCCCTGTTCTTCTGCTCAGAGTAAAATGATGCATTGACAAAGGGCACGATGCATATTCACCTCCATTCATCCCTCCTCTTACTCATTTCCGTCGAAACGTGAGGATGCCCCCATTCAATTACCTCTGCTGAGGACCTGACCTGTTGAGAGGTGTGCGGTTAAATGGCAGAGCAGAGCAGAGCAGAGCAATGCTTGAGAAGTGGCGGGTGAGCCGTGTGCCATTTACATCAAATTCATCTTGTGTTTTAGAAAGGCACATAGTGAAGAAAGCACCGGCTTTTCCCAGGTCTACTGCTGCCCTTCAGATGACCTTGGAGCAAACATACCTATTCCTCACTTATTCGTAGTCCCATTCCTATTCCTATTCCTATTCCTGTTCTTATTCCTCTTCCTGTTCCTAATCCTATTCCTATTGCTATTCCTATTCTATTCCTATTCCTACTCCTGTTCCTATTCCTATTCCTGTTCCTAATCCTATTCCTACTTCTGTTTCTATTCCTATTCATACTTCTACTCCTGTTCCTATTCCTGTTCCTATTCCCATTCCTATTCCTACTCCTATTCTTATTCCCATACCTATTCCTATTCATACTCCTACCCCTGTTCCTATTCCTGTTCCTGTTCTTATTCCTATTCCTACTCCTGTTCCTATTCCTATTCCTATTCCTATTCCTATTCCTATTCCTATTCCTTTTCCTACTCCTATTCCTATTCCTATTCCTACTCCTATTCTTATTCCCATACCTATTCCTATTCATACTCCTATGCGTGTTCCTATTCCTATTCCCATACAAATATCTGCATGCTCCATTTCTCTTCCCATTCCCTCCATTGCATAATTGGTAATTTGCAGGGTGAATTTCTGCAATCTGAAAACCAACGTGGGAACCGAGGCAAAGCTGCAGGGTGGTATTTGCAGATGGTTGTCGTAAAGCCCTGCAGATTTTATATCTGTAACCAAACACTTTCAGCCTAGATTTCGGGAAACCCTGTGTGATGGCCATAAGCAGCCTGAGATACCCCATATCCACCCCACATCCACCCCACTGAACTCCTTGGCTGACAGAGACAGGTTACTTGCAATATTATTATTTTTTTTTTCCAGTGTAGCTTATGATGCCTTGCTGGAGGTCAACATTTGTGAGGAGATGAAATCTCTGATGTACTTAACTCTGCAGGCAGAGCGCCACTGCCTACTGACAAAGCAATTCTAGGGAAGATTAAGGTTTTGCTACTCTTTAATTAGGGACCCAGGGAGAATTAGAGGTGTGACTGCATCCAGGAGCTTTGTAAGGGAGCTCGTGCTTGTCTCTAATGCAGGAACCATTAATAGCCATTTCACAGGATTTCGTCTTGAATTCAGAACTTAGTCCCAGCACAACAATTGAAGATCTGTTAATGACAACAGATAAACTGAGAGATAAAGAGATTTGTACGAACTGTATTTTTTTCCTACAATTGTCCTATCCAGAGAGGATATCCTATCCTCCATAAACATTTCTCTTGTACTCCAGGCCCATTGGTCAAATCCCCAGCTGGTACCTGACTGATTTGCTGCCCTGACTTCAGCTCAGCTCCCTGACTGCCCTGACCCAGGCTGTCAACAGAGCACACTCAGCAGCTTCTTACTTCATGGGTATTAAAATGTTCTAAACAACACTCAAAAACACTGGTTTACAGCTGTCTTGTGACTGACTTCCAAACCCATTTTTATGCTGTATAAAGTCACTCTCCTGTCTTTTAAACAGCAAGTCACCTCTGCAAAACCCTCTTCTTGCTCCGTGTGAGGGGATCAAGAGGGAAGGAAGGAGGGAAGATGCTGCCACTTAAGGAAAAAAAAAAACAAACCCAGAACCAAAAATCCAAAACTGATCCAATTGGCTGGGGAGCAGATTCCTCCTTCTCTCCACCGACACAAGTTGCCTGCCCTTGACAGATTGATTTCATTTGTCTACTTATTTTGTGAACACTTTTGCAAAAATCCAAAGGGAAGCAAGCTACAAAAAAGAAATGCTGTCACGGGGAAGTTAGTCATTAACAGCCAAGTGTCTCCCAGACAAGACAGAGATGCTGCAGCCTCTCTGAAGTTTGCATGTCATTACAGAAGGATGTTGGGATGTGACAGACACAGGGATTTTAAGACAGATCTTTTCCTTGCCCAGAGTCCCCTCTGCTTCTCTGGTGTTTATATGGGATCACTGAGCTATATCAAGCATTCAGTATCAAACGTATGAAGTACTATTCACATGCATCACCTGTCGAGAAAGATTAACTTTTCACTGCACAACACCACAGAAATACTCCCTGGGTAAAGAAGGACTGCCTGGACAGAAAGTTTCCTTTTTCTTCCCCCCATTCCTCTCATTATAACAGTAGGTGGCTGATGGAAATGGCTTGCCTAGCACAGAGATGAATGGCCAAGAGCTAATTTGCTGCAGGAATTGACTCTGTTGTGGTTCTAGGTGGAATAGTGATTTGACAGCACCCAAAAAGTGCTTAAACCACTTTGCTGAATCAAGTCTGAGCCCAGAATTAGATTAAAAACATGACTGATCTGGAATTTAATGGCAATTGTTTTGTACTGTAGCTGACCCTGAAGGGATAAGCAAAATATCTCATCTCCTTTCCTCCTAAAGCCTTGTCAGAGCCAGTTGCAACCTCACAATCTGATTTAACCTCCAGGGAAGTCGGGATTTCCCTTGGGACCTGGATTTCAGCTGTAGCCAGGTTCACTATCGTTGTCCTCCAGCATACAAGCTGGGTAGCTCCGGGTCCACACCAGGGTTTGGTGTCTTTCCCTGGTTCCTGCAAGATTGGCGGTGTGACACAAGGGGAGAGCTGGACCTCCCGATCTCAGTGTGTCCCACAACATCCCTGCCACCCTCTACTGACCATGCCGGGAGAGTTTAATGGAGCAGCTCAGGCAGGGCTAAGTGTGAAGAGGTTCCCAGTTTTTTTTCTCCTGGCCCATCACCCCTGAGCAGAGCGTACATCCTCACTCAGCAGCAGGTTTTTTCCTTCTGTGTTTTAACAGCGGCAGGCGCAGGGGAAGACAGTCTGGTGAGCATCGCTGCTCTGCTCACCAGGCATTACAGCAGGCAGCAAACACCCCGTCTGCTTGTTTTAAACGAGTCAGCCAGTACCCGTGAAATGAAAGCACTGGAAACAGGCTGGAAAGGACAGACTGGCATGGCTGACTGCAGAAAGCGCTCCAAGAGAAACCAGTAGCTTCCTCGTTAGAAACACAAGCCAGGCTTCCAGTAGCATCAAAACCAGGAGAGCCAGCACTGGCTCCAGCTCTGGCTGAGAAGTGATTTAGCTTTTGTGACTCTGGTGTGCAAAAAATGGTTACCAAGGTCTACATGTCACCAGTGGACCCAAGAAAGGAGAAATCATTCACAGAGAAAAGCTCTTTTGCTGTCTCTGGGCCCACATTTCTCAGGGGAGCTGAGTAACAGGCCCAGGGATTTTTTTCTCAGAGCAAGATTCATGGTTATACCTCACATATGTCTCAGCTGATTTAATCACAGCCTTTTAATGAAGCTAAACCTAAAAGAGTAACCATTAATCAATACCAGAATGCACTAATAATACCACGGACACAGCACCCCTAGTTTGCATGCTGCTTTTCATTTTTCAGTACCATTTTCTTTCCTTATACTGAACACCCAAGTGGAATGACTAACTTCACTTTAAAACTCTAGCAACGTAAAAAATCCTCTCATGGTGATATTTTCATGAGGATTCACTGCATTAAAGCAATTTAACATGTGGCATTTCAGAGCAGAGCTGGAAGACAGGAGGCCTGAGCTGGGACTGAGGAGTTGCTGAGCTCCTGCTTCCACAATTAGTGCGGTTCTTCCCGCAAGCAATACATGATAGATAGGAGCAGTTTTCCAAAGAGAAGGAAAAGCACTTTGCACCGCCAGGGGATGCAGAGGGAGGGAAAGAGGCAGGCAAAGTTCGCTGTTTGATACTCTTAATCTTATAATCTGTAAAATCATCACAAAACAGGAATGCAAGAGCTCTCAAAGCATCAACAGAAGAAAAGACTATTTTTTTCATGCCCTGCCTCAAAAGTTAAACCAATCTTTTTATTTTTCTTCTTCTGTGTTTATGTGCCAAGACCTGCTTACACAGGGAACAGGGATTGCCTGGCAGTGATGACAAGATGAGATACATCACCCATGCGTGGTACACACAGAACTTTACACCCAGTCTCAGAAGAGATTGATGATCCTCAGATACTGTGACATCTGTGCAAAGAAGGGGTCTAGATCATGCTTTTTTTTCTGTAGTTTGCAAATTATATTTATTCTTTCAGATTAATTTCATACTTAATATGATGTCCACTACTCAGTCTAGGAAACATGGAACATCTCGGCCCTAAATACTATTTCTGTACTTTATCAGAGGGAAGAGGTCCTCTTTTGCCCACCCTTTTCTACTTCACCTCAAGCAGAACAAGTTCCTCTGACATGATTGCAATCTGTTGGTTCAGATATAGGGCTAAAACTTAAAATGTAATTTGAAAAGGCAAGGAGAGCCTCCTTTCCCACATTTATGTTTTTAGCCAATTACTTCTGGAACACCAAATCCTCCAGCCCGCAATGCGAAGACCAACTATAAGACAGAAACAACCAGTATTGAGGTACTTAGCTTGATGTGACTGACTCTAGGTGCAAACACAGAAATAATGCAATAAGCTTCTTTGCTTCAGCCATATAGAAACATCCCTCACCACCACCAAAAAAAAAAAAAAAAGCTACCACCAAACTTGACTCATTTTTTTTTTTAAGAAAAAGGCAATTTTTCACATTTTAATAGCTTTCATTCCATGTCTTAATAAATGCATGTTTGTTGATTTGTGTAAGCGTGATGTAGGATTCTGCAAATGAATGTAATCTGCAACAAGGGGATAGCTAACCACTAGCTAACACTTTTGAATAATGAATCCCTACTGTATCAGATGGACGCTATTCATAATAATTCCTTGCTTTTCTCATTTTGTCGTGTACAGTAGCGATTAATCAATTTGCAGTGTTATGTCACCCGCAACAAATTGCTAGCACCAAGACAAATTTATTGCTTTATGATAAAAGAACTTGTTTAGGTAGAAATAAATTAAATTTGGGGGTTGTTATTTGAGTTTGATGTTTACATATATGACCCAGGCCGCACAGGCCAGCAGAGGTAAGGGTATCCAATTATTACGCCGGTGTTTTGAGGATAGTTCAAAGAGATGCAAAAGCAAACGGTATGTTTGTACAGATAACTAGTCCTTGAAGAGAGCGAGTCCTGAGAACTCACTGTGCCATGAACGAGGCCCTTCAGAAGAATTTGGAAGTATTATCAGGGAACAGAGTTGTGTGTTCAGCGTTTCTTCCATTTTAAGATGGTTTGATGCACTTTGTTCTGGGGGATCTAGAGGAGAAACGTCTCTCAGGGCGCCGACAAATGAAGTTTTCACCACTCTTCTTCTGAAGGTTGCTTTGTAGGAAGGGACCTAGCTTTGTGAGAGAGAGACAGGGAGGTCTGGTTGCTGGACTGCCCTGCTGTCTCTCTTGGCAGGCGAAGCAAAGGTCTTTGAGGAACCGCCCGGCCGCGCTCGTGGCAGCCAGAGGCTGGGTGCTAGAAACCAAGTGCTGCTTCTCTGCTCTCCCTCCTGCAGCTGGAACCAGTCTCTGGGGTTGCTTCCCAAGGTATTCAGCAGAGGCAGCCAGCCTCAAGGGTGCAAAAGCTGATTAACTTCTAGCAAGGAGAATGCAAAATTGCTGCCTTTATTTATTTGATTTTAGTTTTAGTTTCCTTCAACCTTTGACAGGCTCCAATCTGATGTTAGCTGCTCCTCAATAAATCTTACTTTTCCTCATACTTTCTCCTTCCCACTGCTGCAGAAATCACTTTGACTCTTTCTCCCTGGGTTAAATGATGCTGTTACTTCTCTTTCTTTGCTTACTTCTTCCACTTTTCACTTTTTCTCATTTCTCGTATTCCTGACCAGGCATTTTCTGTAGCTCTGGATAATACCTCTCCCTTCCCTGCTATTCCCTACTAATGTCCTTGTCAGCCTTCTCCTAAATCATTGCTGCACCATCCCAAAAGATGTTTAACCGAGATTACCCCTGGCTTGAATTGCAAGACTGAGAAAACCCAATGTGTCAAATCATTGCTCCCCACATGCACTCCAGCCTGTCAAGATGACCCCAAAATCTTGAGAAAACAGAGGAAGGGAGGAGAGGAGAGGAGAGG
>VXBJ01002363.1:0-16530 GCA_013400055.1 Nycticryphes semicollaris
AGGAATTCTAGAAGTGATTATAGGCTGGCCAGATGGCAAGGAGTTTGGAATGTCACCAGAGGAGGAGTTGATGCCTGTGAAAGTATATATAATGTATAATAAACTACCAGAAAATGAGAAGAGAGATGCTCTGTTCACTGATGGGTCCTGATGGATTGTGGGAAAGCATCAAAAGTGGAAGGCTGCCCATCTGGGCTGCTCATCTGTGGCGAGATATTGCTGTCCAGAGAGAGAATCTGGTTGTGAAAGTATGTCATGTAGATGCCCATGTACCCAAGAGGCAGGCTACTGAGGAACATCAGAACAACCAGCAGGTGGATCGAGCTGCTAAGANGGAACATCAGAACAACCAGCAGGTGGATCGAGCTGCTAAGACTGAAGTGTCTCAGGAGGATCTGGAGTGGCAACATATGGATGAATTATTCACAGCTCGATGGGCCCATGACTCCTCAGGCATCAAGGAAGAGACACCACATTTGGATGGACTTGTGATTGAGGGGTGGATTTGACCACGGACGCTATTGTACATGAATGAGAGACATGCGCTACAATCAAGCAAGCCAAGAGATTAAAGCCTCTTTGGTATGGAGGATGATGACTGAAATATAAATATGGGGAAGCCTGGCAGATTGATTATGTTACACTCCCACAAACCTGTCAAGGCAAGTGCCATGTGTGTACAATGGTGGAAGCAACCACTGGATGGCTGGAAACATATACTGTGCCTCATGCCGCTGCCCAGAACACCATCCTGGGCCCTGAAATCAAGTCCTGTGTCGACATGGCACCCCAGAGAGAATTGAGTCAGACAAAGGGACTTATTTCCAAAACAGCCTCATTGACACCTGGGCCAAATACTGAATGAGTCTATCACATTCATTATCATGCACCAGCCTCTGGGAAGATAGAACACTACAATGGATTGTTAGAAACTACACTGAGAGCAATGGGTGGTGGGAATTTGAAACATGGGGGTACATATTTAGCAAAGGCTTCCTGGCTAGTAGGTCTGCGAGAACAATCCGTGAGAGCATCAGCCATGTGGTTCCTTGTTGACACCTGAAGCCCAACCATGACACATACAACGTGGATTTTGTCTAAGTCCGTTTTATTTCTAGAATTGCTGCCTTTTAGCATCAGGACTTCTTCTATTCTATCAGTTCTCTTCTGAAGACTCACTGAGAAGTTTGGCTGTGCTGACAGTTACTCTGAGCCTGTTTGAGAAAGAATTTAAATTTTGTACTGACGCTTTGCTAACTGGTAATTAAGTATAATCTCATTTCATTATGACATTTTTTCCCAAAAGCATACAGTTTAAGTATGTTTTCTTAAACAAGCCTGTATGTGTATTTTTTGCCTGCCAGCAAGAAAGGTAAGCTAAGTTATATAGAGATTATCTAACTCAAGTCCTCTGTGTCAAGTAAAGTCTTGCTCAGTTGTTTATATTTCTCTGACAACTCTTCAAGAGCTATGCTGCTTTAGTACTGGTTTGGAGAATGTGAAAATGTAGCTACACACTGGGGCCACAAAAAGTATGCTCCATTGTCTTTTCACTATTAAAACCAAACAATAAATATTTGACTAGGAGAACAAAGAGTGTGACATTTAGATTATTTTTTTATATGCTTGCATATACATGATGTATGCGTGACTTATTAGTACTGGCACAAGGCACTGGCCCATTTTTTCCAAAAAAACCATACAGGACATACCTGTATGTCCTTCCAGTTTCTTAGCAAAAGCTACAGCCATGCAGTGTAGCCAAGCTATGGATATAAAAGATCTTTTAACCAGAAATCAGTTTATTTTTATGCTTATTTTGAAACTTTAAACCAGGCACAAAGTGAATCCCAGAACATTCCTCCCCCTTTATTTCTCCACCTTCACTGTGCTTCACTGTGCTTGTAGCAACAAGCACCCTGATAATGGGAGCAAGTAGCTGCACACGCTCTTAATTGTAGTAAAGGCTGGAGAATGAAAGGGACAGAATTTCCCCAAATTCTTACATTTATACTTCATAAATTAATACTAACACACGGCTTTCCACAGCCTAGTTTTTGCAGCCAGCTGTGGACTATGGTCTGGCTGGGGGGGAACCCAAGAAAACTGGGCTTGCTGTTCCTGCTGTAACCCAGGGATGGAAAAAGAGCAAGTGATGAGTACTGGTCGAGGAAACAAAAAAGATCATCCCCCTTACTGGTAATCCCTCTTGTAGAGACCCGAGGAGTAGCCAGCTCTGTCATAGACAAAATAGGTGTTCCTACCTGGAATTTGTTTTGCTGCTGCTGCATTCCTGTTGTTCAGTCACCTACCCCTTTGGCAGAAACTGCAGGGTCACCGTAGCAATAGCATTCTGAAGTCAGTAATAGTAGATGCCAAGCACCTTTGTCTCATATAAAATGAAAACAAAGACTTACAGTCTAAGAAAATATGGAGTTTTTAAAACTGCATAGAATACCTTGTTCTGGCATTCAATTAAGACTTCACTAATAAACGTTACTCTAGTTTTACACCTCTGTAGGTGATGAATAAAATTATTTGTAGGTGTGAACAAGGGGAATTTATCTAGTTTACGACAGAACACGTTCTTTATTGCAAATGCAATACAATGCACAGCTTTATAAACTGAATATTGCTGGTACAGCTGCTTATCTTGATGTGTCAGTTCCTGAAGGTGATGTTTGGGTGTGTCATGACTCCTATTTAAGATATCTTTTTGTATCAGGAACTTACAGGTAGGAGAAATTTCTCACTACTTCTGTACCCTCTCCAGAATACTGTAAGAGAAACATTTTACAAGATGCAGTTCAATATTATATTTACATAAATGAACATTTACAAAATCTCTAAGAATTGTTGGATATTTTATGAACTGTATGTGAGCTAGGCATTATTTGGGATGCTGTTACTGTGTAAGTACTGTTTCCTACAATAATTAAACCCAGTTAGGATCCCGTAAAAGGCTAGAACACAACAGGGACTGAACAAGCTGTATAGCCCAAAAAGTAAAGCAGAGAAGAGTCAGCATCTCTAAGTGTTCTCATTTGTTCTCAGTCTTTCTGTGCTCAGGAGAAATTAATTTCTGAGATGGTTAATTTCCCTGAATCAGCTTACCCATGCTGGATGTTCTGATTTTTTTTTTTTTTTAATGGGAGCAGTAGTCAAGCTAGTCTCTCAGTCTTTCAAACCACTTGATGATGGGTCTCTTCTCAACAGTAATGTTGAGGGATGATGACAGGGATGAACTGTATCACCTTATTTACCTGTATGTGTAAATGTGTAAATAATGAGCAGTCTTGTGTAGAGTACTGTTCTTAATATAACATAGTATCAGGTTTGCAAATAACATGTCAATAGATAAGAAAACTACTCCTATTCAGACCTTGCTGCGTAGAAAAATACTTTAATTAATCCATAGCCTATACTAAGCAGTGATAAAATACAAAGTTCAGACCACACAGGACATTAAAATGAGCATAATCCTTCCCTTTAGCTTGGTGTCACACTTTTTTGCAATTCTTAAGAGTGAAGTTGTGAAGTTCTGTGTGCAAGACACTATAAAATAAGTTTGTTGACATTTTATCCATTGACTAACATATAAAAATATACTAGGTTTCCATCAAAGTTAACTTTTAAAAAAGAGAATTATTGGAAAAGGCTAGCCTCTACAAATATACAACACTGGTTCAGACTTACAAGCTTACCATGGGGAACAAAGGTATTGACTCAAAATGCAAAGGCATTCACACATACAGCGGGGAAAAAGGCAACCTTGGTAGATTGCAAGACAGGAAAACAAAAGTGACAATATGGGAACTCACATACTTATAAGTTTAACAGTGATTAAGTACTTTATACCAAGAAAAAAAAAAAGTTTGAACCATGCCAATGGTTTTGTCTAAGCATCTACAGTAAATACTGTGCATTTGTGCTCCTTCACTGTGATGTTGCCTTGCTGAGGTACCTTCATTTTCTCCCCTTTTGGCCTAGAATGGGTTGGTGAAAGCAGACCCTGCAAGATTATGAAAAAAAGGTAGTCATTTTTCAAGCAATGTGGTTAGGAATGCTAGGATTAAATTATCTCCGTGTTCAGTTTGGAAACTTAGAATTTCTGGTTGGATACACCAGGAAAAAAAAAAACAAACTACTGCAGAGGATGAAGGAAGCACAGAGATCTAGTACTGGTTAACAAGATATAAAGCAAATCATCTATATGATTTCACTTCAGACTCGTCTCAGACCACAACAACCACAATTTGTCACTCTTTGACAATTCAGTGACCATGAGATCACATTATGTGTCAATAGTTTTGATAGGAAGAACAAGGTTCAAGCAGTCAGGGATTTGAGCTTCTCTTGTCACAGGGGGTTGATTCCGCAGAGCTGTGACTGAAGTCCAAATACCAGGAAACTTTTATTATTGTAATATAATTTATATGCACACGGTGATACACAGAATGCAGCATCCATTTCCACACACTCCCACATGCGTACCTGACATTTTTTACACTTAAATATAGAAATGTAGCACCCTAACCACTTTTGATTCATGTAGTGTGAAAGTAGCTACCATTGAAAGATGCAAATACTTCAGAGAAGTAGAGACAGAACACTGGAAATTACTATATTGAGTTGTCTAAACAATCAAGGATAAGGATGGAACAGTGGTTCGGTTTAATGTTAGTATATAACAGACTAACACCTTATTCTATAGTTACCTTCTAAAGTTCTATGTTAGTATGTGGAAGAATATTTGGGAGACATTAATTGTCTTCTGCCCATTCCATGGGATCTCGAGAGCACACAGTCTACATACATATCCCAGAAGTTCTGGGCTAAATCATTGAAGAGTTCATTGTGCTTGGGCTTAGGGGATTCCTTTAGGAACATCATGAAGTCCCAGAGATCAAGGACTGTATCTGCTACCTTGAGTTTCTTCATTTCTACCAGCCCATGGGATGACACCTCCCAGCACTGATGGTCAATCTGACCCAGGCTTGCAGGAGTTTCTTTTTGATAATCTAGATTGGCATAAACCAAATTCAGTATCAATACACAGACCAGCTGAAGATACCACCTTCGTTCCCATACAAATTCCATACTCCAGGAAGATACCTGAAAGAAAATGTATAAAATCAGTGATTCTGCCATTACGTATTTCATTCTCGCGTAACTTTCAGGATTACCCAAGAGATGATTTATACATATAGAGAGAAAACATTTCTTTTCAAAACATTGAATAAATACCAGTCAATGAACCATAATACTGGAGCTGGGTTTGCACCTAGAAATTGTTAATGCTGTTTAGAAAGTGAAAAGCTGAAGCAAAAAGTTTGAAGTGATTGTAGCCTAGTCAGAACTGCTCCTTGAGCTCAAGACTTCTTCCCTTAACCTCCTGTGTTTAGATCATCAGTAAAATCAGATGAATAGCTGTTAGGTCCCAGTCATAGTGGTATTCTATTTTAAATGATTGCAGACAAGAAGCAGAGCTATAAATAGCCCGTCTTTCATGGAGCAGTCCAGCTCAGAAAGGTGGTAATGAAGCAGCAGTAAACCAGAACGTTACACAGTACTGGGTGACTTGTAGGCAGGTTATGAACTCATTCAGTAGCTGTTGCAAGACCAGAAAAAGGCATATTTATTTCTTGTTTGTGTTAGAAAATTAAGCAAACTTTTGGCACAATTATTTCTAGCATATATGCAAAACACTAAAACTACCTGGAGAACTGGAGATGGAAAGAGGCATAATAAGAACTTCAAACACTACAGAAATGTAGTCATTATTGTATGTGGTTTCCCTCTGGGATTCCCTCTGCAATTTTCCTATGATGCATATTCTATATGCTCAAAACAGGTTTAGATCAAACATCACTAAAATACCTGATAATTTTTTTCTCAATCCTTCCTAACAAGATAAAGTGCAGTGGAAAAGGAAACTAAATATAAAGGGAAAACAAACAAAAAATAGACAAGCAAACACAGGGAAAAGTCTGAAGAAAAAGTTGACAGTCCAGACTTTGAGACAGTGCCTCTTATTTTGGTGTCCTAAATCAATTCTGCATCAAATTGTTTGTGCCACACTCATTCCCACAATTTCCAATCCCTGCGCCAATCCAGAAGGTAAAATACAATTAAAAAATGATGTGAGATTTTGTGCGGGTTCACACAAGGAAATGCTTTGGGCAACCGTGCAAATTTTACTGGGAACTTGGTCAGAATTGCAAGTGTGCTTTCCCCCTCAGAATTACCTTTGAGCACTGTCAGTATGAAAAGTTAGTCCATGAAGTCCATGAAGTGTTAACACACTGACATCCTCTCTGAAGCTCCTAGTGATACCATTAAAGAGGATAATCCACAGATAATACAACATACATGTGAACTGTCTATAAGAAGACAAAGTTGTGGCAACACCATGGATTTCACAGCCATACCAAGGTGGGTCAGGAAATGAGACCAGTGGTGTCAGGGTTCTGGCATGATTTTTAGTTCAGATGTACCATTGCATTGCTGCATCCAAGGTCCCTAAACTCATATATTCCTTTACCTCACCTTCAGGACTCAAGGAAATGAGAGAGACCCCAACCTAACTCCTTTCAAAACCTACACTTGCTAGCTGCATTTCAGAAGGCAGCAGGATTGCCTGCCTCAGCATACTGAGAACTTATGAATATGCATTAAAGTTTCTCTTCCTTGGGTTGTTAAAAAACTGGCTCCGGCAAACAAGCAGGGATGTAAATGCTTCTCTTCTCACTTCCACTTCATTGGACACCAGCACTGAGAGGGAGGACACACTAGCAATTTAGCTACAAAGTAAGAAAACAGCAGCCAGGATGCCACCAACATTTTGAGTTGTGTTAATTTCACGTTTTAATCCAGCCAAAAACTAAAACTGCTAAGGGTCCGTTGGACCACCTCAAATAGGAAGAGAGACCACAACAAGCCTCACAGAGACTTTAAACTAGTAACTCCTACTATTCAGTACAAGACACATGAGTTTCACAAAGGCAATAACTAAAGAGCCACAGTAGAAGTTATACTTACAGTCTTCTTGTGGTGAGATGGGAAACAATAGCCTTGAAACAAGAGTGGTCAGCCACTTCGAGAAGAAGAAATTCCTGAGAGGGCTGCAAGCACCCGGCAGCTGCTGGATGCTCCGAGGATGCCGGGATTACACTGCACAGGGACAACTCTGCCACTGGCAAAGCAGCACCAGCAGCAGCAGCATGAGCTCAGGTCAGTGGGAAAGGCAAGAGGGAGCTATGGATGTGGCTGTGACAGCCCCACCTCTTCCTGCAGCAGGCAGGGAGTCAGCCCAGCCCAGGCTGTGGGGTCACCCGCAGAGACTGAATGGTATGGGGTGGGGCGTGTTTTGTAAGGGAAAGGAAGAAGCAGAGGTTTGTCAGAGGCAAGAAAATACAATGGAAAGCAAATCCTTCTCCAAATCAGTAACATGAACCCTCTTCCTATTTTATAAACCCAGGTTTCCATCCACAATCCTATCTGCCCATGAAAACATGCATTCATCAAAGACAACATCTCAACATAATGGAAAATGGACATACAGTCCAGAATACATAGGCGCAATGTGCATCCATTATTCCAGTTCTCTTTCTGTAGAACCTCCCTGACCTGAGAATGATGTTGCACTGTTTTTTAAAATATCCTATAACTTGGGGGCCAAAGAGGGTTTTGATGGCCTTTTATTTGGACATGACAACACCCCCTCCAGCAGCTGGCGCCAGCCATGGCCGCTGCACTCTGGTGTCCATGATCCACATCATCCAGCCAGCAGCAGCCCTGCTGTGTCAGTGGTTGAAGACTCTTCTGTTTTGTTTCTGGCCAGCTATTTTCTCTGCTAAGAAACTAGACTTATGCACACATTGAGAAGACCTTCATTTCCTTTGAGAGAGGATTGTGAAGAAGCTTACTTAGATTTCTAATTATTTCTTCCATATCTTGTGATACAGCAGTTACAAAGTCTCATCAGATACTGAAGTCTAAGACCAAAAATGCGGAGACAGACTTTTTTTCCAACAGCTGTGCATTTTCCATGACTCTATATGTAGTAGGTTAGTCCAGCCAAATCCAGTAAGCTATATAAAATAACTAATATATCCTGCTGGTAAAATCAGGTTAAAAATGCAGTTTAAATTAACAGTTGTCAGGAAGCCCGAGACATTAAGATCTGTAAAGTCCATGACTTTCTATAATGGAAGATGCTCTGTTAGTGCAAAGTGTGTTTGTAAGGGCAAATATCTGTCCATAAATTGGCAATTCTGTTTCTCCCTCAGTCCTGGCACTTCTTGGATAGCTCAGGCAACTTCACACTCAGCCAGATGGATTTCTGAAGCCTGTTCTAGGTATCTATTGTGTCTAATTCAGGACAGGTTGTCCAAAATTTAATTTAACAAGGATTATTATAGCTATCTCGTCTGACATAATTAAAGCTTAGATTTATTTGCACAGATCTTTCTGACAAATTTCTCAACACAATTCCTCAACAGGGAAACACATTCAAATCACCTTTTAGACCACCAGGGAAAGTAGATCGGGTCATATTATGAAATGCAGATGATTTTTTAGAGAACTCTTCATGTCTTACCTACATGCTTTATAAACTCTCCAATGGGATTGTTGGTATCAAGGAAGATCATTAGTCTTTCTTCTTCAAAGGCACTAACGTCGAAGCATTTTTGGAAAAACACTGAAATTCTGTATTTCTTTCTAACCTATTGCAGTTCAATGTCAGATTATAACGCTGAATGTAGCTGCCTCTATGTCACAAATTCCTACAGCTGGGGATACACAGCAAAATCAGTTATGGAAAATGGCAATGCTATTGATCACACTTCAGAAACGTTGAAGGATTCCTGTGCCCACTTCTGCACTAAAGGACTAGATCACGAAACACTGAACTTCCTCACTTCCCTGGTGTCTCAGTGCAGATCATCACTGTGCAGAAGAATGGTTCATAACCTGAGAACTACTGCAGAAGGGATGTCCCAGCCCTCTTCCCATTGCATATAATGGCAGAAATTAATTTTATTCCTTCATTACCTACTGGGGGCTGGAAATGTCTCTTGCCAAGTCAAAAAGGCTGGGAGTTCCTGTGGCCCAATGCTCTCGAGTATGTTTCTTGAGTTACCTCACTTCATTGCTCAGTCTAGACACCAATTTACTAAGTATAACTTGCAGACCTGGGGCCTTGTATGAGTGGGATTTCCTCATCTATTACCTTAAGGGACCAGAGTCTGTCCTGCATGGTATGAGGATGAATATAGAAGTGATTTAAACACTACAGCATGAGGAGTGGTAAACAGGGTTACTGTATCAAACCAAATTTGAAAGCCAAAGGAAAACACTTGGATGAAAAGCTCAAATAGAAGTTTCTACAATCATTCTAGCACAATGTGGGGACAAGTACTTGGTCTGCAAGCAGCACTCAGGCAACTTAAAAATAAGTGCTCTGCCATCTGTCTGGTGACTGTCTCACATAATTTATGTCTTTGTAAAGGCTATTCAAAGATTCACAGCAAATGTCAGTTGTCTGAGGCACTGGAAAGACTTGCGCTCCCTCACAGATTCACTCCTCTTTAAAGACCTGAAAATTCAAAATTCAAACTACAGTGAAAATGCTGCATCTGGTACACAGCAGAAAATCACTTCACTCTGCACCAGTGGGTCCATGCAGAAATCAAACCCCACGGAACCTCCACATGAACCCAACAGATCTTTTCAAGGCTGTGTGCGTAGTTCCACATTGTTAATGTCCCTGCATGAGATGTTCCCTGAAGGAACGCAGTCTGCTCTATACAAGGAGAGGATTGAGGCAACTAAATTGCAGCTGCTGCTTTCTTAAATTTGGGTGTCATCCAACAGCTCAGGGCTGTAATTTAAACTTTATTTTTCTGTGTAGTATATTACCACATATGAAAAACAATGTACCCAGAATCGTGAAGCCCATAAAACTGGTAAGAGTCCCAGTTCCGGAGAACCTCCCCTCTGCAAAGGCAGGCAGGGCTGACGAGCACAGTACAAATACCTAGTAAAACTGGGTCCGTTAGGGTTTCACAACATGCTGTGGTGGAACACAACCTGACAGAACAGCCTGTTCTTTCAAGTAGAAACATAGTAATTTCTGTCATGAAAACAATGTATGCAGTACTTGAAGGCAAGTATAATCCTGCTCTGAAATGACAATATTCAAAGTAAACGGTGATCTTCTGGAAGTCCTTCCATCTCAGCAATGTAAACACTATTTCAAGATCTTGTTTCAAAAATATAAGCCATGTTTGAACCTACACAGCTACATAGGAAAAAAAAAAAAAAANACTGGAATATTGTTAGGTTATCTCTGAACCTTTTGTATCATGGAAAGGAGCTAAAGCTGGATTTGATGTAATTACACCTTGACATTCTAAAGTGTTCATAACCAAGGAGATGAACGCACGAGGAAGACTGTACAAGGAACCCACCTTTAAGAAAGCTCCTTCTTATCATTTATCAAAATACTTTTCAGTAACTTTTCAAGTTAAGAAGCGTTTTTTCTCTTTTTGTTTGCTTTATGCACTATCAAGTTTATTAGCGTGATTTTAACAGGGAAAGAGCCAAAATTTCAAAGGCATGTAAAGAAGCAGGTAGTTGCAGCGCTGCTCAGACACTGCATCAATTCCTTCTTGTCATTTCCCTCCACTGGAAACATCTCGGTGCAGCAGCATCGGATGCTGGTGCAAACACAGTGATTTCTTTCTACTCCAGCAGCTGCCGGTAGCAGCCATTGATCCCTTTTCTTCAACAAGCAGATTAATTTTTATTGTGCTTCTCATGCTTTTCCTAATCTAATTTTAAAAATTCGCTATTTTTAATCTTAAAATGAGGCATTCCCAGAACACAACTATAGAAATCCAAATGCTAAGGAGCATATTTTTCTTAGAAAAATTGTTTCAAATAAAAAATTCTGTTTAAAGTACCACCTTATCAACAATGTTCTCTTAAGAATCTATTTATGTGAAAGTTACTTGATAATGTTTAAAAATTCACCTCCCCAAGTGAAAATGGTTCTGTGGGAGATTGCCACCTGGAACAAGGATGAAGCCATGAAATTAAATTGAGAGTGATCAAAATTATTAATAACTAATAATCCAGCAGGATGTTACATCAAGTTTGTAGTATGGAAGCACCATGAAGAAAGACACTGATCATGATTAGGTAAGTATTGTTATGACAATTTCTCTTTCAGAACAGGTAAGGTCAAGGAAAGTCAATCTGTGATAACTTCATAAAATTAAATGTACCTGAAAGCTACATAAAAGCTTGGGTGGTAGGTGAAAGCCCTTAAGCCTGGGGACCCTGTTCATCTACTTGGGAAAACACGGGGATTTTTTTCAGCTGGTGACTAAATATATATGGGATTTAGAAAAAAAGTGTGTTGTGTTTTCCATTCTGCAGGGGTTCAGGAATAATTCAAAAATTGCAGAATATGCCACATGTAAACCCAGACCAGCACATCCATTTCACACAGTAAGTTTTATGAGATGGGATTAAAGACAAAAGTAGTTTCTGTCATTTTGCATTTTTTAATTGATAACCAAGCTTATGCAAAACAATTTTTTTTCTCGTAATTCTGACAATGTTGATAGTTTTTCTATAGTGTGAATTTTGAACTGCTGGACTTCAGCTTATTCTTTTTATTATTGCAGTTGGGTGCCTCCATCTAGTGGCACTTCATTGTACTGAAGAGGTGTATCCTTGGCATTGGTTATATCTCTTCTTTCAATTTATTTTTAAAAAATGAAACTGTAAAAGTAAGACATCAAATATTTAGAACATCAGGACCTTGGGTGTGTTGTTGTAGTTATATCTTTTAAACAGAAAGGCCTTTAATGCCAGTTTCCCCGCATTGCAATGGACTGTGCATTGCAATGGACTGTTGTCTGCACATTCAGAAAAGCAAGGAAAGAAAATTGACTTGCATTTTTAATTATTTCAACTCTACTTTAGAATAAAGCTGTGTTGCTAAAATATTTCAGCTTAATTTTGAAATATTTCCACCAAAGTTAGTTCTTCTTTAGACTGAGAAAAACAACACATACAATACAAATTGAAACAAGCTGCTGCTGCTGAAAGCTTTACAATTGTTGAGAGATTTTACAGCTTAATCTTGTTCAAGTTGATGACAATGCACTACATAGTGATTTATGTAATGAGAGAACAGGAACAGGTTGGTAAAACCGTGACTTGCTGTAGCAGTACCCTTGTGATTTTCAAGCTGTCATAATAGCAGTATGGGACGTACACGATGAGAACAGAAAGAGCAGGAACTGAAGCATTATTTAGCATGAAACTCAGAATATGCATTGACTACATATAAATCAGTTTGGAGAGCTTTTTCAGCCTTTTGTAGGACTGAATTACAGATATCTCTGTGACTACACATCTGCACACTCTTACGTAAACAGGATTTACAGAAGACAAAGAATTGAGTCACTGTCTGCATCACTGATTAGCAGCATCTGAAGCGAAGAAATAACAGAGTGATGTTCTGTGATCAGGCTTGACAGTGGAGTGCTCACAGCTCTGTCACAGAAGTTCAAGTATGGCACACCCACCACTGATTAAACAGCCAACACAAATTAAAGGAAAAAGATGATAGAATCAGTGCTGCTTAGGCAAAACAGAGTGACTCTTCAAGTGACCAAATTCATTTTTGAAGTATTTAGAAAATAAACCATCTAAATATCCTCAAACTTTGGAATTTTAGTTTATTCTGTTTCAGAACTTTTTAGTATCATGAGGGTGTGATCATGTAGTATAAAAGGTTCCAGAAAATACACAATGGCAATTTCAAAAGAAATGTTACTTAATTCCCTAATTCCTTGCTGGCATGAGCTTGGCGGCACATGTGTGATCAGTGCTGAAATAGATCTAGTGTTACATCAATGAATTTAACACCTTCAATTCACAACATACATAGGAGATCTGTTTTTCTTTACTTCTCTTTTTTTCTTTTTTTTTTTTTTTTTTGAGGTTGAGCTGTGGAGCAATTCCATGAGTTGAATTAACATTAGTTAGTAGCTCTGCTGGCATCAGTCTACACATTAACCTGTTGTTGGATGTGAACTTCTGCTGTGTGTTAGGGAGTTCAGCACACTGAGTATAAATAAGGCTCTGCTAAGTCAGCAAGCTGCAGACCCTGTTGCTCTCAACAGTACTAACGATTCAACAGTACTAAATTCAAACAAAACATGAAACCACAGGGTAATTTGATATATACTTATACTGATATTCAAGGAGATGTCAGGGCCTATGACTTGATCCTTGAAGAACTTTGCCAATAACCTTTTTACCATCTGAAACTTCCCAGCACTTTCTTCGTCTCACTTAAAAGGTCTTTTGCTCCTTTTCTATTATTTTCTATGTAATACTGACTTGTATGCTTTACTTAAGTCACAGTAACACAGCTTAACTTTTGCATGTGTAAAGACTTCGGAACCTTGCCTGCTATTCAGATCAGACTGACAAGTCCTTCACGTATTATAAACTACAAATCTGGACAAAATGTTCTGATATCAGTACTATGAATTGGCATGGTGACACAGAACAGAGAGGCCCTCCTGAATGATGGGGCCTAGTTCCCGACAGCTATAGAAAGCTCTGTTGTACAACCACCTCATAAATGTATCAAGCACTATATTAAGAACACGCATATCTTTGCTCCCACTAATTCCACGGCAAAGCTGTTTCAGCATTTGATTGCTGTAATGACTAGAAACATTATTCTAATTTCCTGATGTATTTATTAATGAATAGGACATACTTATTTGTTCTTGTGTCGACATTGCCCTGCAAATTAAATGGTTTTCATCCTTCATGTTTACTTTCCTGATATATTTATAGACAGCACTTGTCTTTCCTCTCTGGTTTTGTTTTATTGAAGTAAACAAGCTGAGCTATCATAAAATCTGTTTATACAGAAGGCTCTCAAGCTCCCTGGTGATGCACCTAACCCCCCTCTATCCCTCTTTCATTTCAACCTTAGCTCAGTATAGAACAATTAATTAGAAGTTTTCACAGTACCCCAAATGAGATTTCACCAGGGCATTTAACAATGACAGTAATACCTCCTTACTTTAAGTGAAATGCATATTCTATACTTACGATGATTCCTAAGTATGTATCACTACCAGCTTTCATCAGTATGCTCTCATTAATTTTATCAGGGCTACTACAAAAGTCTCATATAAGACCATCCTAAAACCAACACTTTAAGCCTGACATCTTCCTTTTCTACATTACTTGTGGCCATCTCACTTCACAATTTCTATCCTAACCCCCATATTCTCATTCCTTCCCAGGTGATACTATACCAAATATTTTATCAATGGGGTACTAGTATGTGAAATCTGAGTTTTTCCAAAGCTTTGCATGATATTGAAATCAGGCTTCTGGGTCTGTGGTTGGCCAGGTCATTTTTCTTCTTTTCAAAGATAAGTAAGTACTGTCCAGGTTGTAACTAAGGAAAGGCATACTTTGAATTTGGGAGACTTAACTTAGGTCATAACAGTATGACACAAGCACGTGCGGTTGGCAGAAATTATAAGTATTTTTGAAGTAGAGTATGTAGCTGATTGGTAAAAATAACAGAGAACAGCAGGAAAAAGCAGGTTTGTAATAGCCAACAGAGTGAAAAGCTTTTGAATGTGTTTCTTCATACATATAGGTGGAAAGAAAAGGTTCATAAAGGGGACTAAGGCCTTCTAAAAAAGCTGATAAAAACAGCCATGGAATATGACACTTCAAGACCAAAAAAACCCCTCATTTCATACTATAGTAGCTTGTAAAATTGTATTTGATTAAAGTATATTATTATTTTATTAATTCATGAAGATCATCAAAAGTCATCAGAAATAATAATTCAGAACGACAGCTACGTTTCATCTGTACCATCTTCTGAATAACCCAGTTGCAAAATATACAAAATATAAAAAAAAAGTTTGCTTTTTTAAGTCAGACAGAGAAGTATGGGTCAGCTGAAAAGCACAAGATTAGGAATTTGAATTTTTTATTAATTCTTCCCCCATTTCTTTAATATTTTTTCCAAATCTATGTCTAAAAAATTTAGCATTTTAGTGCCTTTGCCCTAATCAACAGACTATATAGAACTATACATCAATTGCTTTTAAAAGTAGGCATTGGCCTAACTTTTATAGTGTACATAAAATAAAGGAAAATTACAACAAACGTAAAGACCAAAAAATGCATAGAAGAGTCTAACTATGTAACTACTATTTTGCGCATATTTTGTAACTCCAGTGTCCAAATCTGGTGTCCCAGGTCATGAAGCAACTAAGAAACAAAAATAAAAAGCAACAAACAAAACCAAACATACATTCTTAAAGTGGCACTGGACAACACACACATGTTGTGATATATCCTGGATACCACTTAAATGTTTGCTTGGGCTATTTAGCATGTATATGGCACAACACTGTTTTCTAAATTTTTTATTTTTTTTTTTTTTATTCTGTAGCAGATATGATCCCTTGTTCAACTTATTTTTAGTATTCACTTACTGTAAATGGCAATGATTCTGCTCAGGTGGCGAACAAGGGCAACTGAGAATGTATGACTTTGTGACAAAGCTCTAAGGTATAGGATATTTTTAGTAAGGATTTGTGCTTTAAAAAAAACCAATGAAAATATGCACATGCTGTCTGACAAAAAAAAAAATCTTTTCTACAAAATAAAGACTTGTGAAAGAACTAACTTGGCCTTTTATCACCAATTTTACCCTTCTGACCTTACTAATGTCATGATTTACAAAATAATTTCTCATTTGTGTCCACTTAAGAACCGTAAAGCACTATAAGCCTTATTAAACCCAGGTACTTTCAATATGGTCATCGTTATCCTCAATACTATCCTTGTCAAAAGGTCAGGTCCCAATTTTTTAAGCGAGAGCACATTAGCAGTATGACCAACAGGCTTTAAAGGGTCCAACTGCATGGGCAAAGACAACAGCAGATGCAGCATACGGCTTCCAGGGAGAACACTCTGCTGAAGATCGCAGATCTTGCCTCAAACTTCACAGCTCCAGCAGCCGGTGCCTTGCTCTCCTCTCAGGCGTCCACGACCGCACATCGGGCTAAAACGTCCTAACACCTCTCGGCTTGAGGTGCTTCGGGGGGCGGGAGGACAGCAGCAAGAAGCCGACATCTTGCAGCAATCCAGGCCTGTCCCTTGCCGCCCCGGCGGCTGCGAAGGGATCGGCCCCGCCAGGCCGCGGCGGGACCAAGACAAGGCCACCACAGCAGTCCCAGGCTGTGGTCAAGAGGGTAGCGAACGCCTAACTGACCAGAGCACGGCCCTGCCGCGGCCGTCATGGCGGCCGCCGGCCTGACGGGAAAGGGGAGGTGACTTTTGGCTTCCTTCCGCGGTCCCCCAGCTGGCAGCCGCATCCCTGGGGCCTGGACGCTGACCCTGCCCACCTTTTTCCCCTGTCCTCTCCACGCAGCCCCTTACGGCCCGGAC
>VXBJ01002363.1:16553-67061 GCA_013400055.1 Nycticryphes semicollaris
CGCTTCAGGGGCGGCTGTTCCCGCCTCTCGCGGGCCCGGTAGGCGGCGGCGGTGGCGGCTCCCAGCATGGTGCGGTGCGGTGGGGCCACGCTGCGGAAGGTCAGTGCGGGCGGCCCGGGGAGCGGTGGGGGTGGGCTCTGGGTGGGCTCAGCCCCCGCAGACAGTGCCAGGGCGGCGGGGACAGTTGGCGGGCAGCGTTGGCCCCACTCCCGGCTCCGCGGGACCCAGGCTCTGCCCGTGGGGCTCTGCAGGCCGGGCAGCGAGGGATGGCCGCCGGGGGAGAAACGTCAACTATTTTTTTTATTAAAAATATCTCTGCGGGTTACTTGACTGTTTCCTGAATGTTCGTTACTGCCATCAGAAAAAGTTCTAAGCAGCTTTAGCCACACTGATTCTAATGGCTACAAAATGAAACATAAGCAGAACATAATACTGTTGTCCTTAAATGAGGGTTCTTCACCCAGTGAGCGAGAGCCCATCGGCACATTGAGTCACGTTACATGTTTTTATTTGTTTACCTGAACTTTAGTAAGGCCTTTGATACAGTCTCCCCCAGTATCCTCCTGGAGAAACTGGCTGCCCGTGGCTTGGATAGGAGTAGTCTGTACTGGTTTAAAAACTGTCTGGAGGGCTGGGCCAAGAGAATGGTGGTGAATGGAGCTAAATCCAGTTGGTGGACAGTCACGAGTGGTGTCCCCTAGGACTCAGGATGAGGGAGTCAAATGCACCCCCAGTAAGTTTGCAGATGACACTAAACTAGGTGGTAGTGTTGACCTTATTAAGGGTAGAAAGGCTTTGCAGAGAGATCTGGACAGGTTGGATTGATGGGCCGAGGCCAACGGGATGAAATTTATTCAAGCCAAATGCCGGGTGCTGCACTTGGGTCACAACGACCCCATGCAGCACTACAGGCTCGGGGAAGAGTGGCTGGAGAGCTGCCTGGAAGAAAAGGACTTGAGGATGTTGGTTAATAGTTGGTTGAACACGAGCCAGCAGTGTGCCCAGGTGGCCAAGAAGGCCAAGAGCATCCTGACCTGTATCAGGAACAGTGTGGTGAATTGGACTGAGATGATCGTCCTCCTCTACTTGGCACTGGTGAGGCCCTATCTTGAGTACTGTGTACAGTTTTGGGCCCCTTACCACAAAAAAGAGATTGAGGTGCTGGAGAAGGTCCAGAGAAGGGCAACAAAGCTGGTGAGAGGTCTGGAGAATAAGACGTATGAGGAGGGGCTGAGGGAGCTGGGGTTGTTCAGCCTGGAGAAAAGGAGGCTGAGGGAGACCTTATTGCTCTCTACAACTACCTGAAAGGAGATTGTAAAGAGGCAGGGGTTGGTCTCTTCTCCCAAGTCACAGGCAACAGGAAAAGAGGAAATGGCTTCAAGCTGCGCCAGGGTAGATTCAGATTGGATATCAGGAAAAAATTTTACAGCATTGGAAATGGGCTGCCCAGGGAAGTGGTTGAGGCACCATCCCTGGAGGTATTTAAAAGACAAGCTGACATAGTGCTTAGTGTGGTTTAGTAATGGGTCATTGGTTTTTGGTTGATTTTTTTGTTGTTTTTGTTTGTTTTTAATCAGAATTAGGTTGATGGTTGGACTAGATGATCTCAAAGGTCCCTTCCAACCAAGACGATTCTATGATCAGGTGCCAGGCATTTAACAGCAGCCAGCAGACCTACATTTCTAACCATCTAATATTTGTAACAATAAAATACAGCTGATTGGTTAATAAGGATTGGCTCACCACTCATAATTATACACATGCATCTAAACTCACGTTTAAAACCTTTAGCGAGCTTACTTGAGTAGCGTGTTTATTATTCATGAAGGGGGAGATGTAGCATTATAATTGCCTATGATTAGTTTGGGCTACAATCTTGGCTCAAATGTGGTCCAGAAGTTATATTTTTTTAATTATCTTATGTCTAAGTTAGCAACTGCAAAAGAACACATAAAACACATTTTGTTTCATATCCCACTCAAGGTTAGGTACATTTCTTGATGTCTGAACCATGTCCTAATCAAAACTTTTTATAAACTTTTAACTTTGTTTGACATCATTACTGATTTGAAACTTCTTGGGTTTTTTAGTATGGCAACTTTATAGATGATTTACGGGTCTATGTGAGAGGAGGAACTGGTGGAATGGGTTATCCTCGTCTAGGTGGGGAAGGAGGGAGAGGTGGCGATGTCTGGTTCGTTGCCCAGGAAAGAACTACCTTAAAGAGCATAAAGGACAGATATCCCCAGAAGCGATTTGTAGCTGGAACAGGAGCCAACAGCAGGTAAGAGCCTGCTTAATGAAAGTCGTTATATCCATCTTTTTCAGAAAGCAAAACATCAGCTTAAATTACTAAGTCTGGTTTAATTTCCCCCAGTGTTAAAGCGCTAAAAGGTGAAAAAGGAAAAGATTGTGAAGTTCATGTGCCTCTAGGAATTTCAGTTCTTTGTGATGATGGCACGAAGATTGGTAAGAACTTTTGCTTTGTTTTAATGTATCTAGTATTTATTGTCATATTTATTGATAGCATCTAGCCAGCTTCTAACAGAAGGATGTTTTAAGCTTATGCATCTCCCCAAATGTGTTTGTTTTCCTTTGTTTTGACAAAAAATACACTGTAGAAATTGTTAGAGAAGCAAGGACCCCTTCCAGAAATTAACAGTTTGTATTACTACATGCAGCAGAAAGAAAATTGCCCTTCAAACAACTGTTAAAGGCTGAAAGTCATACTGATCTTTTACAAAATCATTAATGACCTTACATAAATTATGTGTCCATAAACTCCCTGTAACTTTCCTGAATTATGACATTGCTTAAAAGATAAAGATCCTTGCTGAATGTAAATATCTCAAGTTATCTGAAATGCTTAACTGGTTTATACTCTTTTTTTTAAAGAGTGGTACTTGGTAGGAACCAGGAAGATTTCTTTCAATACAGTGCTCTTGGAATGGCTCTCAATGGCTCCTTTGCAGTTACTTTTTCTGGTGCTGTTCAAAGTTCAAACTAAATTCACAAATTACTCTGATTTGGACGTTTAGCAAAATTGGATGTATGGCAAGAACTGTTTATGACATAGGTATGCCAACATCTAAAGGTATCCTTGAATTATATATCCAAATTTTTGCCTTCCTTTTTTTTAAATTATTCTAACCCTAAGGGATATATTATAGCCTACCTCTTAAAAAATAGGGAACACCTGAAGAGTTTGCTGTAGCTACATCTCTGTCAATGCAGATTTTTCCTTGCATTCTGGAGTTCAAGAATTGGAGATTTCAGAACTGCTGTCCTGGCCATACTTCACCTGCCTGTACTAAGCACTTTTCTTGAAGTGAGTAACTTTACGACAGAGCAGAATACGGGAGTGTGATTGCTTTCATTTGTTTTCAAAGTAGGGAAAATACCATGATCCTGAGTGTACAGGTCATGCAAGGAAGTATACAGAAAATTTTCTCTTGAAGATAGATTCAAGTGGAAAATCACAATTTGACTACTACAGGAGACTGTCCTTTTTCACTAGTGTATTTATTTTCAGGAGAGCTTAATGCAGCAGGAGAGAGATTCCTAGCAGCTCGTGGAGGTCTTGGAGGCTCTTTGGTCACAAACTTCTTGCCTTGCAAAGGTCAGAGGCGAATTGTTCATCTTGATCTGAAACTAATAGCAGATGTTGGCTTAGTTGGGTAAGTACTATAGTTTGAGAACTGATATTAGAAAACAAAGTAGTGAATTTCAAATGGGATACCAAAGAAACTTGAGAGTTTGGAGAATGAGTGTTATTGTACATTCGCGTTTCCACTAAAATGACTTGCAGTTTGCAAAAATCAGAGTTTATTAAAATTAATTTTAAAATTTGGAATATATTGGTTATGATTTTATTGGTGAGTCAGAGTAATTTATAATTTTTAATATAACTGACTTGAGCAATTGCAGTGATTATCAGAATACTATTAGCTAATATTTATGAATTAAGTAGGAGGTGTGAAACTGCCAAGAACACTATCTCTATTGCATCTTCAACTTCACGGTACTGGCACAAGCAGATACGTTCAGTAGTAGTTTTAAAGAGAGCTTGAAACGGTACATAACCTACTCTCCCAAATAAACAGCTTGGAACATTGGAAGGAAGTAATTACAAACCAGAACAGTAGGACTTGGATTTCAATGTTGCTGCTTTGTAACAAAGCAGATNGAGATGGAAATAGTCTAATTGGTTTATACTGGTAAAGAATGGAAACTTGAAGACAGCGCGGTTTTCTACCTTCATTTTCCCTTTTATGCTTATTAAAAGTAATTCTGTTAATATCAGATTTATCTGATGTTATATAATTTTCAAGTAGTCTTCAGTAATTGCATGATAGAGATTTTTTCTTTTTGTTTGAGAGTATGTGAAAATATAGGAGTTTTATGACACTGGTGCTGCTTTAATTTTGCCTTTTGGCTTGTATTTTGGCTGACAGTTTTCCTTTGAAATGGATTAAAAGAATCATTATCAATTTATTAGAGGAGCATATTGTTTTCTTGCTGAGAGTACGAACCAGCCTCTGTTAGTTTGTGGTTGTGCTTTGATCTCTTTGTGTTTGTTATTTTTACTTCAGTAGATTTGCAAGTGGCTTTGCTATTAGATCAGGTAAAAAACACAGATACTTGAGAAAGGCCCTTCAGGTTTGGGTACAGGTTGTGATGCATAGTGTAGGTTGCTATTTAAACTTCAAAGAGCATATTGTACTTCAGTGGAAACAAAATACTCACTTGAGGAGATGAGCAGAGTAACCATCCAGAATGTCTTTAAGGCATCTCTCAACATCAGAGCACATTAAAACTACCCTCAATAGTTCCACTGTTACATCAAGAGTCATTATAACTCTTTCTTTTTTTATAGAATTCCCCATATGCAACCCCTTTATAAAGCCCCTTAATAGTGTTTTCAATAGTGCATGTTCTTATGAGTTGTCCCTGTTAACAGGTCATGAATCTGCATGTATTCAGGTCGAGAGAATATGGCTTTCTGCGTGACACACATCTTTGTATCTTGTGACCAATGATCAGTTGCCTGTAGACACAGTTTTCTTTGATCACTGTTGCACTGAGACGGTGTGCTGAATAACTGTCTGTGAATTTGCCTGGAACACAAATCTTCTGTGGTCTCATGCATGGAGCAGGTGCTATAAATAAGGACTATAATTTATCCTCTGCTGTCAGCGTTAGCTTCAAGTTTGACATGGATCAATGTGTCTTCTACAGCTCATATTAATCTTTAAAATAAGCATGTGTTAAAATTTCAGGTTTCATTTAGATTTCCATTTCAATGAGTAGGTGTATACTGCAAAGAAACTTTTCTAAAAGCTACTGTTTCCTTTGAGGAGCATTTTTGTTGTAGTTTGCAGGTATAGCTAGAAGGAAAAGCTTATAACAGTCAGATCTGCACAGACCAGCTTCTAGGCCTTTACTGGTTATCTTTTGGTTTATTTGATAACAAAGCAGGTTAGTCCTAATTTCAGGATTCCTCGAACGACCTTGTTGCCATAAAAACATGGACAAACTCTGCATGGGTGTGTCTGTATACAGAGAGTCTCTCTCTCACTCCTCCCTCCTCTTCCCCATAGTGATGCACTTACAGAGTTTACATATGTTGTGCTACGTGAGCTAAACTGTAGCATAGATATCAGTGGTAAATTGTAGAATGTTTCATTAACTGTGACATATAGCAAAAGACTGTAAATCCAACTGAGAAGATGCATTTGCATGACAAGTGTTTAGAATGTAAACATGATTTACAGAATTAGCTTTAGCACGTGAAGACTGAATTCAAGTATACCTGGATGCTTGTGCTGTATTTCCATCCAAGTGACTTTGAAAGATTTCCCTTAAGTCTATTACATGTGTACTTACATACCTCTCCTGCCTTCATCCTTGGGAAGCACCTCTGGATTTAGAAAAATTACTCAGATTTGATTAAAAGAAGTCATAATCATCTGGAGTTTGTTGTTTTTTGTTGTGATTTTTTGATTTTTTTTTCTTTAATTTTTTTTAAAGTGAGCAAATAAGTCCGCAAAAATTTTTATTGATAACACTGAGTTTGACTAAGGTAATTTGGTAATAAAATATACAGGAATCACACATGTGTTTATTCAATGTGTAAATCCTGACTTTCCTTTTAGGTTTCCAAATGCAGGAAAATCATCCTTGTTAAGCAAGATTTCTCATGCCAAACCTGAGATTGCAAATTATGCATGTAAGTTCATACTCTTATTTTTAGAGCAGTAATATTTTCATGAGAGCAAGAAGTATTTGCTTTGACTTGATTTGCAGGTTCATAATAAATAATAGTGAACAACCATGTTGCCTGTTAAATACATTACACAAAGGTTTATTTCTAAGAAATACTTCAAAGAGAGAACAGTGTCCAGTTCCTTTAAGCACCTCAGTTTTTCATGTGTACACCCTCATACTGCTTCAACCTTTGACTTTGATTTTTAATCTGTCCACTGGAAAATTCCGGTTTTATTATTTTTCTATGAGTAAATTAGGTTTAGCCATCTGATCATTCTTTAATTAAAAAGTAAGAGTATAAATACTGATAATTCCTACTACTAATGACCTTCTTGCACCACTCTTGATTCTCTACAGCCTTTTTATATTTTTTTTCTCAATTTGAAGAGTCCTATCTCACTTTGCCTTCCTTATTTTTCTTTATTTGGAAGTTATTCCATAGTCTGGATGATCCTTTTTATGTCTGAGACTTCTCTAGCCCCTCTATTCTCTTTCTAGGTTGATGGGAACAGAGCTGCAGACGGTGCCAAGATTCAGTGAAGCACTGATTTCTTGTGTGGTCTTACTTTCTTCTCTCTTGTTTTGCTTTTCCTATATTCCTTTTCCAGTAATTCTTAGCCTACCGTATGCCTTATTTTTTTCTGCTAATTGGTTTCATTTAAATATGAAGTGAGAAAGTCCTGCAGTAGTAAATGTTTTGTAACATTTTTTTAAATGTTTCTGTTTTTCCCCTCCTCTTTTTTCACTTGTCTAGTTACAACAGTACAGCCTGAACTAGGAAAGATCATGTATGCAGATTATAAGCAGGTTGGTATAAAAATTCATTTTGGTTGTTCGTTAAAGTTGTATATGATGGTTAGTTATGTTGCTTAACATAATTTCAGAAATAAAAAGGAAACTTGGAAGTTTTTCGTAAGTGTATCTATAATGTACACATATAAAATGCAATTACATTGATTTAATGAAAGTTGTGGAAAAAGTACTATTTTTATAAGCTAATAAGGAGAGAGCTTTATAGTTAAATGCAGTAATATGATGCTGAGTTGATTTCAAGTCACTGTAATATATGGCTTCTCATTTTCCCCTTTCTACTTTCAGTGGTTCTAATCCTGCTTTAAAATCTTAGAGTTGTAAATTTGTGGGCAGAACTGAGATTCCTGTGTCCTACCATACTCTTGTTAAATTTAGGACTACCAAAAAAATCATTCTTTCTGAGACCAACCTGTTATTTTTATTTAGAAGAGGCAAATTTTCAGTAAGTCTGGTATACAGAGAGCTCTGAAATGAGTAAGTCATTTTCAGAATGGATTTTAAATAAGGGAAAAATTGTCCAATATCTGCAGATCTGCAGTAGTAAATGACAGGGAATTCAGTGAACATAACCCAGTTACCATAACTTACAGTTCTGGCTTTCTAGGTTGGCTGTTCTGACTTTCTTTTGTGGTTTGGTTTTTGTTTTGTTTTTTAATAAAAAACTAAAGTAGCATGAAGTGATAGTGATTGCCTGAACAGCCAGGTTACCAGGTTAGTGCACTACCTGAGAGATGGGGTACCTGTCTCCATTTACTTTTGTAGCAGGCGGTACTGGAGAACTGGTAGAGCTACTGCCCTACCACCTTATTTTTTCGTGAACCAAACTCCACCTGGTTCCTTCAGGTAAAGTCAGATATTGTGTGGCACCTGGAATCCTTTTTACAGTATCCATGGAATCCTTTTTACAGTATCCACAGGGTGGGGGGAGAGGGTGGGAGGGAAAAAATACTAAATGGTCCTCAAGTTCATGTAAGGTTACAGCAAACATTTTGATTCCTCAAGCTTTAATCTTCTTTGATGTGCTTTTGTTTTGTTTTCTAAGTGTGTAATACATACAGTACTGGACTCATCACTTCCAATATGAAAGGGTTTTAGATGTGTTAACCAGAAAAGCATACCTCTCTCTTCACTTTCAGAAGCAATAATCTTAGGGGGACTCAGTAGCTGATGCTAGAAACCTTCATTTAACAAGCTTTAACAAAATTGTATATTAAACAAAGTATGTCTAATTTGTTAGGTTCCCTGTAGAGATGCACAAATCCAAGGGAAAAATTTGTATATTCATCTAGCTAGTTTAGGGCAACTTACCCTAGAAAATTGTGCTGCAAATAACAGGATTATTTATAGCCTTTAAAAAAACTACCTACTTGTCATGGATCAGGACCTCTTGCTCTTAGTGGTGTATCTTTCTGCAGCAGAAGAACTACTTGCACTCCTGGCTTTCTTTTCTGCAATCTGTTTTATGTCATAGCCAATGACCCTTACTGTGGGCTGTTTCTGCAGTTCATGGTATAGGAACTACATGGGCAAAATATTTCTTTTTCTAAAATGAAGGGAGCTAGTGATTGTGAGCACAGCAGTGATTGTGAGTAAGAAGAAGTACTTCAACTCTCAGTATTGCCACTGCTGAAAACAGAACGATGTAAGCAATTAAGTGCAATAATTGAGGTGACTGTTCTGTATCATTCAAGGGAGATTGGCTTATTATATCTCTTTTTTTCCCCTATAGAACACTGTCGTTTTTAAGGAAATATGTGGCAATTTGCTTATTGTATCTTAGTACACTATAAAGAAGAAAATATATCTGAATTACCTGGTGCCGACTGTCGTTACTACTTGCAAAAGAAAAGACAGAGGTAGAGGATCTGAGTCTGACTTCAGGTCTTAGATCATGGAAACTAGCAGAGCCAGTTACTTTTTCTACCAGAATATCTGAACTAATTGCTCTTTTGAGAGAATCTGAGTTTCTTTATGAGCTCTGTAAAAACTGTTCTTTGAAAGAGAACTAAAGTTGGGGAGGAGAGGGGTGATGATGGTACTACAGCACCAAAACCCATCACACCAGGAAGTGGATGTTTCTGTTCTAATTATCTACTTATTCTCCCCTGTTTCAGTTACTCTCTCCCCATTTCTAGCTACAAGTCTGGGGTTCATCCAGTGGCATCTCACATCTATGTAATGGAAAATTCTGAAGCAAGGCTTTGAATATTGAAGAAATGTATAATGATTAAAAGTTAGTGTGACACATAAGTGGGAGTGTAACTCACTCATAGCAGAAAGGCCCCTTCTACAATAAGCAGCAGACTGGAAATTTTATTGTGTGCTGGCTTTGGGCATTGTTTAATTGAATCCATCTGCTGTCTAAATGGGTATTAGATATATTTGAAGACTTTTGCTCTTTGCTTCACTCTCTTAGCTTTCTGTGAGCTACTGAGTAGATTGGGGGAATTTACTATTCTTCTCCCTTTTCATCTGTCTCAGCTGTCCTCTACAGTGTACAACCCTCCCAAACAGCAGAGAAATTAAAAGATCCCTGTCCACCGCGGCAGTCTTTTCTGTCCTCTTGTTGGAAGCTGATACACTAATCAAAATCTCGTTTCAGTTGAAGAGCAGAAGACAAATTCTTGGAGCTTCTCACACTCAGGGACAATGTTAAGTGGGTTTGCATTTGAAATAATGATTCTCTGTAGCCACAAGGAAGAGACTATTTTCTTTTCCAGTGACAGTTTGATTTTTTTTACAACCATGATAGCCTAATCTTCTTGCCTTTCAGAGTCTGTTTTATTCTCAGGTAATAGGTATATTTCACAAGATCTCTGTCAAGGTGTTATTACCCTCTGTTTTCTAGGATGCAAACAGCTATAAATAAATAGATGGGGAAATATGAGGAGCACATTGTGTAATAGTAGCATTTTGTTTAAATCTGCTTCTGATGATAGATTCTAACTGTATTGAAACAGCCAGTGCACACTGCTGGAGAACTGATCCCACACACAATTCCCAGAAATACACAGTTGTAAATGGAGTCTCTGAAAATAGATATTCTGGACATTTATGTGAGTTCAGTTGTTTATATAAAATGATATAGGTGTTGATAGTTTAAAGTCACCATTTTTGCTTGTTGGAAATGTTTTGTTTGAAACTGTTGTTTTCCTAGATTTCAGTAGCTGATCTCCCAGGACTGATTGAAGGTGCACATGCAAACAAAGGGAGGGGCCACAAATTTCTCAAACATGTAGAGAGAACCAAACAGCTTCTCTTAGTTGTAAGTTAAATAAAATTTACAGCTTATTGAAATAAAAGGCAGTGCAATAAATAAAATGAATCTTAATTGCAGTTTAGTTGGAATTTATGAAATTATTTTTAATTTGCATGTTTTGTGATTAAATATAGCTATAATACTGTTTTCAGAATGGAATGCTCAAATGACTGATGATAAATTAAATTTTTCATCATTAAAATTTGCAAATTAATTTAGAGCAGTGAAGTGTTCCAAGCAAAATTAAAGCATAGGATGATTTTTTCTTATTTTTTTCTGTAAGATCCCCTTAAAAAGATTTAAAAATCAGACCTTTGAGAAACACTGTATCAGAACCAACCAGTTTGTGCTTCCAGTGTTGATGGTGTCACTTTGGTATATAGTTGCCCTCTTATTTGAGAGTGTGTATGTGGACATTTTACTGCAAAGTATTTGATGGAGAGTACCTTGATACTGTAGCATAATTTAATACCACAAAGTTTGTTTTCATGTAACTTTTTCAGGTTGATATTTCTGGATTTCAACTGTCTGTTAAGACTCAGTTCAGAACAGCCTTTGAAACTATCTTGCTTCTAACAAAGGTAAGTTCTCATTTTCCTAACTGGCAGTTTTAGTTAAGTCAAGAAAGAGACTCAGAATCACAGAATGATACCGGGTTGGAAGGGACCTCTGGAGATCATCTAGTCCAACCTCCCTGCCAAAGCAGATCCTCCTAGACCAGGTTGCACAGGAACTTGTCCAGGCAGGTTTTGAATGTCTCCAGAGACAGAGACTCCACTGTCTCTCTGGGTAGCCTGTTCCAGCTCTGCCTCCCCCAAAGCAAAGAACTTCCTCCTCATGTTTAGATGGAAATTCTTATGTACAACTTTGTGCCCTTTGTGACTCAGTTTTGATGAAGAACTTTTAAACATTAGTGTGTCTTCTGGATTTATAATATAAAGGCCAGTTAACACGCTTAGTGTTCTCTAAAATGATGAAAACTTTATTTTCAACTGTTTGGGTGAAACTGTTCTATTTTAAGTTGGGCACAACTGTTCCTTCGTTAATCTGTGTAGCATATGGGATGTTTCTTACAGTCCAACAAAGGTGAAAAAACATGTGATTTTCAGTTTCTCAGTCTGGTAGCATTTTAGGAAGTAGAAATGCATGGGTATAGTTAAATCCCTGACTTGATGCCCTTACTGCATAGCTTAATGGAGATGAGGTATCAGGCCCCAGCTTTGCAGACATTCAGCATTTCAATCGCCTGCCAATGCCTCTGATTAAAATAGTACCTTTTATGTAATTTCAAGTTTAGCTTCTCTCTTTAACTTAAGCATGTGACTTAAAAATATGAATCTTCTGAATTTCAGCTATTGCTGTTTCTTTTTAGCTGATTCACGATTGTGATTTGCTTTCTGATACTAACCATAGTCCATTACAATTCTTAAGAATCAGAAAACTCCAAAGAATTTGCTTATATGTTTTACAGATTTGAAATTTTCTGAAATTTATTTTGTGTTGTATATATCAGAAAAGCAAAATGGGCATTCTTTTTATAGGAGGCTGTTTCAGAATTGACCAGTCTGTTTACTCAAAACATCTGTGTTGGAGTAAAAAAATCAGTGAACATTATTTTCTTCTGTCAGACTGCTTTAATACATCGACCTTGAGCACCTGAGTAAATCTCACTGCTGCCTAAACAAGAAAGACTATTTAGGCAATTAAACAAATGAGAGAGGAGATGTAAAATTGAAGTAGCACTTGTTAAACTGCAAATACTTATTAAGGCAAATTTACTTGTCTTTTAAGGAACTGGAGCTGTACAAAGAGGAACTTCTCACAAAGCCTGCCCTTCTTGCCATTAATAAAATGGATTTGCCTTGTGCAAAGGATAACTTGAATGAACTCATGAAACAACTACAGAATCCTCAAGGTAAATTAACTTCCAACAATAACCTTTGACAAAAGTAGTTATAAGATTTCATCAAGGGTAATTCTGCATTGGCAAGGAGGTGTTTGAAACTTGAGGTCAGCCATTAAATTTATTATGTTTTAAAAGCACTTCCTGCCTTTAGAGCTCTGTTTATATGAATCTCTAGAGCACTGTTGCAGAGGTACTTTAATAAAATACAGAAGATCTTTACCAACTATGCTGTGGGAGAGTAGATTTCCACTCTGAGTATCTTGGATAGCAGTAACCTTGGTTGAAGGTTCCCTTACAGACATATGATGTGAAAAATTCTGGATAGGCCTATATAGGGGTTTACTTCAATTTTGCTGTTAGGGGTGAATTTCTTCCTGTTTACTGGAGTGCATAAGAACCAGGAAGGCTTAAAGCCATCTCCCATGTTCTAGACTTGGGATTTCTTTGTACCCATCTTAAAGGAAGGGTGTAGCATGTAAGTATGTTATAACTGCTATCATAGTGCTTTTTTAAAAAAAAAAAGATAAAGTAAATAATACTTCTATATTAATTGCAATTATGTTTATTACTGTAATTTATTAATTTATATTTTCTACATTTAATGGGATTTTATGGGCTTTGTAGTGATACACTATTTGGGGGTTGTACTAATTCTTTCAATATGATTTTTCAGACTTCTTACACTTACTAGAGGAAGAAATGATTCCTGCAAATACTCTTGAATTCAAAGATATAATTGCTTTATCTACATATACTGGGGAAGGAATTGAGGAATTAAAAGCATGTATAAGAAAATGCATAGATGAAGAAGCGGAGCAGGAGAATGAAGAATATCGGAGAAAGAAGCTACTACTTTTACAAACTTCAGAAGAACAAATGAATCGAAGCTAGCGTTCTTGGCTGGATCCAATATTTTTAGCATGTACATGAACCTATTACTATGCAGACCTCCCATTTAATTGTTATTCCCTCTACCACTGCTGCCCAGTTCTCTGCTTCCCATCATAGTCTCAATTTCTTTTGGCACTTGGGTAGAACACAGCGGGGAAAAGAATTGTTTTTTCTGATTTATGTTGTTAACTGACTCAACAGAGTAAAGACCGAAGTATGTGCAACTCAAAGCACTGCTTAACAACTGATGATCCCTGGAATACTTATTACCAAATGAGATGAACAGAAGGAATATAACCTGCAGAGGTAGCAAAGGAGCAAGTTCTACCACTCTACATCTTATGCTGTGGACATGAGAAGTACCCAGGGAAATTTCTGAGGGGCAATTTTCCAGGGTCTAGTGCTGATGAGGTGAATCAGTTCTGCTGTTTTGACAGTTATCAGATTGTAGGGGTTTTGTTATTTTTAAAGATCTAAGGGAAATGACTGCAAGAAAGTGACTTGTAGGAGCACAAGAATGCAAGGCCGATGCATACTGGCTCTTTTGGTTTTTTTTTTCATGCATGTTGGTGCCTACGGTAGTCCTCTTGATCATATAAACTCTGACTCAAAATTCCCAGATTAATTTGAGAGTCCCTCCTTTTATGGAGTTGTGGGTATATGTTACCCTTTGAAGAAAATGATGACTGCTTTTCAACAGAGCTATACATTTTTGGAAATAGATAATGTTTAGGTGTTTTGTATTACAAGCAAGCACACTTACATTTTATTTTGGAAAAAAGATAAGTTCTTTATTGTAAAGGATGTTTTCTACTTCAAAGCTATTAAACTGATTGCAAAGCAAAGAAAGACAATACATCAAAGGCTTCTCAACTTGGTGTTATTCTGATTGTAAGTATACTTATCAAACCCAAGGGACCTTAAAGATCATCTAAATATTGACTGGGAAGAAAGGTATGATTTCTCATAATATAATTCTTTAATCGTAGAACAGTTTACGTTGGAAGGGACCTTAAAGATCATCTAGTTCCAACCTCCCTGGGCAGGGACACCTCTCACTAGACCAGATTACTCAAAGCTCCATCCAGCCCGGTCTTGAACATTTCTAGGGATGGGGGAGCCACAGCTTCTCTGGGCAACCTGGGCCAGTGTCTCACAACCCTTGTACTGAAGAATTCTTTCCTGATATCTCATCTAAATCTACCCTTTTTCAATTTAAAACTGTTACCACTTGCCCTGTCGCTACACTTAGCACCTTATTGCTGTTAAAGAGAACCTCCCCATGTCTCCTGTAGGCCCCCCTTTAGGTACTGGAAGGCTGTTATAAGGTCTCCTTGGAGCCTTCTCTTCTCCAGGCTGAACAACCCCAGATCTCTTAGCCTGTCCTCATAGGAGAGGTGCCCCAGCCCTCTGATCATCTTCCTGGACATCTGGACTTACTTCAACAGGTGCATGTCCTTCCTATGCTGAGGGCTCTAGAGATGGATGCATTACTCCAGGCAGAGTCTCATGAGAGTGGAGTAGAACCCCTTGACCTCCTCATCCTGGGATGCAGTTGGCAGTCTGGGCTGTGAGCATGCATTGCCATGTCATGTTGAGCTTCTCATCCTCCACACCCCTAGGTCATCCTCAGGGCTGCTCTCAATCCATTCTCCAGACAGCCTGTATTTGTGTCTGGAATCACCACGACCAATGTGCAGGATATTGCACTTGGCCTTTTTGAACCTCATGAGGTTGGCATGGGTCCATTTCTTAAGGGTCAGACTTCTTGAACACTGGTTTTAATCTCATACGTAAATAGGGGTGGGTGGAAAACTTGAAATAAGAGCCATCTTGACTTTATTTCAGCTGTGTGTGAGGGGTTAGCTGGGCTTCAGGGATAAAGGGATAACAAGGAATACTGAACTAAGCTCAGTCACTATGGCTGGTGGTACTAGCAACTGAAGACAGTTTAATACAAGGAGGGAAGAATTTTAAAAAATATATGCAAAACAATCACTCGCTGCCTGCTACCACCAGACCAGCACCCAACCGCTTTCCCGGTGAGCAGCTGCTTTGGGAAGTAGCTGCCTTTCCTGACCTTTCCTGCTGGCCTTTCCTCTACCTTTCCTGACGTGTTTGAGGAAATGTATTTTAAAGCACCGCCGTTCACCGCGGCGGGGCTACAGGCAGGTGCGACGCAACGCCTGGCCCAGCCCCTCGGGGGTGTGCCGCGGGGGACGCTGGGAGTTGTAGTATGCGGGCAGGTCTCGGGGCTGGCACTGCGGCGACGCCGGACTACAACCCCACAACCCTCCGGGCGCCCTGCCGCTGGCCGCAGCCTCCCGAGAGGAACGGAGCAGTTTCCGGCAGACGGCGATCGGGCAGTGCGGCGGCCATGGTGCCTTTACTTTGCTCCTCCGCTCTCTGACAGGAGGGTGAGTGGTGGGAGCGGGTCTGTGGCGCTGGGAGGGGACGCGGCTCCGGCCCTGTCCTGGCGGCGCTAGGCCGTGAGGGGCTGCCGTTGAAGGGGCTCTGCCGCCCCAGGAAGGTTGGGCCGGGAGGGGAATGGCTTCTGCGGCCCTTCCTGGTTTGGGCCCGCTGCCCCGTCAGTCTCCTCGCAGCGCGGCCGGTTTGGTGAGGCGCCGATGAGGCTTGGCCTGTGCCGGAGGCTGCGGCTTCTTGAATTCTAGAAGAAACCTGGTGGCACTGATTGTGTATCAGTTACAGTTAGCCTGTAACAGGGCAGGTGCTGGTCTCCTCTTTCTGGTGGCCAGTTCTCCAAAACTTAGAGTATTTTTTTTAAACTGCTGATACTGTTGTGAATAGTTTCAGAGAGTATTTGCCTATGAATTGTATTTACTATGAACTGCCTCCTGCAGGGCTTTACAGAGCAGTGGTGGTTCCCAGGCTGTGGTATTCTCAAGGCCATGCAAGGGAACAGAACTATCTTTGCTCATTGTACTCATCACTGAATTGTATCTCTAGTAAATGCCTCTTTTTTCTTTTTTGTTTTTTTTTTTTTTTAATTTGCTGCTTGTTTTAGCTTATGGGCAGTTAATGATTTACAGATATTAACTAGTTTCAGCCAGCATCTCTTGTTACAGCAACATGGATGTTTAGAATCATAGAATCATTGAATGGTTAGAGTTGGAGGGGACCTTGAAGATCATTGAGTTCCAAACGCCCTGCCGTGGGCAGAGACACCTCCCACTAGACCAGGTTGCTCAAAGCCCCATCCAGCCTGGCCTTAAACACTTCCAGGGATGAAGCCTCCACAACTTCTCTGGGCAACCTGTTCCCATGACTCAACACCCTCACAGTCAAGAGTTTCTTTCTAGTATCTACATCTCCCCTCTTCTAATTTAAAGCTGTTACCCCTTGTCTTGTCACTAGACTTCCTGAGAAAGGGTCCCTCTCCAGCTCTTCTGTAGGCTCCCTTTAGATATTGGAAGGCTGCTCTAAGGTCTCCCCAGAGCCTTCTCTTCTCCAGGCAGAACAAGTCTAGATTCCTCAGCTGGGCTTCGTAGGAGAGGTGCTCTATCCCTCTGATAATCTTCATGCCCCTCCGCTGGACCCATTCCAACAGTTCCATGTCCTTTCTATGTTGAGGACTCCAGAGCTGGAATCAGTACTCCAGGTGGGGTCTCACAAGCGCAGACCAGAGGGGCAGAATCACCTCCCACCACCTGCTGGCCGTGCTTCTTTTGATGTAGCCCAGGATGCAGTGGGCTTTCTGGGCTGCCAGTGTGCACTGCCGGCTCATGTTGAGCTTTTTGTCCACCATCACTCCCAAGTCCTTCTCAGGGCTGCCATTCTCCACCCAACCTGTCTTTGTGCTTGGGATTGCTATGTCCCAGGTGCAGGACCCTGCACTTGGCATGGTTGAACTTCATTAGGTTTGCACTAGCCCACCTCTCAAGCACGTCCAGGTCCCTCTGGATGGCATCCCTTCCCTCCAGTGTGTTGACCGCACCACTGAGCTTGGTGTCATCGGCAAACCTGCTGAGGGTGCACTCTATCCCACTGTCCATGTCTCCNTGCCTTCCGTGACTTGGGCAGTGTGGTTAGAGCCCTTACCGGTGAAGAGTGAGGCAAAACAGTTGTTCAGTAGCTCAGCCTCATCCATATCCTGGGTGTCCAGGTCTCCCATTTCCTTCCAGAGGAAGGAAATCATCTTTATCCCTGACATTTCTATAGAAGTTGTTCTTACTGTCTTTGACGTGCCTGGATAGAGTTAGTTCTTTCTGGGCTTTCACTTGCCTGATCTGTTTCCTGGCCACTCAGACAGTTTATATTCCACCCAGCCTTCCCATCCTTGCTTCCACCCTCTATAGGCCTCTTCTTTAGTTTTGAGCTTGTCCAGCAGTTATTTTGTCATCCACACAGGCCTTCTGGCTATTTTGCCTGACTACTTAATTTTTGGGATGCAGCTCTCCTGAGCTTGGAGGAGGTGATCCTTGAATATTAACCAGCTTTCTCTCATCTCCGGTTCTTTTTCCCATGCTACCCTGCCAATCAGGTCTCTCAGGAGTCCAAATTCCGCTCTACTGAAGTCCAGGGTAGTGAGCTTGCTGCATACCCTCCCCGCTGCCCTAAGAATCTTGAATTCTACCATTTCATGATTGCTACCCTTGAGTTTGATGTTCCCCACCAACCCCTTCTTGTTAGTAAGGACAAGATCCAGCACAGCACAAGGCAAAGGAAGGTTTCACCTACGCTAACCAAAGTGTGCTTTCTTCCCTTGGACAACCAGTTCAGAAGTGGCTGATGTCCCTAGTTACTCAACATCAGCAGTTAAAGAGAATAAAATCAGATGGACTAAACAGCTAGAGGAAGAGATAAGAAACTCTGTCTGCAGAAACAGAGGTCTTTCTGAGTTGGATGTTGTTGAATATTTAGTATCTCTGTATCTGTTTATTACAACAGCTGGTGGCCACATGTTTTCATCATTTAATGGGAATGACTCTTGGGCTGGGCACAGGGCACAGCTCCCTTTCTGACAGCTTTGTTTGCTGGTACTAATTTTTATTTAATTATGTTTGTTACTGAGTACTGGCTGGTGTGATACACTGGGGTGTGACCTTGATGAGGGAGATGTGCATGTTTACTTCAGCTTGGGTTGCTGCTAAATGTACAGAAAGCTTGAAAATTGCTCAGAAACGGTGGTGAATAAAAAGAGCTGCTCTGAGCTGTGCAGTCATACATGTGGGGTTTTTTGAGATCCAAAGTCCAAAAAAAAGAAAAAGCTGCTGCTTCTCCTCCAAATGCAGTTGAGTATGTTGGCACTGACCTCTGCAGCCCTGCGTAGTTAGTTTGCCCAAATTGCTGCATTTACTCATAGTGGTTTTGGTTGATTAACCTGGCAGGGGTAATCCAGTGTGGTGCTTGATTTGATTGCCTCTCCATTTCCATGTCTCGTATGCAATAGCATTCATGTTGAAGGACTCTAGACTTGGAAATTCACTTTCTTACTTAGTGAAAAATTTGAGTCCAGTAAGGTCTATATCTTGCCTAGATGGTTTGATAGAACCATTCTTTGATGTTGCACCCAGCAGACTGCATATATATATGTTATAATATTTCAGGTTTTGATATAGGTCACTTAGAATAAACTCTCTGTCCTTGTACATGTTAGTACAGCAAAGTCACCTTTAGGTGGTCACTCTCAACAATCACATAATGACATGCTTGTAGGTCTGATGTTGTCCAGTAAAAGTGTTATGACCTGCAGAGCTGGTCTTGGAAGCAGAATTGGTGTGGATTCTAGATGTGGGTGTAAAGAGAATCCCCAAGAAGTTCTCTTTTCTTCCACTGGAAAAGCTGGACAGCCATTGAAAAGGCATCACAAGTACTTCCTGTCTTTCTCTTTTCCTTCAAGCCTTTATGTAGAAGTCAGGAAGAAATAGAGAACCACAAGTGTATAAACAGTCTGTGTTTTGTAAAAAAATCATTGCAACCTTTCCTTCCTGCAGCCTGGAACCAAACTTGTCAAATAATTGTTTTATATGACTTTATATGGATTTTGCTAGACATAAAATTCAGGATGTGAACATCTCTGTGTGTTGGACCACTCATAAGAAAGCAATTTTTTTGCATCTTTCTTATCTGTTGCATGAAGACAGAGATGGGTAGATAGAAAAATAACATGCTATGGGGGAAAATTCTGGGGGAACTATTGCTGGAATTGCATGAAACAAACGTGCCTTTGACTTTCTCCTGGTTCTGTTTCCTAGATCCAATAACACCTTTCTTCCTACTTCTAAAAGTTGCTACGGATTCTCTTGATTTGGACACACGGCTAGTAAGTACACATTTAATTCAGACAACATCTGTTTTGTTGCTGACTTGATCAGGGATCTGTAAGCTGTAATTACAGCTATAAAGCTATCAGTATTTACAAGATGGGACAAGTTTCCCCTGATGGGGGGAATCATAGATGTTTTAGCTACAAATTCACTTTTCCTTGATACGCTGTGATGGGAAAATTAGCTATTTTCTGTGTCTTTCTACCCCAAGAGAAGCACCAAGAATTTTTATTTCTTTTTTTTAAAGCAAACAAATAATAATCACTCTACACCCCAAAACCAAATACCATCACCAAGCATAAGAAAAATCAAAACAACCCCCAAAAAATAACAAAAAAAAGAAAACCCGACCAAAAAGTCACCCTTAGTGTATCTACCAGGAATGGCCTGCAAAAACAAGGTGTACAGAGTGGCCTGAACACACTGGGCAACTACAGGATGAACTAGAGACTGAAGTCTTTTGTCCATGTAAATGGTAGAGAGATAATAGAAAATACCAATCTTCCTGCGCTGTCCCAAGTCTTGGCTGTGTAGTCCTTGTCATAACTATACTTTGGTATAGTATAGGTGTTTTCTTCACCCTCCTGTATTACAAATATGGGTGAGCTTCACATTGCTTCTTGTCTACTCTGCCCAGATTTTCATCATCTACTGTTGCAAATTACTTTGCAGTGGGTTTCTGCAAATGGTTAGTCTTGTGCTTATTCCAGCTGCTTCTAGCAGAACTCTGTCTCAGAGTACGCCCTGCTTGCGTGCAAGTTTTATCCAGGCAAAGGCAAATTCTTTATGCAAGAGTAAAAGTATCGAACTTGAGGAGAACAAAATTTGATGCTATATTAGATCAAAGCTTATTTATTATAGTTATGTTTCCTTCCAAGTTGATTGTGTTGACTTTTATTGCGGGTGTAGTGATTAACTTCACTCATAAGAGGGAAGTAGTGAAATATTTATTAATATAAAACAGTGAGTTAACAAAGTTAGTAGTGAATGCGACAGTGTTTTTGATAGCAAGGTACACTTGATCATGTACTACCTAGAGGGCAGGGTCAGACAAGCTGTCAGGGATACCCTCCTGTTGAGTCACAAGGTTCAGAAAGGTTCACAAGGATCACCTTGCTTTCCAGACTCCGTCTCAGAGAGGAGTCTGGGTGCAGCTTGATCCAGTCACAGAATCATGGAGTTGTCGGAGTTGGAAGGGACCTCTAGAGATCATCTAGTCCAACTCCCCTGCTCAAGCAGGATTGCCTAGAACACATTACTCAGGACTGCATCCAGGTGGGGTGAATAAGGTGCATTTTTAGCATAAATATGGTTGTCACTAGTTCTTTTCAGCAGCGCTTCTTCAGAAAAGTGTGATTGGCAGGTAACCGTTACCCACATACCATTGCAGTCCTTCAGGGTTAGATGGCATAAAAAGTAAACAAATGCCTAATTCCTTCTTAAGAAAAAAAACACTGGGCTTTATTTAGTTGTCTGTAAATCAATAAATTGCTTGCTAGCTGTATAGCTTGATAATGCTTGTAGTTTGCTTCCTGTATACTTGGAAATTCCTTATCTAAAAAGTTCCTTGGCCATTTGATATCTGTAGGTGTAGAACGACAGTAGGGGATCAGATCCCATTTTCTCTTGGATTGCAACCATGTCTGTAAACTTTCTGAGATACAGATATTCAGTTATTTGTATATGTGTTAAGTAGAACTACTACCTAAAGAATTGTTTTGTAAGTTTAGAGAAATAAGCACAATGGAGTACGATGATTTGAAAGAAATTTCACTAGGAGTTTGTGACTTAATGGCTCTCAGTGAGAATTTTTGAAGTATCTGCTGATTTTTAGGTACTATACTTTTTAGTGTCCTGCTTCAAATACACTCTAGGAGGGATGCTCAGTGCCTGTTAGACCATTAGGTCTCTCTAAAGTATCTCAAGCGTTCAGAGATGAATAAATGAGTCTTTCCTGTTTTGGAAATTTTAATATTTTAATTTTAATATTTTTAGTAACTCCCTTTTACTCACACAGCAGTGTGGTAGGACTGAACATGCAGTCTGATATTACGTCTGGGCTAAAGAAAGGGAGCTGCCAGTCAAGGCAAGGTGAGCTTCTTAAATCACACCCACTCACCTTCTGCACTCAGACTCTGTAAAAGTCCATGCAGTGACACAAGGTGAAAAGCTGTGTAGAATCGCATGTTAAAGTGCTCATTTTTCATCTTGAACACAGTGAATTTAGCAGTCATAACGGTCTGTAATAACCTGAGGTTTCATGGAAGTGTGAACTTGGTAGTGTCACCTCCACGTAAGTGTGTAAGGCGAAAAAGGTGCCAGAGAGTTACTGCCTACCAGCTACCACACAAGTTTAGTAACCTGGCACAAGTAAACTATAGGCAATCCTATGTCCATAAACTTTCATCCAGTGACTTTTATTTTTTTTTAATTTTTCTCTTTAATTATAGGAAACGACTTCTGTGGGCAAGAATGGGCTGCCGGGATGTTCATGCAGCAACAGTACTGGCCTTCCTCAGTGGAACAGCTTCCGTAGCTGGACTCCTCGCCGCGGTTCTGCTTCCGAACTGGAGGCAAATGAGACTGTACACGTTCAACAAGAATGAGAGGAACGTGACCATTTATACTGGACTCTGGATTAAGTGTGCTCGCTTTGATGGGAGCAGAGACTGTGTGATCTATGACCCACAGTGGTACACGGCCGTCGATCAGCTGGATTTGCGTGTTCTTCAATTTGCCCTTCCACTGAGCATGTTAACTGCTGTCTGCGCTCTGTTTCTCTGCTTGATTGGCATGTGTAACACAGCCTTTGTATCCACCGTGCCAAACGTCAAATTGGCAAAATGCCTTGTAAACAGTGCAGGCTGCCATCTCGTGGCTGGCCTCTTGTTCCTGCTTGCGTGTGCCATTTGTCTCACTCCATCAATCTGGGTCATTTTTTATAACAATTACCTGAACAGAAAATATGAGCCTGTCTTTAGCTTTGACATCTCTGTATTTATTGCCATTGCCAGTGCTGGTGGTTTGTTTTTCACTTCTGTTCTGCTGTTTCTGTGGTACTGCGCGTGCAAAAGCCTACCTTCTCCTTTCTGGCAGCCCCTCTATTCCCATGCCCCTAGCATGCACAGCTATGCCTCTCAGCCCTATTCTGCACGCTCTCGCCTCTCTGCCATAGAGATTGACATTCCTGTTGTGACTCATGCGTCTTAAGAAGACAGTCTTGGAACCCAAGTTCTTGTGCTCATTTGAACCATCAAAGTCGCAGCTTGATTCTCTCTGCTGCCGTGCACTGAGCGTAATCAATTGTAAGAAGTTTCCCAAGGTGAAAGCAATGGAGACCTGCATTCAGCACGTCCATTGCTGTTCTTGTGTGTTACTTCCTGACCAACAGTTTATTTTTTTTAACTTTGAACTCAGTACAGACAAAATTGCTGCTAATGCTGGGACAGTACACTAACAATAGTATCCATTCATCCTTCTGCTAACTGAGATTAAAGCAGGTTTGGACCTCTTTGCTACTTTGATAAGCTATTACTAGATTCTGATCCCGTTGTAAGAGCTACATAGGGGGACCCTTGCACCCATACATTATTCAAATGCAGGCAGTGGAACTGGGTGCAGGGGTTTCCCTGGGTTTCTTGTTCATCTAGACACAGGTGTTGTAATGTGTGATATCTGAAAAGGGTATTTGGCTAATTCATTTCTGTACCACTGTTCTTTGTTTTCCACTGCAGACAAAAGCTACCCGATTACAAAGTTCTGCAATAGAGTTAGGGTCAAATTACCCTATATTTTCAAAGTAGCTATCAGAGGAAATAATTTAACTAATACTTTTGTTCTGTACTGTAATAGCATTTTGTGACTTACTGGGGGCTAGAAACCTTTTTGTGAATTTTTTATAAGTTAAGCAAGTTCACTAGATCTTGTGATTAAAACAAAAAACACTTCTATTTAAAATTCCGTTTAGAAGCTTGAATATTTTATTCAAAGACTGTCTTAAAGATGGATTTTCAAGTAGGCTTTAAGGTATTACTTGGTTTTGGAGAGAAATGTCACTCACTACAAAATGGGTTAAGAAAAACATGAAGAATTTCTAAGACTATGAAATATTCCTTTGGAACACTGCACACAAACTGTAACATCTCTCTAGAAAGGGGATTATAACCCTGCATAGAGATTTTAAAATCTACATGGGGGGCTGATGTTAATGTATATACAAGTAACAGTGAGCTTGTGTATTTTTCAGAGTTGATATTTTGGTTGTTGGACTTTTCATGCTGTAACTTATTTAATTACTGATTAAGACTTAACCTTTTCAGCTTTATTATTCAACATATTATGTCTTTAAATAATTTTTCTCTTTCTAAAATGCAGAGCAGCTCAGCCCTAAGAATCAAAGCTTTTCAATATGGGCTTTGAAATTACTTGGATATTTGATAACAGTGAGTTGAAGAGTGTTGTTATTAAGTACTTGATTTGCTCAGATTTTGGCAAATTGAGATCTTGTGTTTAAGACATCAGTCCAGTAAGGAAGGTAATTTTGATTGGTGACATTCTGCAGTTTAGTGGATAATTGTAATTCATTAATCCCAGAACAAATTTGCTTTGCTGAAAAATCAAATAGAGTTTGTTCTTTACTTCCAGTTCTGCAAACTCCTCCAAGGTGCTGAAAATCAGTTTGTTTCCTTTTCCATGCATTAGAAATAGGAGCAAATGCTGTGCTGGGCAAATCTTGTTCTGTTACACTCTGTGCAATAACAGTGTATTCAGAGGAGTCATTTGGCGTTTGCTGGTAGGCATTGGACTTCAGTGGACTCGGACTTCACCTTCCTTTGGAGGAAGCTGAGCTCTGTCATAAATTGCCAACCTAGTCAGTAAAGGGTCAGGACTTTCAGGCAGGCTGCTTGAGCAGCCTACAGAGGCTGTTAATTCCTTAGCAGTCTAATGAATTAACACTGTAGATGACAAAGAATACTTAAGGAGTTAGGCCTTCAAAGTTACGTGAATTTAATACCCTCCTAGGTTTACAAGGTATGATGTTAGATGAAGTATCTTTTTTGTTTTTCTTTTAATCAGATCATGACTTGTATGGGATTAGAACACATATAACTACATGCAGGCCTGCTTTATTTCCTTCAAAATTGAACTTTGCTTTACAGTTAGCTCTGGCTGCCCAACTTTAGATACTGTTGCTGTTACAGCTGCCTATATGCAGGTCAAAGCAAAGGGACGAACTGGTTTGTGATTTCCTGTCAGATTGTTTCCCCATCACTCCAGTGTCTGTCTTTGCACCTTGCTTACGCTATGAGTAGGCCAGTAAATGTCAGTTTTTAGACAGCATCTGATATGCTTTTTGAGCCTGAATTTATGAAGCATTTTGATCATTTTGGAGGGATGATGAATACATCTCTGTGACTATGAAAGAACCTGATTCTTCAACATCTCCAGAGCAAGAAAAGCAGCCTGGCAAACGGATGTTTTCTATGGAGAGTAAACGCAGCCAGTGTTTTGTCTGTATACATTAAATAGTAGATGTCTGTGATAGCTCTTTTATGTCCTGACTTTGATTTTTATGCACTGAACTTTCAATCAGTATTTGCTGCTGCCGAAGCCGATACCTTGTTGCTTTGCAATTTGTGTCTTCAAAACTCTGAGATGGATCGGTGTTATTAGAAGTGGGGATCCAAAAGCCCATGGATTCCAGCATAGGTTTCGGATAAGGTCATTTTTATCAGTAAGACTGTTGCATCATGTTGTATCACTGAAGTACAGCTGGGTTTCTTTCAACAGTGCTGTTAATTTGAGTTTCTGCTGGATCCCAAGTGAAATTAACTGGAAATGCTGTGCTGTGTTTCTCCTTCATAAAAGAGGTGGCCAACCTGTGACACTTGAGCCAAGGTCCACTCCAGCATTTCTCTTGCTAAGGTGACCATTCTGCCTGGCAGCAGGGCTGGGGAATGACAGGCCTCCCAGGATTTGGGGAAAATGCCCGTATCCTGCCTATATCTGCGCCAGGGAAGAGCTGCCATGGAGCGGTTAGCACTCCTGAGCAGCTGCTCCTACCTGGGCACTTTGCCATGTGCAGGACAGGCACTCTGGGTCTTGAACACAGGAAGATTTTAATTTGCTGCTCATGCAGTCAAAGGTTGGGTGCTTTGGGGTTACAGGAATCTATATTTTTTTCTAGTAATTCCTGTCCAACTTCTTAAGTTGTGTTTAATTGCAGTATTCTTTTTATGTGAAACAGAAGATATGTATTTTTAATAAAACATTCTCATACAGATGCAGTTCATTTTGATTATTTTTTGGAAAACAGTAACTGCTAGAATATGAAAGACTTTACCTGTTTTGATGTCGATCACTAGTCTTGCCAGACTGTTTCAGGTGCCTTAATAGGTGTAAAATATGCTGTGTACACTACACTTTTAACTCCTTAATTTTATAGGACTGCTACTTTAAACAAAAAATACCTGCAAAAAACCCAGACCACCTTCCTTCTGCCACCTTCTGAAAGCCTGACTATTACTTATAATTTCCCTTTATTGTAAACTAATCCTAAGAAGTTAAGGATTCTTTTTTCCTTTATAAGGAGGAGAGTGATTTCTCTTAACCTAGAGGATGTCCTTTCTCTCCCTGTGGCTAGGATGCAAGCTGGGGGCCAGGGTCTGGTTCAGCCCCACAGCAGAGCCAAAGTGTCAGTGTGACATGGAAAAGAACACAGTGGTAACCCCACACCCAAAGCCCTGACTCTTCCCTGTGTCCATTCTGCTGCTTGCTCAGCCATCACTCACCCAGTGCAATTTGCTAACATAGATGAAACCTTCCAAACTTCCATCTTGGCTTAGTTTTCTCCTGGACTGGGAAGATTTGCATCGTGTAAGAGGCAGTGGTGGCATTAGCCACTCTCCTGCCCTCTCTCCTCTGCCGTGCTGTCCAATCATGTTGGTCAGAAGGGGCCTTTCAGATCATCTAGTCCAATGATTAACCTACACTTCACAAAATCACTACTGAACCATGTCCCCAAGCACTGGATCTACACATCTTTTTAAATACCCAGGGATGGGGACTCATCCACTTGCCCGGGCAGCCTGTTACAACACTCAATAGCCCTTTTTGTGAAGAAATTTTTCCTAACATCCATCCTAAACCTCCCTGGCACAACTTGAGGCTCTTTCCTCTTGTCCTATCACTTGTTCCTTGGGAGGAGAGACTGACCACCCCTTGCTACACCCTCTCTTCAGGGAGTTGTAGAGAGTGAGAAGGTCTCCCCTCAGCCTCTTCAGGCTGAACACACCCAGCTCCCTCAGTCACTCCTCCTAAGGGTTATTCTCCAGACCCCTCACCAGCTTTATTGCCCTTCTCTGGACACGTTCCAGCACCAAAATGTCTCTTGGGACCCAAAACTGAACACAGTATTTGAGGTGTCACCTCACCAGTGCTGAGTACAGGGAACAACCACTTCCATAGTCCTGCTGGCCACACTGTTGCTGATACACACCAGAATATGCTACTGACTTACATGTGAAAATTGTTTGGGCATCCCAGGGGCTCATGGAAGTCCAGAATGATGGTAATGGTTAGTGACGCTTGGTTTCTGTTGTGTGCTGCTCCTGGCAACTACAGCTTGGCAGCATGATGGTGATTCAGCACTTTCCCCATTTTTATGGGGCAAAATACAAACCCATTGAGTGTTAGAAATGCTGATGCCATAGTGCAAGTTCAAAAAACAATCTGCGTTATTGATGTTGAATATAATGAGACTCGCTGGTAAGTCTTCGGTAGATTTCTAGTATTCTAAACTGACAAGCTGGTAAATTGGGGTTTGCTATTTGATCAGGTAAGTAACATTTATATGAGAACAATTCTTGTGGAATATGCACAGTACAGAGCAGTTGTTGCCAGTAGTAAGACTCACTTGTGGGAATGGAAAAATTATTTGATATTCTTTGCTTCTGTGGCTTCATCTCCTTCTTTGCTGTCACTTTCAGACAGGCCTCCTGTCTCCAGAACTGTTATAAACCTAGGGACTAATTGGGTGTTGATATAAATAATGTGATGCAGAAACTCAATTTCTCCCAAAACATGGGAATGCCTTGGTTTTTTTCATATTGAAATTCCTAAAAAAATTATCCCATGTATTTGTGCTCATTGAAAATAAATCTCTTGACAGATTTTCTCCTGTTTTATTTCACAGGAATTGAGTTCATGGTTGTAATTCAGCAGGTACGTAATGTTATTTAGCCTTTCCTGAGCAAGCAGGTAATGCATCTTAGACACAGCATAAGCTTTTTTGTACATCTTTTTTTCCACTTCTGCATCAGCATTCATCAAGTTGGACACACAGAGGCCTCATCAAAGGGTAAGAGGGTGGCTTCTGGTTTCAAACCTGCTTTTTGTCTATGTTCCAGTCAGTTTGCTCATTCAGGTGTTAGGCTGCTAGGGATGGGGGCTTCGTCTTTTGGGTGTAGGAGCTTCAAGGAGATGTAAAGGCTGAGCGAACACACAGCAGTAGAAATTGTGGAGAGCTGGAGGGCGTGAATGGTTAAAGCTGTTTTGAGGGGAGAGACTAGAAAGCTGGACTGTAAGGGCAGGGTTGTTGTCCTACTTTCTATTCTAAGGAAGATAAAAATATGTAATTAAAGCTCTAAGTATTTGAATAAGCTTCACTGAGCACCAAAGGCTCCCCAGAAGTGATAAGCAGACTTTGAAAACACAACATATGAGTGCTGCCCAAGAAGTATGTGTCCTTGGGAACCACAGATGTTGACCCAGGTGCTGAGCACCACTTCCTAGCTCCATGCCATGCCAGAAGCTGCAATGTAGCCATCACTGCCAATGGTGGTAATTTAGCACCAAAACTTGGTGCTCTCCAGTCTCTCTGTATTCTCACTACTTGGTATTGCAGCACTTCTGCTAGCTAGAGGGTCTGTAATCATTGCTATTGCAATAGTTTTCTTCCCAAAGCCAAAATATATTAATAAATAAATACATAGGATCAGTTACAAATTCACACCGGAGTTTACATAAATACCAGCTGTCTGGTCAACACTTCCTAAAATAGGTCCTGGATGTATCTTAACTTACTGCAGACACTTTTTGACCTCCTATTCTAAAGGCTTCAGCCTGTGATTTCTTGATGGGCTTAATCAGATGTAAATATGGTCTGCTACCAGAAGCTGAAATCCCATCTTCTTACTCCTTTTGCTATTTATCTTCTCTTCTGCTTATTTAGTTTCCAGCCTCACAGGTGGCTGCTCTGGTCTGCCTCCTGGTCAGGTCACAAGCTCTACTGCCAACACAAAGAAGGCAGCAGGAATATGTGAGTGGAAGCCAAAGGGCAAGATGGCAACCTTAAGTTGATTCTTCAAGAAACCTTACTTTGAGATCCTTCTTTTCCATTTAATGAGCATTTTGCATAGAAGGACTGTGTTGATTCAGATTTTTTAAGGCATATTGTGGTTATTAATTGTAGAGGTTGTTAAAAAATGCTACATTTTTGAGAGAAACGTTGAACATTTATTAGCAAAGCAAAAAATCATGTTTCAAAAGTTTGTTCCCTTTTCTTTCATGTGCTCCTCACTCACTTAGAAGAAGGAGCTATGACAATGAAAAAAATGCAATGAAGAAAAAAATTATTTTTTTTATTGAATGTGAAGATTACACTGCTTTAAACTATGTACATCTCAAGAAATCTTAACTGATTATGACATCAGTAAGGAAAAGAGCTAGTTTTTGAATAGGTGAATGGTGCTAAATAACATTTGCATTAGCTTTGTAGGTTAGATCAGAATGGTTTAGTGTTATCTCTGAAGACAGTATGGTAGATGACTATTATTGCACTGTTTTGACTCTTTAATCAAGTCAGCAACAATAAAATGCTTGGGCTCTTTCTACTATGTTAAAGTGTTCTGCAGACAGGCTGAATTTCCTGGCAAAAGTATCGCCTCAGGAACCAGCTGACAATGAATTAAGTTCTCACAAAATAGGCTCAGTGGGAGGGCATTTTTTTACAGTCTAGTACAGTACAGATAAATCAGAGTGCACAAATATGGCTGCCGTCTGTGGCTGCCTAATCTGCTTGATTCAATCATACATCTCCTGGAGAAGGCCTTGAAAAATATTCACCTGCTCATTTTTTCTTAGGCTTGTGGGGCCAGCACCTTCAGATCTGACCTGCCATCTGCAGCTCTGACCAAATGCTGTTGATTTCCTCTTCAGAGATGAGGACATTAATTCCCCTTGCAAGCAATTGGGAGGCTCAGCCTAGCAACTGGGAAAGAGCTGGCTCCGGTAGCTTGGTGGCACACAGGCAGGCACAACACATGAAGTTTCTGGCATTGTGGCTTAGAAAATACTGAGGTGCCAGTGGAGCTTTCAGCCTTTTTTGTCAGCTGCCATTGGGTTACAGAATTCATCATTCATTATGGTACATGAGTTCCATTTAGTTCGCATGTACACTTTCAAAAGCACCTTGATTAGCCATGGAGTCATAAGAATCTTGAGAACCATTAATCTCAGTGGCTGATGCCTATATGCCTCATTTGAGAAGTCATCTGAGAGCTATAATTCTATCAGGCTCTCAGCACAAATCTGCTTAGAGCTCCGGTAGGAGATCTTGAACACTAGGCAAAAGAGAATTGGCTGGGACTAGGTTTCACTACTCACAGTAATATTCAAACACATCACAGAGACTTTTGCTTTAAAACACAAGACCTCAAAAATGTCTTATTAGATAACATGAAAACAACATAGTGTGATGACATACGCCTCTGAGCTGCTTGTGTCTGTACAAAAAAATCCCTGCAGCTTTTGAGTTTGATGCTAAAGTCAGCTAAGTAAATTACCATTCCTTGAGAAGAAAGGTTGGTTTTAACAGTTTCTCTCCCTAGAAAATTGTCCTTTTCTTCTAAGACACTTTCTACGCATCATAGCTGTCCTTGTTTCATGGGCAGCCCCATTGCCAAAAGAATTCCAGGCTCTTCTCCCCACTTTCATAGCCCTGGCAAGTCAGTTCTCTGGGTCCAGCTTTCCACAGCAGCCCTCCAGGAGGCATCTTTTACTCGGCAATATTTGATATGTCACCTCCTTATTTTTGCAGGGCACAAGAGCTGGCATGAGGGTCTGTAGAAGCTTCTATAAGGTCTATCATAGATAACACAGCCTATGACTGAATTTGCTTGAATACTATTGTGTATACTAGTATTGATCATGCTTCCTGGATTGGTCCTGGAAGCTTTTTTCCTAACAAACTATTTTTGCAATGTTTTGCATTTAGTTTTGATATCGATAATTGTTTACTGTAGCAATTTAACCTTTTCTTTGGTTTATTTCCATGCCCAGCTGTTACATTTTTTTCCTAACAGGAGTAAATACAAATTCCTAATGGCTGAAGTTTCAAGCTTCGAGATCAAGAGTTTTCGTAAGCTCTCAAACTTTTCTATGTGGCTTGAAGTGATTATCGTATTTCCTGAAAATATTGTCTGTGTCCAACCACCGTGGAATTTGTGTCTTTTGCTGGATAAGGGTGTAACTGTGACTGAACATAACATGGGAGAACACAGCAGAAGGCAGGACTTTGTTTTCCATTGGCACAGGCATGGAGGAAAACACCAGAAATTTGGACATCAGATTTGAACTGAAAATCCCTACTCGGTATATGATCCAGCAGTAAACAAATCTGTCACCCACTGTTTAGAAGGCAATGGTCTGTAAATCATAACAAGGATTTGATCAAAGTTGTTTTGAAAACACCTGATGTGTAAAGGCAGACATTTGTAAACTCCTGAATTCTTGACATCACAGATCCATACCACAAATGAGGAGATTTGGACAGGATGGTGTGTCCACTGAAACACTTGTAGTGCTTCTACTTTCTGAAGCAGTAGATCTCTGCTTTGGATATTACAGGTGAGTCTATACTGTGAAACTTAGTAATATGGTAATCAACACGTAACTTTTCTGTATCTTAACTTCTTCAGAGAAGAAGTAAAGTACATTGCTATAATCAAAGTAATTGCTACAATCAATATTACAGGTTAAGTAATGGGGTATGTGCTTGAATGATACATTCCTATTATATATATATTCCTTTTGTATTGCACGTGAAAGAAGAATAGAAAGGATTTCTTTTCTGCGATGGTATAGAATGGATATGGCACAAAACTCCTGAAAAATAACTAGATACAGGTGTAATTTCTTCTCAATTAGCCGAATTAAGGTGATGGAGAGGGGAAGATAAGTCAATGCTAAAGGAAGATGTTTTGGTGTTAGCATTCTTGAATTGCTTCAATTGAGGCAAGAAGCAAATTATATTAGCACTTGATACTGAAAATAATCAGAACAGGGGTATGTGAGATACCAGTACTACAGGCTTTTCAAAGCTAGATAGCACTCTGAACTAAATTCGAGTCTGTAGCTGGGGGAAGAAAAGCTGAAGTGCCAGCTCCTGAAGCTGGAAATACACAGTATCAAGAAAAAGACCCAGTGTCAAACTGAGACAGTATGTTAACTCATATGATATCGATTGCGAAATGCCAAGAGAAAATCTGGTCCCCTCACTGTTTAGAAAATGGACTAAATAAGAGCAAATGTGTGGGTAAATACTTCTCCCATACTTTGGCTTTACATTGTTATCTGATCTTTACCAGTTTTAACAAAAGAAATATTTCAGAAGTTAGATAAGGCCTGGGAAATAGCAGCCAAGGGATATTTTCTGTCAGTTTGTTAAGCCAATATATTAAATCAAGTAGAGTTACTAATTGCTAGAATGCAACAGGACCTGTCTTTTTTTGGAGTTGTTCCATTTTGTGACTCTCCTGTTTACCCTACCCCAACTGACTGTAGCTCTGCAATGTCTCTCTTGCTTCTACTGTGGCTGAGGAGATTTAGCAAGGCAAAGCCAATGATAAACACAAAACATGCAATTAAGTCTCGTTACATGAGCTCATTCTGGGGGTAAAAAAAGCAGAATCTTGAAAAGAGATATTTCTAGAGAGCAAAACTGTGTGACCTGCTGTGAAAAGGGAAAGCCTGTGTCCAGTTAAACCAGAAGACAGAAGGCAACCATCAGGAAATCATGAGTTGTCTAGCTTATTTCATATAGCATCATAGAATGGTTAGAGTTGGAAGGGACCTTGAAGATCATTGAGTTCCAAAGCCCTGCCACAGGCAGGGACACCTCCCAGTAGACCAGATTCCTCAAAGCCCCATCCAGCCTGGCCTTAAACATTTCCAGGAATGAGGCATCCACAACTTCTCTGAGCAACCTGTTCCACTGCCTCAACATCCTCACAGGAAAGAGTTTCTTTCTAGTATCTAATCTAAATCTCCCCTCTTCTAATTTAAAGCCATTACCCCTTGTCCTGTCACTAGACTTCCTGAAAAAATCCCTCTCCAGCTCTCCTACAGGCTCCCTTCAGATACTGGAAGGCTGCTATAAGGTCTCCCTGGAGCCTTCTCTTCTCCAGGCTGAACAAGCCCAGCTCTCTCAACCTGTCTTCATGAGAGAAGTGCTCGATCTTTCTGGTCATCTTCGTGGCCCTTGGTGAAGCCATGTTGACTGTCTCCAATCACCTCCTTGTTTTCCATGTGCCTTAGCAGAGATTCCAGGAGGATCTGCTCCATGATCTTGCCAGGCACAGAGGTGAGACTGACTGGCCTATAGAAGTTGTTCTTATTGTCTTTGATGTGCCTGGATAGATTTAGTTCTGTCTGGGCTTTCGCTTGTCTCATCTGTTTCCTGGCCACTCAGACAGTTTCTCTATATTCCACCCAGTCTACCCATCCTTGCTTCCACCCTCTATAGGTCTCCACCATCTGGATGGATGCTGTTCAGCCCAGTTTTTAACGACAGAGGTGCTGTGGCAAGAACTGCAGAATTAAATTTTTGTGTGAGACATATGGATGAAAGTCAACTTGTCCTTCAGTTGTAATTGTCGTGTAGCTGGGACTTAGGGATGTTCCTATGTGCACACTTGCTGCGCTAAACTCATTAACTCCCCGGGTGGTCCAGGAACTCATCAGCCAGTCCCCACACAGAAGAGACATTCAGCTGAGCAAAGACAAGGTGACAGACCCAGCTCCTCACCACCTCCACAACAAAGGATTTGAGTAACTTTAACAGGAGATCATCAGGTGAGGATTTCAGACATGTCAAAGGATTCCTCTCAGGCAGGTCCTGCAGTGCCAAGACAAATTGCTATGCCTAACTGTGTCATTTAACATCCTGGGTGAGAAATCTGGCCATTCCAGAGACTCCAAGTAGTCCCTGCTTCAGAATTGACTTGCGGATATGATACTTGAATATACTTGATACTTGAATACTAGAATATGCTTGCAGGTAAAATACTTGTAAACAGTCTGTAGAAACTGTTCCTGTTGATGCAGAAATGGTCACACAGGACAGTCTTTTTGTACATAGTTAATACAATAAGATGGTTTAGTTTAAAATAATCTATAACATGGACAATGTACACGCTGAAGTAGTCACACAGGATCAGGGGCCAACTGAGATGCAAGAACTGAGCAGAGAAGTGGTTAGGGGAGTCTGGTCTGATCCAGTGACTCAGGTCACTACCCAGGATGCAACCAACCAATCTGTTTGGGAGATCTGAACAACACCCTGTGCCACGGTCTCCATCATTGTATTTCTTAAACAAACACTCTGTTCATTTTTTTTGCAACATTGCTCAGCCAAAAACCAAATCAGCCCTTCCATCCAAGAAACATGCCACATTTAACAATTAAGTCTTTGTCTAAATAAGTCTGATGATTTTCAACACAAATTAGCTAAGCCCTGATAGAGCTGATCAGTTCAGTACATGTTATATTAGAAAGTTCATTGCTCTGTTTGAAACATTAGAGAGGACTAAATTTTAACAGCTGGTTTTGCCTTGCCAGATTTTTCCAGAATACAAGTTTTGAAGCACTTGGCCTGTCATTTTGGTCACAGTAGTATTGCAATAAATCTAACAATAGATCACAATTCAATTAGACTGTGATTCAGTACTACTAACCATTCTGCATAACAATGCACATAGCAGTGCTACTTGCAACTATTCCTTTAAAAAAAAAACTTCAGATGTAACACAAGCTGTGATAGTCAGAAGGCAAAAGTTTTCACTATATGCCTTTTATGATGACACTAGTATTTTTATTTCTCAGTATAGCCACAAGATAATTGATTACGTAGATACTGTTTGAACAGTATGTTTACTCCCTAAATATTGCGTGGTCACCTGAGTATCCTGCAATGAAAAAAAAGAAAATCAGCTGGACTTACCACCACCCTTAGCAGATACTGAACTGATCCTGTATATTTCCCTAGGTTCCCTCTTTGTGAGCCAAAAATCACTGTGGGTGCAAATCTTATTTCCATGACAGCAAGAGCCCACATCAATTGAGAAGGCTAATTTTAACTGTCCCCGTAGTATTTAGTCAATCATGTCTGAATTTATTAAGAGTATTTAACAGCCAATTTAACCTCCGGTTTAATCTCAGGGCTTGCCTGCAAGATAAAATTTGGCCATTGTATCTGTGGCAAAATCGTAAAAAATTGTAAAACCTTGAATAATGTGTATCACTTGCTCTCTATACTGCATTGTTCTAATCCCTGCAAATATCTGCTCCCTGTGTATATGCAGGACTGGAGCAAATCTGTTTATGATACTTACCTTTTCCAATTATTAGGATCTCTAGGAGTTTTGTCTGAGTAGAAGATTATTTATGGAAAGGTGGTTATTACAAAGACAGAAGGTGGATATTGAAATGGAAGATCTGTTTTTCTTTATTTGACATTGAGAAATAATCTGAACTCATGGCTATGCCTTTTCCTCTACAAATGGCATTATTAATACTTGGAAATTTAAAAAGATAGTTGTAAGAGCCAATTTATTAAAATCTGAGTACACTCTTAAGGATGACTGTATAAAGTTACACATTCTTATTCAGCAGATCTGCTCCCTGTAGGTATTTAATCACAGTTATTTACCCCACTTTAACTAAATACTAGACCTCACATGTACCCTTCTTCCATGACTTCAGCAAAGCCTTAACATAAGGTCAACATGAATTTAAGCTGGTCCCGCAACTGAAAAGAAAACAAAAAAAAAAAAAAGAAAGAGTTCCTCCTTCTTCTCTGGGGTATTAGTTATGTTCTCCCAATTCCTATTCTGCTGCATCAGCACAAGAAATTTGTCCCCTGCTCAGTGACCTAGACAGGGTATCATCGATCTAACTGAAAACCAAACTTTCAGCTGCATCAGTTCACTGCAGGACTGCAGAAATGTTTTTGTTCATATACCACAGTGATTGTTGGGTGCAAGAGCAAGCATTCAGGGAGAGAAACATAGACTGCTTTTTGTGGGAACAATGACCTAAGTGCACATCAAATTGCAATCTGAAGACACATTATTTTGTGTGCCAGCCAGCCACACTAAAACAACCTATTTGAACAATGTGTTGCTGGGCCCTTTTACCAGGGCCTATGTCTGTAAGACCAGCACAGCAAATTAAAAAAAGCTACATTCTAATCACTTACATGATTTGTCAGCTGAATTATTTATGCATATTGTAATCAGGCCAGCTGGGTAAACTCATTCACAGTGATGAAGTAATACTGTCTTTAAGGAAATCAACTGAACACACAGACTTTGTAACTCATATGTCACCTTTGAGATTGTTAGCACTGATAATAATGAAAAATAAACCAGCAAAAAAAAAAAAAGATGACTCTTGTCAGCCAGATGTGTTGTTTGTTCAGCTACCCGGCTCATTCAGCTGTTCTATCACAAGGGAGGAGCTGGAGCAGAGGTGAGGAAAAAGGACCCTGGCCAGAGCCGCTCCTGAAAAATGCATAAGTAGAAACAGTGTTCATAACCCCAGGCAGAATCTACAGAGCTGGCAGAAAAAGAATTGTTATCATTTGAAATTAATACGGAATTATGACAGAAAAAAACAAAATCCATTTTAAATGCTGAGATTTTTTGTTTGTGACCTTAAAACATACTGCTTGTTCCAAACCCCGTTTCCTGGTACATTGCTTTTTCATGTCTTCTACATTCCATTTCCTAGGAATTTATGTCTGCTGAGAAAATGGTTAACTAATCAAGGAAAAAAGTGATTAATTACTGTAGGTATAGCTATTGTGAGAGAATTACCATAGCTGTTCATAAACTATATTAATGTTTTTGTCCCCCAAAGGAATAACAAAGCTAGATCAGAGAAGATGTATGTAAACACATTTCTGAAGAGCTCTCAGCAAATTCTTTTTTCCCCCTACTGCTGTAAATCTTTGTTCCAGCTAAAAGATACTTCCTTTAGAATAACCACACTAGAACCAATTCAGGAAAAAGTCTGGCTTGGAATTTGAGCTGGTTTATGAGAAGTCATTATTCACTGAATACACAAAATGATCCAAAACTAAGATATAAAAAATTAGCTAGCAGACTTCCCTTCTGCTTCAAATATAATCCAGTACATTTAATGAAAATCATGGAGAAAAGAACATAAGCTTTTGAGTAAAAGAAAATTAATGAGAACAGCTATATGAAGTAATTTCAAGGACACTTTTAGTATTTCACCTAAAATAGTGGTCAACAACAGATGCCTGAGGCAGAATGTCGGAATAAAGCAGACGTATAATGCATCTTCCTTGGCAATTGCACACAGCTTCTGGCAGTGTGGTTCAGGGACTTTCTGAACTCCAGGTGATCTCTTGGTGGATAATAACTGTTAACAGACATACTATTGGAATAAAAAAAAATCCAATCTTTTTGGACTAATCTAAACTTTTCATATCCATAATATTCAAAGACAGAGAGTTTCACAACTTAGTTATACTTTAAGCACTTTATTTTCTTCTAAGTACTTTTGTTTCCAATCTTCTATTTGATAATTGTGTTCAATGCCCTCTAGGTCTTGTATTAGAAAAAACATTCATTCTGTGTTCACTTTTTCTGAGCCACTTCGGACTTCATACATCTCTGTTGCATGCCTCCTTAGCTATAGTTTGTTGACTTATTACCATCTACGCAAACAGTTCCTTATCTTGGGTAGATGATCATGGCTAATTATTAGATAGTACCATCTACGCAAACAGTTCCTTATCTTTACCACTCATTTGAGTGCTATTCTAAGAGCATGTTTCAAGTGACTCAGAATATGGAAACAACCACAAAAAAAAAAAGTATGTCAGAGCATAAAGATTTATAGACTTCAGCATGTGGCAAAGCCTTGTCTTCAGATGTCCCTGCTCATTGCAGATAGGTTGGACTAGATGACTTTTAAAAGTCCCTTACAACCCAAACTCTTTACGATTCAGACAGCTGAAGAAGGCTAAAGCCATGAGTCAGTATTGTCTTATGTTAAGCTCAGGTGAAAACATGGTTTCCATTTAGCCCATATACCTGCACTTTGACTTTATTTTTCTAACACTTCCTAAAAACTGAGAGGCAGGGACTCTAGTGATGCTGGCAAAAATCCAAGAGTGATGTAGGCAAAATGAAATGTAAATAACTTTTTAATACACAGGTTAAAACTTTGCTTAAGTTAAGGGCACCTTCTAATCAGGCCCTGCTGAAGCTGCCAAATCTCTCACAAAGTCATCCTGGTGCGATACAGCACCCTGACAGCTTTGAAGGCCAAAGCCTTAGAACCAAGCAACAAGACTCAGGTTTGTTCCTTTTATTTTTATGTGCTGGCCTAAGTCACCAGAGTCACTAGCAGTTACCCTAATTCCCTTTAATCTGTTTCCTGGAGTTACTTGTCTCTTACTGTGTGAGATTTTAGGGAGATTAATCTCTGCAGTAAGATCAATCACATGTAAAAAGCTAGACAGGAAAATTCATCTTAGTCCTCATTGAGGGTCAGGGTTTGATGTTGCCCAATAACAAGCTTCTCCTTCCTGAACATGGTCACAGAGAAGCTAACAAAACTCATCTGTAGGATCATTTAATTAAAGCAAGGTTGGCTGTCAAAGCATGGCAAGGTATCTCACTTCATTAGCCATTAAGGACTCAACTTGGAGCCTAATCACAGCTGCCTAGGGCCAAAGTTTCCTATTTGTTCTCACTCTGCAATCTCAGGGGGGTTGGAGTCTGTTTCTTTCATTCCTGTGTCCTATCTTGCAGCTCTGTCTGGGTGTTTTATATACCCCAGGGCACTTCAGAGCATGCTACATCTTTCTGTAAGGCCTAAGAAGTTGGTCACTGTGGAAAACCCAACAACTCATCAATCTTTTAAAATGGGAAGGTCATGGCAAATTTTCGTATGTCTCCACCTCTTTTTTTCCTTCTCTGGCCAGTCCCAATTTGGAGATACCTCTGTTGGCTCTGGCACCCTGCTGGATCATCCTCACCAAAACATGACACCAGCAAGCAGGAGATAGGGTGAGGGATCCTCCTCACCACCTCCCTGCCTGCACAGGGACAGGAACAGTCCACACAGCAAAGGAAGAGAAAAAAGAAGGTCAAATCAAAAGAACAATAACGCTGAAAAGAGGGGGGGAAAGGCCTGCTAGATGACAAAATTGAGCCTAAAATGATTGGGAGTGACTTGCAGTCACAGCTCGGCCCATCACACAGGCGGAGTGTCACCTCCTTCCCAAAGGGACGCTGGCACCACAGGCACGGCCAGCGCAAGCCGCACGCACCGGGAACGCACGGAAGGTAAAATACCCCACCCCCACCCCCCAGGCACCTGCGGCGGCCGAGACCCCGGCCTATAAAGGCTGCTCCTCCATAGCCAACACCCCCGCCTAGGAGGCCGGCTCCTCAGCTTTCGGCTCCACGCCCAGCCCGCTCGCTGTACGCTCAACCCCACCTCCCGCTGGTGGCCATTGGCGCCTGCGCGCGGGGTCCGTTCCGGGTGCGAGCGCGGCCCCAGGATGGCGGCAGTCCGGTTGCGGGCGTTGTGGCTGCAGGGCTTGGCGCTGGTATGGGGCTGCGCCGGCATGGGGCTGGCGCACCTCGCCGCCACGGCTCCACCAGCACCGGCGCAGGGTAAGGAGGGGTGGGGAGCCGTGGGCCCCTTCCGCCCGTGGGTGCGAACGGTGGGGGCCTTCTCTCTCTCCGGAGGCCCGCGCTTGCCCCTGGTCAGGGCTGCGGAAGGGGCGGGCAGGCAGAGACCCCTACTCGCTCCGAGACCAGCAGGCTGGAGAGGTTGGGGAAGCGCAAGGCTTGGGCTAGTCTTGTGTGGCGGGAGGGCGGCTGCCGCTGGGACAGGACGGGCCCCGGGAGGCTGCCTCCTGGCTTCCGACCGGAGGAAGCGGAAATGGCAGTGGGGTCTGTATTGCTGGGTGTTACCGGGGCTTCTGCTTCAAGGAGGCAGCCATGGCCTAGGTTTTCTCTGTCCGAACTGATGATGAAGAATGTGGCTTGGAAGGAGAAACTGACAGGCGTGCTCTGGCCATCCTGTTTGTTCTGCTGGAGTCACTTATCTCATCATAGCTTTTGGAAGCTTGTCCTCAAATTTGTTTGTCATTAACAGACTTGAACCAGAAAGATGTTCATCAGGTGTGTTTGCATTAAGTTAGGGTGCCTCAAGTGGACCTTGACATGTGTGTGTTTAGAGTCCAGTTTGTTTCATTTCTTTTACAGAAGGGTTTATACACAAGAAGGAAATATCCAACCCTGTGACACAACTAGCTTGAAGTAGAAAAGCAAGAGAGCTGTCAGTTTCCCCTAGATATTAGAAAGAACAGAAAGTAGACCTAAGAACTGCAAGTTAATCAGCAAACATAATTGAACCCAAAGAGTGAAGAGTTTGGTTGAAGCCAAAATTGGGTTGAATTGGTGGTGAAGTTGCTTATGGATTCCCTTGGAGAGAAGTTTTCACATTGTTATTCTTACATGAGTTTAGGAACTTACTTATGACTCTATTGTTGATGTGGAGAAGGATCATGAAAAATAAAAGATGGATTGTTATGCCATGACTAGTGTTATTTTAATCTCGACTATCAGTTACTAAAGTGATGCTGTTGGAGAGGCGTGGCAGTTTTGTGGTAGTTCTGCAAGATTGTGGGACTTTGTATGCCAATATTCTACAAGTTCAGCACCTGTGTTGAACAGGGCTGGACTGGCACAAAACAGGGTTACAAAGGCTGTATTGTTCCTTATTTCAGGACATAGCAAGAACTGTACGGCTTTAATTCCTGGAACAGGAGGGAGGTTGAGGGGGAATAAGAGTAGTCTGAGAAAGTGCTCTTATCAGTAGGAGGAAACAGCTGTTTAAGTTGAAGAACAGTGTTGCCCTGAGTGGGGATAGAGAACAAATTAAAATAACCTAGGCGTGAATATGCTTAGTGTAGGTGTTGAAAGGTTTCTGGCTGTGTGAGCATTTGCACTGTTTAGGGGTGCATTTTTTTAGTGTAGTAGGAGGTCTCTCCATTTCTCACTGATCTTAAGGTTGTATGGTGGTCACCAGTCCTTAGTGTATGCTGGTACAGAGCCCTGTCTTCCTTTTAAAAAAAAATAATAATAATAATAAAAAAAATATATATATATAACATCTGCATGTGCTACTTCCATGCACAAATACATATTATAAAGGCAAGAGAGGAAAGCATTTTTTAAAAAAATAGAGTTTTATTGTCAGTGCTATTCTATTTTTACCTATAATTTGTGGAGGAACAGCCTTTGTTCTGTATTTGTATATTGTTACTCTGGTCAATGAATATGTCTCCTAGAAAGTAGGATCGGTCAGGTAATTGGTGTGTAGTTAACTTAGTACAATTCCTGTATGTGGGCAGCATTTTAGTTTAAGAAAAAAAAAACAACCAAACAAACAAAACCACACCCCAAAACCCCCATAAAAACAAAACAACCACCAAAAAAACCCCCACACAAACAAACAAAAAAAACCCCAAAACCCAGAAAGCATGCATGAACAGTAATATCTTGTGAGAGTACAGTCTTCATACAGCTACAGTTCAGTCTGTGCAAGGTGTTGCACTAAACTATTTTGATAAAAATAATACTGTTTATCAAAGTAATGCTTCCTCTGCTTGGTAAACCAGGCTTGGTATGCAGAAATGATTTCTCATTTTATAGTATGTTAGGTAATTAATGCTGATGTTATGTGTTTGTGTTGTTATAGGAATGATTGTGTTTGATAAACGCTGTTTAAAATAGCATGAACTGTGTTTGGTAGTGGTGCTATGGCTTACATTTTTTTTTCCTCAAAGATAATACAGTAATCCCTTTAAATACCTGACAGAGACCTAATATCTATTTCAATTAAAATAATTTTGAATTTTGTTATTTAGTGTGCTGTTACACATAATGCTTTAGCGTGTTGGATGGGAGGGGTGGTTTGGGGGGTTTCTTTTTTAGTTTGAGACATGATTTGTTCTATCTTCTGCTCTTGTGGAGAATGCTGTAACTGGTGTGAAATGGATACATCTTTCTAAGTTATGTGACTCAGATACATGTAAAGCAGAATGGGAAAAAATATCCCTCACTCATAGTAATGTTAAATTTTCTAACAGCAATACATAAAGATATTTTGATTTGAGATCACTAATATGCTGTTCTTTATTCTAAAGATAAATGACAGAAGTCTATTTTTTATTACTTAAATCGCTGTCTGTTGGTTATATACCAATATAGGTTATCTACTATAGTATGTCAGTAGGAAGGCAGTTAAAGAAGATAGGACGCAAAACTTATGAGATTACCTTTTTTTTGATAAGAACCTAAGTAAGACTTCTTCTGTTTGCTCAAGATGGTTCAGTTACTGAAAACGTAGCCTGAATCATGTTTTTAGAAGTCTGTAGTGTATTTGCATGCTTCTGACAGTACTTTGCTAATTCATGTTCAGAATGCTGGTTTGTTTAGGTGTTTTAAGTTGAAGATGCAATGAAGTATTTTTGTAACAGGCATGGTGGTACTTCATGTAGAATTTAAACTGAGAACTGTTTATGAATCTGCTTTTCATGTGTTGTTTTTCCATTGATTGTTATATGGGCCAGGCTTTTTCTCAGTTATTTGGCAGCAGATAAACTAGTAAGTGTTTTTTCTATATGGATATATTAATTAAAGCTAAATATACTGGTACATAAAATACATTTAATGCTCAGCATTAATACCAGAAGAGTACAATATTGAATTATGAAAAGAAAATATTAAAATATGTAGTACTTAAAAAACATGCCAATAACTTAATTCAAATTGAAAACTGCTTATGACTAATACAGTTCTTCATTAAAGGTAGAACTTGATTCCTGATTTGAAGATATTTTCTCCTCATTTATGATATATTGAAATAATCAGAAGTTAATTTCATTAAATAATATTAAAAATTATTATAAGAACAACAATTACACTGGAAGAAAAATCCAGGTTCAGACCAGGAGAGCAGACTCAACCTCATCTGCCAAGTATTTCATATAGGTCAAGACTATGACACATTATGTCGTCCTGTGGGCAACAGATTATGTCTATGTAGTGGATAAAGATGGGTCTTAAAATTATAAGCATTCAGTACTTCTAAATGGAAGTTGTAGCCTTTTGCTGGAATCCTCTGGGAATGTAAACACCAGTAAATATTTACTTTTTTTTTTAGGCTAGAAGATGTTTTTTTAAAATCCAAAGAAAAGACAGATCAAGTCCTTCCATATCGCTTGGCTTTTCAAACTTATGTTTGAGTTCTTGTTGACCTCTTACAATATAACTTTGTGTCCAATGTTTGGAAACATTTTCTATTGTTATTTAAAATCATGTGATTTGGAGACTTACCTTTTAAAAACTTTTCCTTCAGAGAAAGGTTAATATCTATGGAAGGGGGACCAACTGTAGGCAAAGGTCAGTTTTTGCTAGGCTTCTAAAGCTTGGAAACTTCTCTAAATTGAAGCATAAAAGTCTTAGAACTTCAGCAGAGATACAGGAAGGCTCTTGGCTCATATCTCCTGTGCTGTCCTTTGAGAAAGCAAATTGAAGTTAAAGATAAGCTTCAATTGTTTGCCTAAATATGTCAGATGTCAAACTTAAATGTTTTGTATCTCTTTGCTACAGTTCTCCTGGAATGGAGCTGAGTTTTCATTACTTCAAAGTTGTTGTGGCTATCTAGAAGTAGAAAAAATAAAAGGCTAAATATTATGTTAAATGCTTGACATTTCTGAGTAAAAATATATAATCTGTGTGTGTTTGGTGTTTTTTCCAGCATGTTCAGAGTTTTCCCAGAAGTCCTGTGAGGAGTGTTTAAAGAATGTTTTGGTAAGATTTTTATAACCCTTTTTGATTGTTGAGAATTCAGTGATTCTTCCAGGTTACACAAAATTGAGTTGTTAAGTTTTATTTGGCCATTTGGTGGTGGTTTTGTTGTTTGTTTGGGTTTTTTTAATGGTGAATGTAGTCAAACTACACATAATAAAAAGAGGGAGTCAAGGTCAGCCAGTTCTAATATCTGTTATTACTTAAAAGTCAACTGATGTGCTGTTTCCCCTCTGTGACACTTGATGCTAGTGTGCTTTCACTTTGCCAGGGTTGCTCCATGAGTTGGTGATTTAAAGTATTTATCTGCTTTGTCTAGAGATAACAGTGTAGAATACCAGCTTCCAGTTTCAGTGCCTGCTCAATACTTTCATGGTGCAACTGAACACATTGCTGCTGGTTTGGACTCATCCTCAGCACTTAGTGCAAGCAGCACTTAGTTAAATTTCCATCTTAGAAAAGGGCTAGGTAAACAGAATCTTATGTGGCTAAAATGCCTTGCATTTCTTGTATGCTGAATAGCAGAACTGGGAAATTAATGTAAATAAATTAGAATGTCTTTCTCTGGAGGTGCCCCAAGTAATGCATTTAAATGAGGCAGGCTCGATCGGTGCTTTGTAGATGTTCAGACACGTTGGCCTCTCCACTGACTACATTAGACTGTAAGTGCTCAAGACTGCTGGGCTAGGTCACTGTTCTGGTAGCGAATGGTTTAGATTTCCATTGAGATTGCAGTAAAGCAGACATTTAAACCAATAAAACTTGTTTCACTGTCCTTTGCTCAAAACCTTTTTAGCTCCACAGTAAGTATGCAAAAGGTGTCTGTCCCTGCAGAGTAGAAGCTCCTCTATTTAAGACAAGCTGAGAGTTTGTCTTGAATTCTAACTTCAGATGTCACCGAAAAGAAATATTTCAGGAGTCTTTAAGTTACGGGAGTTACAGCAAAACTTTCTCACCAGGGAAAAATGAGAAATACCTGAACTTCCATGCTTTATGCTTGTCTCCTGCATCTTTTATCTTTTTAATGGAAAAATAGTCTTCTATTGATGTGGTTATTCTGTGTTGTCAGATATGTATATTTGTCACAAGAATGGCATTGTGTAAGGAACTCATCTTGAAAAGTATAAAGTAGGAAAGGAAAAAAACAGAATGTTAAAGATTAAATGTTCAGCACCAACACTGGTGTGACTGTCATTTCAAATCAGTGCTGCTAGCGCAGATACATGAGTGTGGCTTTTATTAACCTGAGAGCTATGTGTTCACCTTGTGAGACAAACAAACCCTTTTAGCTGTGTTTGTGTACTGAAGACACAAACAGAGTTACAGATAGGTTATTTTCAGAATCTGTCAAACCAGTGACAGTGTCCAGGCTTGTTTTGGTGACAGAAGGGATAGATGATTCAGAGCAACTGCTTCAATAGCATCAGTGTTAACTGTGAGGAAAGGAGTTTAGACTTGATTCGGACAATTTGCACATATGTTCAAAAAAAAAAAAGCTGGAGAACAAAGTCAGTAGCACTTCTGTGAGCAATATTAAAGTGACAGATTGCTGAAATTACATTCTTTAATTACTTCAGTAGAGGGGAAAAAAAAGCAATATGAAAAATTGTTTGTAATATAGCAGCAGATAAAAATGAAAACTAAGTATTTGGTGAATAGATAAACACTATTCCAAATATTCTAAAATGTAGTAATTTAATTCAGCTAAATAGTTATAACTCAAAATGCTCAAATTGTTTAGCATAATTATAATTGGCTTGGTCCTTTCAATTGGTCTTTAGAGGTGATGAATGTCTATGTTCTTGTGTTTTTATCATTAAGTTCTGAGAGGTAATTTTATAGATACTGTGTTGCATTTAATTTTATTCCTGACAATATGATACATTAAAAAATAACACATGGGGATTTGATTAGAGCTGTTATATCACTGAACCTCAGTTTATTTAGCTCAAAGAAAATTCTATTGCTATGACCAGATGTATTACAATTTGAGAGTTTTTATGTTACCAGATGTGTAAATATCTATTTATTATATTAACTTCTTGAGACGTTTCTTTTCATGTTTTTAACTCCATATGACAATGTGTAAGACAATCTAATGCAGGTATTAGTTAAAGGCATGACTACACTTTAAAATTTGTGCATATGTAGAGACTCAGCATTCCAGAGGATCTTCCAAAGTCTTGGCTTGTAACTTCCGAGTACTCTACCAACATACTTCATCCCTCAGCTATTTTTTACTTGTCATGCTCATCTTTGTCCTAATAAGAAACATATGGAATCTAAATTCTTGTGGAAAATGGATTTTAGGCAAGATAGACCTTAAAAATTGCTAACACCTATAGGAAACTATATGATCAATAAACATAGCCAATTTTTTTATTTAAGGGAAGGTGGGGATAATGGTCACTTGCATGCATCTATCTAATCATAGAGGACCAAGTTTTCAGTTTGTGCTTGTACTTACTGTCTCATGTCTTGTAATACTGAAAATGTCCTTAACATGAGCATGAAATGAATTAATTGTGTTGCACTTCATTAGCTATGTGACACTCTACTACAATAAAGCCAATGATACCCATCAGTGTGAATGTGGTTCTTGGCAGACTTTGCAAAGGACATATGATTCACTTCTAAATAAAATAAATTATTTTTGTCGTCTTTTTTAGATTATGTAGATGAGCGTCACAGTTAAAGAAACACTTTACCCTCAGGTGTTTAGGCTCTTTTCTTTTTTTGAACTTAGTTTTGGCAATTAGCTCAATATTTAGCATTGGGAATGAATCACTTGAAATACTTTCTCTTACTTCAGCCTCTGCACCAATCGGTAGCTGTATCAGATATTACCTCTTGGGCTACACATGTTTTTAATAGTAACATGCAGTAATCTCCATCAGAGCAAATTGTTGACCTTTCTGTGTTCCTAGTTATCACCAACAGTATAGAGGCATTCAGGTTAGAAGAAGCCTCATGAGTCATCTAGTCCAGCCTCTTACTCAAAACGGGGTCAAAGTTACATACAGACTAGTTTAACAATGACTTTTAGTCTGCCTCCTATTAGCCATTATTTTTGAACCTTTAATTCTCATTAAGTAATTGATTAAGGACATTAGATAAGAATATGCTTATTTGTGCTGGATTAAAATTAAAACTTAGAGTGTTTTTTGCAAAGATTATTCTGCCTCCTTAATTATTTTTTTGATGTGTCTTTATGGGTATGTTTGACTTCATGGTCTACCAACTACAAAATATTTTTCTTCACTTTTTTCAAGAGAGCAGAATCTAGTACAAACTGTTTTCTTTGCATTTAATGTTTTCTAACCCTTTATAGCAAGATAAAGACTTTGCAATTGAGGATGTATGAGAGATGTTCTTGATAGTACTTGATAAAGCATAGTTCCTAGATAAGCCTTTTCTAGAATGAATAAAAAAAAAAAACCAAACCACTTGGTTCTGTCAAAGATTTCTTTTGCTGTCATCCAAAGCTGCTTCACTGATCAAGTTGTATGGTAAAGGAGTTTTGAATGAGTATCTACTTCAGTGGAAGAACACCAAAACTTAAACTTGATGCTTACTGGTGACGTAAAAAGCAGAAAAATTGTGCTGGTATTGTAACTATAAGCATGTAAGAAATCCTAAAAATATCCAAATATATGTAAGTGTGCACAACTTAAAGTACCCAATGTATTTTGCAATACAGTTTGGCTAACGCTGTATCTTTTATTACCTTGCAGCAAAACCGCTTGTAGAATTTTAAGGGTTCTTTATTTTTTTTTTCCCTTTCTGTTGATAGTCAAATATAGGGCTGATAAGGTAAGTGTACTTGTATTCTTCAGAGATACCCCAGGTGTTTTAAAATTCTGAACAGTTCACTTTCTGGTTTTGTATTTGTTGTTAATTTCAGTAATGCTAAACTCATATATAGCTCTGTATATACTATAAACCATTATATTCTCAAATATGCAAAGTACCTCAATATCTCCCCAAATAATTTCATGTAAATATTTGTTACCTTCATTACCTGTAAGTGCAAAATATACTTATTCATATTTCAGTTTAGGCTTACTTGAGAATTTTACCAGAACTTTGTAGGTTTTATACTACAAAACACTGTCAATATCTGTGCAGTACTGTACTTAAGAGTTTTGTCTGTGGAGAGAACTAAATTTGTAATCTGTTTTTGAAGATAAATAATTTGGTTTTTGCTTTGTTTGCACAGTGCCTTTGGTGTTACACCAACAACACTTGTATTGACTACCCTGTAAGAAGCATTCTTCCACCATCTTCATTGTGTTCCCTCTCCAATGCTCGATGGGGAGTTTGCTGGAGTAGGTACTAATTTTATTTTGCTGTAGAGAATTATTTATAATTAGATCACAGTAAGACTACTACTTACTAGAGCTGTTTCAACTCTGTTGTGGTAAAAACCACTTTCTGTTTTTTACCTCACTGAATGAGGCATATTTAGTTACTTGTAACTTGTAGGGGAATAACAGAATGAGAAATGTGATACAGTGAAATGTGTTACTTTCAAAATTTACATGTTTGGGATTTACTTGTGTATGGTAGCTAGAAACTATGTATTAATCTGTACTATAAACTATGCCAAGGAAATTATAACACAAGTAAAAATATTCACAACATAATCTTTGTGGAGGTTATGCCTTGGCAAGATGCGAGTTGGTGAGGTCTGTAGAGAAGTAACAGATGCTTTGGCTTGGATATGAGATCACAGAGGGTAAACCCTCTGAACTTCACTTGCTGAATTTGACTGCCTTATCACTAGTACACTGAAGCAGTAAAAAGTGCAGGCACAGCTACTTTGTGTCATTGTACCAGCATGAAGCTGCTGAATTTGGTAGAGTTCACAGGGATTTACGTGGGGGAAGAGAGAAGAGACAGGTTACCTGCCCCTTCCCCCTTCATGCTTTAAAATAGACAGTGTAGGGTATTTATGGGGAGAGGAGTTTAGTTTTTATTGTTGTTACAATTTCCCTGATTTATTTCATTTTGTCCTTTGTTAGGTCCTTTAACATCTCAAAGTTGTCTATAGCTTTGGTTGTATTGTCCCTGTTTGTTTACTTCTTGGGCCTTGCGCTTTTCCAGGAGATCAGGTTTCTGATTTTTTTTTAATTAATGCAGTCTAGTTCTGGATTAGACCAGCTATACTTTTTACAGTGTATGCTGTTACAACAATACATTGCCCTCAACTTCTGTAATCACTCTTTGGATGTAGAGGATGACTCTTTGGACGTAGAAAATTACTTTGGAAGTTGTAATAGAGAGTCTTCTATTGGCTCCTTCAAATCCTCTGACACTGCCTTATTTAATTTTGCTCTTTTGTAGAAACTGATGCATGTAATACGTGTACACTGCATCTATATGACCTTTTTGTTCATGTGGTACATTGGCTAAGATAGTGGTTAGGACAACAGAACTCTGTGGAATCACACCAGTAGATTTACATCATATGAAGTATTACAGGATGATTTTTTAATAATTGAGTGTATGTAAAACCCAATTTTACTTAATATCTGTTCAGGGTAAGTTATGCATAGTAGCAAAATGCTAATGTAATATGCTGAGTTTTAACTGGAGGGGAAGAATTATCAGAACGACAAATGTTAATGCTGTAGTCTAACAAACTGAAAATATTCATGTTTTTCAGTAAACTTTGAGGCTTTAATTATTGCCATAGCTGTGGTAGCTGGACTCATTCTGATGTCCATAACAGTCTGTTGCTGTTACTGCTGTTATTGCAGAAGGCGTTCCAGAAGGTAAATACTTTATATTTGTTTCCTTTAACTTTGGATACTGCTCTTCTCTACCTACCTACAATTCTTACTCTCCAATACACTAAGAATCTTTTCGTTTGGAAACAAATTTGGTCACTTCATTATTTGTTTGAGAAACAACTAAAACAGGTGTATAGCGACAGGCAGTATGACAGTAAAAATTATGCTGGAATGACACTGAAGTAATGTTATCAATGGTAGTATCACAGATGCTGCGTTCTCTAAGCTATTACTTTACGCTTCTATACTTTGCACTTATTTCATGTCCAATCTTAATAAAAATTTCAGTGGCCAAATAAATACTTGCTTCTTGTGCTAACAGAGCAAACGACTTCTTTCAAGGCAAGCTCGTGGTATAGCAAAAAAGGATCAGGTGGGTAACAAGCATCTGAGCAACAATGTCCTACAGCACTTGATATCCATGCTACAGGATTTAGTTTGGGATCTGTCAGCAGTATCTAAGTGATTAGCTGTGTTTACCAATTCAACAAAATATTCTAAAAGTAAGATGATACCTCTTGCTGTAAGATACCAGAGTGACTGATTTATTTTCGGGTAAAGAAATACTGCAAAAAAATAAGTGTTCATTAGATCTTGGGGGAATTTGTAAAACTTAACTTTTTTTTCTTTCTACTGACTTCCTTTTCTAATTGGCTGTTATCCCTCAAAAGGAGGGAATTAGCTGATGAGCAGCTAAAACTGGTAAGTCAGTACTGCCATGTGAAGTGATCAGTGCTTATTCCCTAAACATCTGGAAAGCCTTGTTTGTTGGGACAGTACAATGTGCTTCCTTGTGTCACTGAAGCTTTAGAGCTCAGGCTTCTAGGCAGTGTAGTTTCAACTAGCTCCTTTTGTCCTTCAGTGCTTACCACAAACAAAATGTGTATCTTATTTTGTGATATGAAATAATTTCTATACTATTGTAGTACCTGCAATTCATTGTTCTTGTTTGTGGATTTTAAAAAACACTTATACAGCTGCACAGTGTTTAGTGCTGACCTTCAAGCCAGAGAGATATGGTATGTGTGGCTTTCAAAAAAGGAGGAAACTGTAAATAACACATCATTCCTTTTTTTTTTTTTTT
>VXBJ01002363.1:75808-92829 GCA_013400055.1 Nycticryphes semicollaris
GAGTTTAGAATGAACTAAACTAATGAAGTATTAATACTAAAATTAAAAAAAAAAAAGGCAATATATACAAAACTGTATCAAGCTCCCGGGACCACAGTCATGTTGCCAGCAGGCATAGGGAAGAGTCCCAGACTGGACTTGGTGATGGACAAGAGCTGGATTCCAGGTCTGGAGTCAGGAATGCTCGGATTGGGATCAAAGGCAGATGAACAGAGAGCGTCCTCCTCAGACGTCAGCCATCAAAGAAAGAGAGTTGACCCTTTGATCCCTCAGCTTTTATACTGAGCATGATGTGGATAGGATGGAATACCCTAGCTGGTCAGTTTTGGGTCACCTGTCCTATCTGCTCCTCCCTACAGGTGTGACCCCTCTATGCTTTTCCACTTCCAATCATCCAACGGGGCAAATAACAAAATCACCTGACCTTAGTTTTTACAGCAATAAGTATAAGCAAGGGCCTCTCTGCACACCATTCCTTGGTATAATCAGGTCTTATCACTGTGAGAGTGAAGTGTTCTGAACAATGTGCTGTCAATTTCAGATTTTAGTTAGTTAGAAGAGACCCAGTAAAAAAAAGTAAAATTGCTGAACAGAAGATTGGTTCTATTTTACTTCAAACCAGGACACTGGCACTGCAATTACTTTTTCTCCTCTTACGCTTTCCTTCCCTCCTTATTTTTCTAGTAGACCAGATGAAGAAGAAGAACGGCTAGCTAGAAAGAGAGAGGAACAAAGACTGCAATCTCTTCAGAGGTAAGTCTTAGCAGCTTGATACATAGCAATACACTCCTATAGGAGTATTTTGCCCTTCTAAGTAATACATAAATTACTAGACAAAGGCATTATGGAGTTGGGCATGACAGTGTCATTTTTTTTTTTTTTTTTTTTTTTTTTTTTACAAAAAGGGGCTTATTGTGGGATCTGTGAACCTGATTAGGAGACTGAATCTCCCTAAGTCAGCAGGGAGTGAATAGGTTGATGCTCAGTGTGTGGTACAAGTGCTCTGTGCCAGCCAAGAGCAAATGGAAGGGATGTGTCTGAAGTTTGCTGTAGTCTCCTGGACTGGTGCTTGTCTGGCATGAGTTAAATGCCTAAGTGGGGATGGGATTCAGAGGTGAATTTGATTCATTTGGCAACTGCCTTGGAAGGGTAGAGAAGTTGGTAGTGAGATACCTATTAGAAATTTTGCTCAGGAAGTGGAAAACTTTGGCTCAGATCTTGCTTTAGATTTAATCCCAAATTTCCATGCACTTTGTTAAGGCTGTAACACATCATAGAAATAAGAGCACAAGTCAAAAGCAATACAGTGCTTCTCAGAACAGCATTCCTTCAGGTGTAGGTTTTGATAGCTTGCTTCTCCAGTCACTCTTCATGTTTTTTATATTATTCTTTAAATAAACCATTTTTATAGGTAGGAACGTGATATCTAGTACAAGCCTAATGTGCCTTCTGAATCATACTTCCTTTCCTGGTCTTTATTTTGGATGTACACAGTGGATTAGCTTCAGCAAGACAAGAAGACAGCCCTAACCAAACTAATACTAGGTCTAAAGTTGTCAGATGTGGGTTTGAATTCCCACAGACTGACAAGGAAATTGATCTTAGGTTTGACACTTAATCTTCTCTAAATACTTACCTGCCAAGTAACAGGTGGGCACCTTCACTGGTGCCTGCTATGTTCTCCTGAACTCAGATTCATTGTTAATATGAGCAGGGACTGTGGGGAGCAAGGCATACTTCCAAATAGGGCCCCTTGTGGAGCTTTTGCATGAAGACATTAAGTGTCTCTGTTACAAATGTGCATAAGATGACAAAGCAGGTAGGCAAATATGCTTGGTTTGCTCAAACATGTTATGCTTCTGGCTGGGCACAAAAGTGGGAGCCAATAAGGTTCTCTTACAGATACACCTGCTGTTGCTCATGTCTCTGTCAGGAGCTGGGAGAATCACTCTTAACTCCATGCAAGATCTGGTTTCTGGTCCTGAACTGCCAGGTTATAGAAGCAAATACAGCAACTGTTTGTCCTGAATCTGACAATGGTTATGGCACTGAAGTAGGTGCTGTGATATTAGGAAGCAGACTAGATTCTGTAGTTATGGGTTCATTTGAAAAGTCCTTAAGCCTTGTGCAAAATTCCTAAACTTCTTGGCAACAGAAAGAATTAGAATAGGATACAATGGGTACGTTTAATGAGAATGAGAAATTCTCAGAGCTTGACTTACTGTAAAGCTTGAGTGGTTAGTTTATGTGACTGTAATTTTTTAGAGCTATTGCATACTAGCAGTTTAATATGGCTATTTATTTCAGTTTTCTACTAGCAGTGTAATACAGTTGAGCAGCATTTAAACTTAACAAAACTTAAACTTACCAAACTTTCTTTATTCTGCACAGATTTTATTTTAACAGCACAGACTTACTGTTGCAGTAGTATGTATTCTGAACTCGTTCAGAAAATTATCAGTTATAAAGTAACATTTTGCAGAGGGAAGATGAAAATTTAGATGTCTCCTAGTGTAGATGAGGTAGAACTACTGTTTTGAAAGTATGTGATTTTAACTATAATAGTACCACTTATTTAACCCTTTAGATTGTGTGTAAAGGCATTCTACTTTTGATGTTACTGTGAGCTGCTGATGGCAAGACCAAAAGTTGCTTAGCTCTATGCAATGCCAAATTTGTTTTGCAGAAAGCTATTCACATTTCTGCGGGGCATTTGAGTTTTTTTTTTTTTTTTTATTGTGCTGGGCAAGTTCAGTGAATGGTCTTAGCACGTATGTATTGGATTGCTGGAATCCACTGGATGCCAGGACAGCATGAATTCAGAGATGAGAGCAGAGCAAATAAACCGTTTATTTGGGGATAGAGTAGAAAGCAATGCATTCCCTTTCATTACAAGGCGTTGTCAAACTGTATCCAAGAAGAGAATGGCTTCAAATTTGATTTCATAAACATCTTAATTTGTGAGCTGAAAGTGTTATACTTAAATGTGCAGAGAAGGGTCAGGAATAAGTGGCCAGTTTAGGAAGGATGCTCACGCATAGTTGTACTACACAGTTATTCAGACAGGTGATGTTAAAGATTTGAATGGATCAGAAAAAACAAAAAAAATCTACCTGTTAATCCACTTCTAACTAGTCACAGCACAGTAGATATAATGCTAGTGTGAAGGTGATGTTTCTCCTGTAATGATTTATTCCCTTCTGAAGAGAAGGGATCCTGTGAATAATAACATTTTGTTGTATGTCAAAACCATGTGCCTTGTTGTGGTGAAATTTACCTCCTTAACATTATGCTACATTACTTAGTTAAATCAACACTTACCTATGTTCATTATAAAGCAAAGTTGTATTTTTTTTCCCTTTCCATTTTCACCTTTTCTCTTTTTCCTTTCCCCTATGATTTGTGTATTGACTCTAAATTCTTGGTACAGTTAATCTATAGGGAGTCTGCCCCTTCTGGAGTGTAGGGTTTGCTGTGCACACAGAGCAAGTGGTGTTGCAACAGGAAATGAGTAACGCAGAGCTGAGACCAACTCCATTCCTGAGATAAGCCTTGGATCACTGAGAGCAGAGTGCTCTGCCAGAATGATTGCTGCAGCCTTACAGCAGCAGTCCTCTTCCCTAACTTGTCTCAGGAGTATGTCTATGAAACAGATAAACTGTTCTAGTTGTAGGAGAGAGCTTAGCAGCAACCCTGTAGTATTTCTGATGATCTGAACATGCATATCTACTGCGTATGTGGCTGGGGACGGATTGATAGGTTCTTAGGAAAATGCAAGGAGCAGGCTACTTCCAGCACTTTACCCGACCTACTGCTTACTTTCTGTAAGTTCTTAGGAGAATGAATTTCTAGTAGCTGGCTGTGGAACAGATTAATAGTCTCAATCAGACACTTTTGACCAGCAAACTGCAAGGGAAAACACTATTGTACTGTGTGATCTTTCCTTTCTACTACCTGTGAAGCTTTTGCGTATTTTCTGAAAATGGCTGGATAGATATTCAATAGATAAAAAATGTGGAGGGAAAATAGGCACAGCATTGACCTTTTTTTTTACTGTTTTTTTTCTGCTGTGTCATGTACAGCTAGTTGTTCAGATCAATTGGCTATAGGAGAACAGGACTACTCTACACTTTGTTTCATGGTTCCATTAGTGAATAGTAAAAACAAAGTAGGGAAACCCGAGTTGCCTAGTGTGTGATTAATGCAACCATCAAGGTAATCGCAGCACCTAGCATTTTTCTGGCTTTTCAGGCACACAGTAAATGTCTGCTTGGTAAGTTTAAAATTTATGTTAAATATCTGTAATAAACTGAATTTTAGGAAGTGTCATTCTGGAATACCTAAATGGATGTTAGAATGAAGAATGAGCAATGACACTGCCCTCTCCTTGTCTTCAAAAGGAAGAAACTAGCTGTCACTTCACTGAGGTTGAAAATCGCTGCTGAAATGTTGAGTTCACATTTACGTGAGGGGAGGGAATCCTGGAGTTCAGCTTTAAACTAAAAATACTGAAAGAAAACTAGTATCTTATTGTATAGCTTTAGTCCTTTATTTAACTTCAAGTCACCTCTAACATGAAAAATAATTTTTAAGCATAGCATCAAGTAGTGAGTCTTGGTCAGCGCACTCATTGAAGTATCTACTGCTGCAAATACATCCCACATTTATATGTTAAATTTATGTAATTTATAAACCATGATATAAATATGTTAGAAGTAAAACAAATAAACAAATGAAAAGCAATGAGTTGAGTTAAACTGGCAAGTTACAATTTGGTAGTGTAATGGTAAGGGAGAACAAGGGGTGGGGGGGGAAGAAAGGATTGCAGTTCACTTTTGAAGAACCAAGTATGGAAAATCATGTGAATTGTTCATATTAGGAAAAATACTTCCTTGGCTTAGAGCAGCAGGAACAACTTGGTGTGAAGAGACAAGAGTTTAGTATACAGAAGATGAAATAATAGCAGAAACAGAACTAACTCAGAAGGCTGTAAAGTGACTTCAGTTGATCATAATGTAGGATATGAACAGTACAGCAAACCACCTCTGGGTGGCTGATTCAGTGACTGCCTGCTCAGAATTGTGCCTGTTTCCTTGTCTGATGTATAGCTAAGCCTTATTTACTGTACAGGGATTTAGTCATGGCCGATATCATAGTCATGGCCATCTGTCAAAGTTCAAATGTTTTGTAAATATTAATGGATTTACCATTCAAACTTAAAGTAAAAATTTTAGATGTTTAGTAGTTTTGGTTTTCGATAGCCTAAGGAGTATTCTAAGCTGTTTCTGAGGTTTAAGGCCTGCACAGAGTGATTTAATTTTCTTTTTTCCCCCCACCTCTTTAGCTGCCTTATGCAGATACTTAGTGCTTTCTGTGTTTAGGGCAGATTGAGAAAGCTGAAATACTGAGGTTTTTAGTTGAAACTGCAGCAGTGAGTCTCCATTCTTTCAGTCAGGGTATGCAAAACAGTGAAGAACACGCCATTAATACCACTAGTAAATAAAAAATGGTTTGAGGTCACAGTGTCTCATGGAGACTATAGGGAAATAAAGACTAAGTTTATATAGGAAAAGGCTGCTTTAAGCAGAAATCTCTGTTTGCTTTCTGAGATTCCTTGCCTGATATAATGTCTTCCTCTTATGCAACAAAGCAAGCAGGAATCCTGTGGTCAGGTCAGGTGGGTAAACGTGACTCTCCTTCATGTTCTTGTCAACCTCTCAGTCCTGACTCTCCTCCACATGAATTTCATTTCATCACCCTGATTCCTCAGTTCCTCTTCCTCCTGCAGTTTGGCCAGGTGGTTTTATTTCCTATGCTGCCTGAGCTGAATAGTGGAAAGGTATGTAAGGGAGATAAATATCCAGGGAAATAGTAGTAGAAGATTTTGAGTCAGTCTTTCTTATTTGATTTTCTCATCATGCTTTATCTTCATGCTTTCCAGAAGTGGGGCTGCAGGGAAAGGCCTGCTCAGCCCTTCAGCTCCATAGGAAGCAGAATAATTCCTATTAATAATGCATTCTGAGGACACACAGGATCTGATTAGCAGTAGGAATTGTTTGGATGTGGAATATGCATAGGGCAGATGGGTGCTTTGGTGAATTAAGCTGTCAGTACTTAACAGCTTTCTGCTGAATATGTGCAAATTAGAATCAGGTGGAAGTAAAAATTTGTTTAGCTGCTTGAATTTTGATAGAAGCAACAATGTATTTTTTTTAGAGGAACATCGTTTTGCCATGTCCTTTCCTGAAAATACATAGATTCTGGATCATCCTAGTAAAATAACTGTATGAGCTTTTTTGTTTGCTTTTAAACTAAGCAAAATAGATGTTCCCTTTTTTGAAACATACGAAAATTTTCCTATGATGGAAAGATTTCCGTTTAAACTTGCTTCACCTTTGCAGAGTGGAGGGGAGGAAGGGGAAGAAGAAATTGACTTGTCAGACACCTGTTTTATGTGCATAATTAAAGTTTGACAACATTAGATAGTCTTGAAAACTGTTCTGTGATTAAACAGTTTAACTAGGGGCATCCAATTTTATATAGCATAATATTTTAATTTATCCTCTACATGGATACCATGTTGGATTGTAGAAACAAGTAGTTTTCACTTACACTTGCTGTACTGCTTAAGCAAAACAGTAATACACCTTTTATCTGTTTAGAATTATTATTTTAAATTAGGATTCTGAATCACACTGTATTCACTACTAATTTTCTACAATTTGCTGCTGGAAAGCAGTAGGGAATCTTCCAATATCATGCCTTGCTTCTTATGTATAGATGAGTAACTCAGTATGTATATGCATATGTACTGACTTATTATATAGAAGGACATACAGTACTTCTGTATAGAAAAAAATATCTTTCCTCATACTTGCAAATATACGTTTTGACATTGGTTAGTGAGCAGTTATAGGGAATCTTATAGATGCATAAAACATATATAAATATAAGATATATAACTGTTAATGTGTTTTTTTTTAAAATTTGTAATTACATACTAATTTAAAAACTGCTGTCGTCTCAGATGTAATGATCATATTTTGCTTGTAGCTCAAAACGTTCTAAATACTCTTCTCATGCCTTTGTTGCAGAAAACATGAAAGAAAAATGAAGCATGATGAAATACGGAAGAAGTATGGTATGTGATAATCTTGTTGTGATACTCAGTATCTAAATTGATTCCTTTTTCCTAATTACTTAAAATTCACAGCAGGAACAAGCTGCTTTATGAGCAGCAGCAGTAATCAAGCCCAGTTTCCTACTGATGCATGTCTTCTATCACCTGAACACCTGATGTCATCACTATTACGCTCCAGTTCTCTTCCTGCACTGACTCTCCCAGTAGGCAAGAGACAATGTGCTGGGTGGGGTGTTCAATGTATTGATTAAGTAGTTCTTTCTTTCTCTTCCAAAGTAAGAGCAATGATTTATTTATTTTTTGAAGGGATGGAGGGTGGGGGGAAGGAGGGGTGTGTGTTTGTTCTTGAACTTGATAAAGCAATCTAGTTGAAATTGGCTATTAGACTTACGGTTACTAAAGGAGGATAGACTGACTCACTAGCAGATAGCAAGGATTTTAAATCAAGCTTTAAAAGGATGGATGAAGGATTTGGCCTAATGTAGGGATTAAAAAGGTTGGGTTTTGTTTGTTTTTAAATTAAGCTGTTGTCCAGTACGAGAGGCATATCACAAGACTGTAGAACCTGCTGTGTTGTATAGGAGGCTCTTATCGAGGCTTGTCAGTGCTTCACTCTTCATTTCATAGAATTAATAGTACTGTGTATTCACAGACATCTATGCTAAAACTATGCTGCACTTCCTGTTATGCAAATTGCACTAATGTCAGAGAAGGTGATTCTAGGGGTCTGAACAGTCACTCAAAACTGTTAATTTTCATCCTCTTATTAAACTTATTGGCAGAGTCTGTGAATGCCTTCATGAATCTGCAACCTGCCCTTTGGCTGATACAGAAGTGATACAGACAGTATCTGTAGGCAATCCTCACACAGAAACATCACAGAATCTTCATGGTTGGAAAGGACCTCTGAGATTGAATCCAAAGATACACACACAAAAACCCTCTACAATCTTGGCTGCTAGAGCATGCCCTGAAGTGCCACATCTACACATTTCTTAAATACCTCCAGGGATGGTGACTTAACCACATCCCCAGGCAGGCTGTTCCAGTGCCTGACCACTCTTTCAGTAAACTAATTCTTCCTAACCCCTAATCTGAACCTCCCCTGCTGCAACTTCAGACCATTTCCTCTGGTCCTGTCATTGTTCACTTGGGAGAAGGGGCCAACACCCACTTCTCTACAACCTTCTTTCAGGTAGTTGTAGGGGGCAATGAGGTCTCCCCTCAGCCTCCTCCAAACTAAACATGTCCATTTCCCTCAGCCTCTCCTCATATGACTTGTTCTCCGATCCACTCCTCTGGACACACTCCAGCACTTCCATGTTCTTATTGTGGTGAGGGGACCAGAACTGAACACAGTACTTGAGCTGAGGCCTCACCAGTGCTGAGTACAGAGGCAAGATCACTTCCCTTCTCTTGCTGGCCACACTATTCCTGATACAAGCCAGGATGCTGTTGGCCTTCTTGGCCACCTGGACACACTGCTAGCTCATGTTAAACTGACTGCCCACCAACACCCCCAGGTATTTTTCTGCTGGGCAGCTTTCCAGCCACTCTTCCCCAAGCCTGTAATGTGGGACCCAACACTTGGCCTTATTGAACCTCATCCCACTGGCATTGACCCATTGATCCAACCTGTCCAGGCCCCTCTGTAGAGCCTTCCTACCCTCAAGCAGATCAACACTCCCATCTAGTTTGGTGTTATCTGCAAACTTACTGAGGGTACAGTATTTGCAAAAGCATGCTTCTTTGCTGGAATGGAGGAAAATTCAATGTGAAACTTGAGCTGCAGGAGGAAGAATGATGTAAAAACTAGAAGTAATTTTTGTTAAACATCAGTCATGAAATTCAGTCTTCTGGTACTTTGTAGGATAATTGACCCTGTATCCCAACTGCAGTTCAGTTTCAAGAGGTTTATTTGTGAGGTTGACAACAGTAGTCCAGATTTACAAAAAAAAAAAAAACCAAACCAAAATCCAAACAACAACATAAAATGCCGCACCATTTTTGTGTTTGTTTCTACTTAGAAGAGGCCCTAGAGTCAATCTCAACAAGTTTGAATCATTGGGACAGATTTGATGAATAATTTAAGATGATTGCTAGGTTTCAAAAAAACATGCAGCACTTTGTACAGGTATACATGTATCTTTGCATCTCCTTGAGGCAGTGCAGCTAAAGAAAGGTTGAATTCAGTATAGCTGTTAACATAACCCAAAGCAGTGCTTTGATAAGCTATGTGATGTTTCTAAAGGCTGTGTTTGGTTATATTCTGCTTGTGAAACTGGTTCATTCTTCTCTGGATGGTCCTACATTTCAGTGAAGACATTCCTTTCTCTTCATTGCTTAACTTTCAGACCTTTGCAGAATGCTTTGTTGGATCCTGTTGGAGTACTTGTTACCTGAGGAATATAACTGTAACTCTGTGCCTCCAGAATACATACACCAAATTCAGCAAATGTTGCTTGTAGCCAACTATACAGTTAGTCATATGAGAGCTAATGTCATTTTGATTCCACTTGAAGGGTGTTAATATATCAATAACTTAATTAGAAAGGAGTTCAATCATTCATTGTGTTAATGGAAGGCATACCTTCTTATAAGGAGTGAGGCATATTAACTTCATGCAGTAAGTGTTTTGCAATGCAGCTTATCTGCAAAATATCATAATTCAACTATAAAACTTAAATTTCAATAGCAAACTTCTATATAAAGTTTATTTATTGACAGGTTTGCTTTATTGCATACTCAAATATTAATTTATATTATCAGGTATATTGATTTAGGGCTTGGATTCTCATAATTCATTTTTGTCCAAAAGAAAAACCCAACTCTTACAAGAACAGTTAGCACATACTGAAAGGGTCTAAGTAACTGAAGAAAAATTAAAGACAGTACATGTATAAATTCTGAAATACCTAAATATTATTGCTGGTGTATATATTTTATATTCTGATAACATACGGACAAATGGTCATCAAAATAATTCAGTGAGACATAATAGAGTAAATCATGCTATATCCCTGGATCTTCTGTCTTCATTTTTCACTGTCTAGTAAATATGTGTTAACATATTAGATATAATCTAATAAAAATTGCTGCAAATAATTCTGGAGACACTAGATTATTTTACTCTTACACACTGCAGAGAGGATTCTTAGTTAAGTAGGCATGGATGAATGGCAGAATGACAATGACTTTGTTAATGTGACTCTGTAGATTAAGATGATCATGCCTGAAATTTCAGTATTTGGTTGGCTTTGAGGGAATGCCTTTTCCCATTTCATCCACCAGCTTTCCTTACCCCATTTAAATGGTAATTACACATTTATAATGCATTGCAGGTGTCACTCTAGCCACAGTCCTTTGGGAGCATTGGAAACAATAGAGAGCTTTAGCAACCAGGAATACAGACTTTGAATTGTTTCTTTGTTGCACAATTTGATGGTATTTTTCATTTGCTCACATATGTGAATGCAATATGATTACACAAATTATATGTTGACTGTTAGAAAATTTTAAAGTAGAATTCAGAGTATTTTTGCAACTTGTGTAATATACAAAGGAACTACAATTTAATTGCTGCTGCATTTGCTGCTATTGTATGTTCAGTATTTTGTTAGTGAGAAGCTGATACCAGGCAAAACCATGAAATAAATGTATTAGTGGAAGGATTCTATCTCTTAATTTTTACAAAATTATTGCCTTTCATGATTTTGGGCTTCCACATCACTTGCTTCACTTCTGCAAAGGTTTTGATCAGGTAAATTAACAATATGTAATCCTATTTACTTTATTTTATTTGATTTTTATATTCAGTAGTTCGTCACAGTGAATGTTCCTTCTGTTCAAGATAAATACTTTATCCTGATCATTTTTAGCATTCTGAATGCAAAGCAGGGAAATATTGTATTCCTGTATGCTTAAGGCTATTTAGTTTATTTAAGAGTAGAGCAATTAATTTGGGGGTTAAAAATGTAGAGGAAAAGTGTAATAAGGGGTGAAGACATGCAGCAAACTAGTTCTTTTTTTTTTCTTTTGGTTTTTTTTTTTCAGTGTATACAATCTGTAAGTATTTCACTTGGTAATTCTATTTTTGGATAGTGCTGATAGTTGATGACAGATATCAAGGACTGAGAAGCTGCATAGTATATAATATAAAACAATATGCTGGGAAGATATTAATTTCTTAATTGGTTTGTCATTTCATACATGTTACAAGTTATTGTAAGTGTCTTGTGTGTCAATATTCAAGTCTAGCAGTAATGTGTAATGGACTTTATTGCAAACAAGACTCCTCAACCTACAAGCACCTAGCTTCTCCGAACAACCTCTAAGTGTAAATTACAAGTTAGGTAGTTGCTCTCATGTCAAATAGAAAACAGTTGACAGAGACAACTTGTGTCTGGTTCAAGGCAGCACACAAGCTGTAGTTGAACCAGCCGTGCTATCCAATTAGCATAGGCTTGCAGCTCCTCTGAGTGTTGTGACTAAGAGCAACAGTGGCAGCTGGCAGGAGCTTTTTGTTGTGCTCTTTTTTTTGATTGTTCTTGTCTACATATTGGAGCCTGATCCAACTTCTTCAGTAAGAATTTGTGCAAGGGCCTCCCTTCTCTCACTTAATGTATTCTTATGATGTACTTGGAATGCTAAGGGTAAAAGACTTAAACACTGGATGCAGATTTGAGAGTAAGACTGAGAGCAAGGTCTATCCAATATTGTAACCTCTGGTTATCCTCATTTGAAAGGAGGACTTGCATTTCTCTTTTAGTAACTTCTTTGCCAGGACATGAATTCATAAAGTCACTATCAATAATACTTCGCTGAATTGACCCATAGTTCTTAAGGCGTGTTTAGTTTCAGTATTGTACAATGAAACAGATTGGAGACCTTTCAGTTAAAACATACTAGTGCCTGATTGTTGGTAATTTTATCTGTTGATTGTTAAACATAATTCAGTATAATTAAAGCAAGTACTCCTGGGAATGGCATTTACAGTAGCAAGTAAAAATGACACATTCACTTAAAATATGGGGACTAGTTATCTAAAATGGCTTTTGGCTGAGTGTTTTAGGGGAGGCAGATAAAAGCATATTTACTCTTCAGAGTGGTATAGGAAAGGTTTATCAGGAGTCTTACACTGGCTGATGAATTTGGAATTGGCACTACTGAATGTAGACAATACTTTCTGTCAGATTTCATCTGTTTAAGCTGCAAGAGAACAGTGTCTAGTGTTTTACTGTGCTACTTTCATACTTAGGAAGTGTCAAGTATGTGTCTTGAATGAAATACTAGAATGACCTAATAAGCACTTGCCAGACAATGGAGAGAGAAGCATGCAAACTAAGTTCATGTTGCCAGGGAATCTGGTAGCACCCCTTGCGACTTTGTGGAAAAGTTTTTGAAGTTTGGTGCCTTGATTTTGAAGTGGAACTTAATGCAATGCCAATCATAATAAAGAATAATTTCTACTATTGTTGTTGATTTTCTAGAAATGTTGTGGTAGATGTGCTTTGTATTTGGAAGGGGTGAAATACAGGAGTATTGCAAAAAAATTAACACTGGACTACACAGTTGTCTTTCAGATAACTAAATATATGAGCATCCATAGATCCTAGCTGCCAAGGTATTAACATGTTTGCAGGAAGGAAGGGGTGCGGGTGGTCTGGAAATAAAGTAAACGTTGCTCTTCTGTATTTATGTAGGGATTGTATTAATGCAGGAATGTTACCTGAATGCACCAAAGGTGCAATGGTAGACCTAGGATAAGAGCTTTTTTTTTTTTATTGTGTGTTATGTTGCTTGTCAGCTAGAGTAGACTTAACAGACATTACAGCTTTTTGTTTAAATGCATGAAAGGTAAGAATAAAATTTGAGAAGTAACTGCTTTCTATAAGATTAAAAATACAAATGTCTAAAGATCTCACAATATTGTAGATAATTCTTGGCAGTGCTGTCATCTAACCATATTCTTATTGTGCACATGCTTAAAAGGGTTTTTTAATGAGTTACGGAAGGGAGTGGTACATTTGATGGAAGGTACTGTACCAAGTAAATAGACTATTTCATAGTACTTGGCTGAAACTTTGTAAATGTGAATGACTTACTCTTTCACAAGTAAAGGCCATTATGTATGAGGGCTGGTTTTGATTTTAACTTTTTACAAAGTGACTGCTTGTAATCTTGTCAACTTGAATAATTATAGGTAGTTATTCTCATACTTATTCCTTAATGTTTGTTGTTCCCTATCAGGCAGATGGTTGCAATTACTGATAAAATAATCAGGACTAAGCAGTTGTGCTTCTTGATTAACACCCTTAAAGTAGCCTGGCAGTTCAAAAGATGTCAAACTGCAACAAGGTCTGCCTTCAGTGTCATAGAACAGTGACTACTGTTCTATGTATCCGTGTGCAGGTGCACAAGGAAAAAGAGGTATGGTATGAAAAGGTCTGAGGGGAGTTCTTTTGGCAGTGACTTGTATAATCTTTCTCCTCCACTATTGTGAATCTGAACAATTGTGAATTGGGGTTGTTTGGCTTAGCTGTTTTGTATCTCCATGCCCTAAGTAAATGAGCTAGAGAAGAGTCCAGGCTTGCTGGACATCAGTATTAAAATCTTGGTAAAAAAGATAGCAGTAGCGTTCTGTTCTTTCACAACAAAAGGCCAGCCTCAGGACTCTTATGGGACTCTTTATTTTTCGTATGCACTTCTGCCTACCTCAAATCTGATGTGCGGTTTAAAGTCTCTTCGAAGTAATTGCTGTATGGAACAGCAATTGCTCAACCAACCCTTATAGAAGATGGTATGCATATTCAGACACTCAGTATAATTGGATGGTTTTGTAATGCTTTTTGTGACAGTGTTATGGTAAAAACATTAAGAATCATAATAATGGAAATGTACTGCAACATCGATTAAGTGATGCTCTTGTTGTGGTCCCCAGAGGTTTTAGTGCATGTAGAAGTGATCTTAATTTGTTGTTATACATGATTGTCCTGTTGCAGAAATGCTGTAAGTGACTGAATGTGACAGATGTTGTGTGTGATTGAGGTAGAACTAAGTCAAAGTAGCAGCATCTTACATTTTAAAATTATGATAATATTATAATAACTTCCATTTTTAAATAACTGGCCAATCTGAATCTGTTCTTCCTGAGCCACGTCTACACTTAAATTTTTTTGTAGAGTTGACTCTCTCAGAAATGCATTTTGTACGATACACCGCACAAATGAGAAATGCTTTTTCTGCAAGAAATTTTCATAAGGAAATGTTCCTCCCTGCTAAATCATTAAATACTTATGATAATAGTCTGAGAAATAAGAGTGCTTAATAACATCATCAAGTTATTATATTTGAGCATTTAAGTAAAGCAACTATTAAAAGACAAGAACTGTCTTTCGGCCTTGTTATAAGGAGTACCTATTACAGTGAGGTCAGTAACTCAAGGTTTTTATGATACTGGTAAGAAAATGATAAATGTAGTCCTGTTTTATTTTACAGGTCTTCTCCAGGATTCTGATAATCCATACAGCAGATTTGAAAATGAATAAATCTGCGGACCTTCCACTAGAGCTGTAATTCCAGAATACAGGAAGATAGTTTGTCTTCATTTGCTTTTTGCTTGTTTTTTCCCAAAGATCTTTTTTTTCCTGGCTGTAAAACTATGAGTGGATAAAGACTTCATGAAATAGATGTTTGTCATCTTCTACCTATATAAAACTAATTTTTTATAAATGCTTTTTTGCCTGTTGAAATATCTGCTGATTTATTTTTTTCATTGTGACATTTAAGTGTGAAGTATCACTCCTTCTCTTAAAACTGTGTTTTGTTATTTGATGTATATGGCACGTCACAATCATATGTTTGAATTCAGTCTTAACTGCCACTTAAACAGTTATTACCGTGCTTCTGAGTAAAGATTTTTTCCTTATTGTGTCTTTTTTAATAAAAATAAAGGCAGTATGGAAGCACAGTTTCATACAGCTGAAATAACTGATGTTGATAATGATGAGAAAATACACCAGGCAAATTTTTATGTACTACCACAATGTGAGAATTAGGTAGAAAAAAAAAAAAAGTCCTCCAAATAATCACTGCTAGGATTCTGTAGTTTACCAGGGTTCACCCTTGCCAGCAGCTAAGCACCACCCAGCTGCTTTCTCCCTCTCTCCCTGCTTTGGGATGAGGGAGATAACAGGAACAGCAAAAGGGAGAAAATACTTGAGCTGAGATAAAGGCAATTTAATATGGAAAGAAAAGGAGGGTAGGCGGAATAGGTTATGTTGAGACAATTGTTACCTCTGGCAGTAGACCTCTGCCCACCCTCCCCTCAGTTTTTGTTGCTGAGCATGAGCTTGCATTGTCATTTGGTCAGTTCTGGACAGCTGTCCCAACTCTGTCCCCTCCCAGTTTCTTGCCCACCTCCTGCCTACTTGCTGGAGTAGGGAGAAATGAAACCTTCATACTGTGTGAGCAATGCTCAGCAAAAGCCAAAGCACTGCTCTGTTATCAGCACTGCTCCAGCCACAAATCCAAAGCAAAACACCTTGTGGACTGCAATTAAGAAAGCTGTCTCCATGCCAGCCAGACCCAGTACAGTAAGAAAGCTTTTATTGTTCTTTTGATATTTCCTCTTCCTTTTCATAGAGGTCTTCCATTTTCACTAGCTCACTGTATGATGCGACAAGCAAAGAGTTCTTCCTCCACCCCCCCTCAGTGTGAGTTCCAGTTTATCCTGTACAGTTTAAATAACCTCCCTTGCTGTATATTACCCATTAAACAAATGTACAGTATTGAAGATGTTCATATTTTATCAATGTTCCAAAAATAAACACTTTAACATCTTTAATTTGGTCCTGTTGTTCTGTACCAATTTAAATTAACTTGGTTTAGAAATTATCAAGTATAAGTTTGAAAGAATGGAAAGGATGCATTTTTGCTTCTGCTGGTTTTCCGACAGAAGAATAAAATCTTAATGCACATAGGTGTGGTGGGAATTAAATCTTGCTTGTGGATGATGAGGTGAATTGCCATTCTGTCCAGTACCAGAGAACATGTGTCTACTTAGGCTTTAGTAACTAACACTGTATTACTGATTTTTGGTACAGTGTTTGCTTCCATTCTTTCACTGTTTGTCTCTATAAACAGTTCCTCTGTATACAGTTCCTCAGGAATGCATATAAAAATGTTTCCTAGTTGCCAAATCTATGTTGCAAATAGTGTTTATGGAATAATGGTCTGGTTACTTGTTTTTAATTAACTCATATGTAGCACTTTATTAGTAGGCACTGTGTTTAATTTCATGTTTCTTCATCTTTCAGCTGTTGTCAAGTCTGAAGTATTATTCAAATGGGTGTCTTTGAAGAATGATGGTTTGTGATAAGAGTGAGTTCATAGTGTGGAAATAAGACATGCTGATGTTTTTCCAGGGAGATAACTTTTGCAAAAATGATGAAGCTCTGCCTGCTGTCTCACAACCCAAGCAGTGATATTCCTGCCTTCACAGAAAAGCGTTTTTCTTCAGCACCTGGTACAGTTATGTGAAGGGCTGTCATTCTAACAAAAGAGGGAGGAGGAACAATCTCTCTTACAATTTCAAATGTGGTAAAGTACTTGGAAAACCAAAATATTTTGAAACTATGGAATGGGTGCTGCATTGATGGAGAATAGTTGTGTTATGTTTAAAGAGAAAGTGGAGTAAAATCAGTGGAGTCTTGCACACTGTGTTAGCTTGTCACTTCCAAGCAACAGTTGCAGGCATGAAAATGTAGCAACTGTGGTCAAATTAATTATAATCATTTATTTTATTTTAAATTTATATTTTATTATAACTTACCATATACTAAGCCTACCTTAGTGTAGGGTATAATTTATACAAAATGTC
>VXBJ01002363.1:92949-112260 GCA_013400055.1 Nycticryphes semicollaris
ATAAATATTTATTGCAGCCTTCTCTGCTTCTCTGTATGCCAATATTTCTTACTTTTACAGAAATACTGTTTGGCTTATCAGTTATAAGTTAGTTTTAATAATAAAGTGCTACCTGAAAAGAAGAACAGTCTCAGAAATTAAAAAGCTAAAATGTGTATTTATCTTGCCACAGAACAGAACTTCCAGTACTGAAAACTCAAGTGGGTCAGCTTTAAGAGTAATGTTGCTCAGTGTAATTTACTTATGTAAAGAGAAATTTAGCACATTGAAGCATGCTGGTTTTGCTTATGTTGGATTGTAGTTTTTGCCACTTCTGAAATCTTGGATTTGATGATGAGTCCATTAAGTTGTCTGTACCATGTCCTGCTTGTTATTTGATTATTAAGTAGGCACATTGACTGTTTTTTCAAAATTATTTCCATTTTGTTTTTTTTCTTCCAGTATCTTTGTTTCAGACTCCTGTACGTAGTTTTCATCGTCTAGCCTTTCAAAAAATCAGTGCACTAAGCTGCAGTTTCTTATTAAACCAAGTCTGTACCTGGGGAGTGCCTGATCTATTTGAAGACGTCCCTGCTTGTTGCAGTGGAGCTAGGACTAGATGACCTTTAAAAGTCCCTTCTAATCCAAACCATTCTGTGGTTCAATAAGTGGCTCTGAGCTGGATGTCAATGTCTTGCAACCCTGGGATGCCCCTGATTGAACTGCTGAATATGCAGTTCTCTAGATTTGTAGTTGGTCCAGAAAGAAGTGGGAGAGAATCAGCTAGCATGGTCTTCTTCCACTCCTTCTTCTGAGTGTCAGGGGCCTAACAGAAACGAGGAAACACTGAAGAGGAAAAAAAGTACTTTCAGAGGAAGTGATGGGGAGATGATCCGGGCAGGAGTGGGAGACAGTGAGGCTGATAGCAACTGGACATGGCTATGCCCCCAGATCCTGCCTGTCTCTGGTCTTCGTTACCTTCAGCTTTAGGCCTCTGATCAGCCATCATCTCTGACTGACCTGTGCTTCAAAGTGTGAATGAGGTGGTTATGCTTTTCAACACTCACATGTACTTCTCCTCTTTCATAACACAGCAGGGCCAAGCTTGCTGTTGATTGACTAATTTATCCGGTCTGTTGACTTGGTCCTAGAAGAGCCACTTAGAGGACAGAGAGGAAGGAACACTTGTCAAAGTATGTAGAGAGTGGCATTTCATGACTGAACTATCATTATCTGCAGAATATTCCTAAAGCCAGGTTTCTGCTTGGTGACACTTGGCAAAATTCTCTGAGACCGTTCCACTCAGACAAAATCCAAAACCTATAAATCATATATTTTAACAGCTTCACATGGTTTATACTCAATACATGGCTGAGGAAATGCATTTATTCTTTGGCTTGGCATCATTAAGGCTTTGGGCTTGGTGTGAGAGGGTCAGATCGTCAGATCAAATGTTTAAACATTTAAAAGTGTGTGTTGGCTCTCAAGCGCAGAGTTCTATTTTGTAACTCTTGTCACCTTCTTGTCATGGATCTGTGATTATGTGTGAGTTCAAGTGCAATTTGTCCTCAACAACACACTTTAGTTATCAAAAAAACCCCATTCTTGGCTTTCTTTGCTGATGCTGAGTTCCTACAGATATTAAAGGTCAGAGATAACAAAAATCCTTGTTCCGCTCTGACTCTTTGTTGCTGCTTTAAGCCACAGTGAAGTGGTGAAGGCTGGGCAGTGTGCAAATAGTGAATGAACCAAAGCATCCGTGAAGGGGGGCAAAAGGGAATAGAAAATGGGTCAATGGTAGAGCAGTGGTAAAAAAAGGTGTTTTCTTTTGCATATATTTGATGAGATTTGCTTTTGTATTTCATTACATCCTGTTATCTTAAATAGAAATCCAGATAAATCAGTAAAGTATTTGATACCATCTCCCACAGTATCCTTGCATCCAAATTGAGGAAGCGTGTCCTGAACGATAGGGTAGTGAGGTGGATTGTGAACTGGATAGAAGCCAGAGGGTTGTGGTCAATGGGATGGAGTCTAGTTGGAGGCCTGTATCTAGTGGAGTCCCTCAGGGATCAGTACTGGGCCCAGTATTATTCAATATATTCCTCAACAACTTGGATGAGGGAGTAGAGTGCACTATCAGCAAGTTTGCTGGTGACACAAACTGGGAGGAGTGGCTGACACGCCAGAAGGCCATGNCAGAGCCACAAAGATGATGAAGGGAGTGGAGCATCTGCCAGAGGAGGAAAGGCTGAGGGAGCTGGGTCTCTTAAGCTTGGAGAAGAGGAGACTGAGGGGTGACCTCACTCGTGTTTATAAATATGGAAAGGGTGAGTGTCAGGAGGATGGAGCCAGGCTCTTCTCAGTGACAGGCAATGATAGGACAAGGGGCAGTAGGTGCAAGCTGGAACATAGGAGGTTCCATTTAAATATAAGGAAAAACTTCTTCACAGTGAGGGTGACCAAACACTGGAACGGGTTGCCCAGAGAGGTTGTTGGAGATACTCAAAACCCGCCTGGACGTGTTCCTGTGTGATCTGATATAGGTGTTACTGCTCTGGCAGGGGGGTTGGACTAGATGATCTTTCAAGGTCGCTTCCAATCCCTGATATTCTGTGATATGCGGCTACATTGTATTGCCATATCAAAGATTCCCAGGTTCATTCACTTGCTATATCAATAACCAGGCTTACTGTTTATAGGAAGAGTGCCTGAAAAATCACTAACTTTCCTGATCTATCTTAGAAAGTTTACAAAGAAACTATTTAGTGGTATTTTACGTGAGCTTCCACAAAGCAGGAAGGGCAAAAGGTAAGTCTGGACCTAGCGAAAGCTGCCAATGGATTTCAGCAGCTTAGCAAGTTTATCAGTCTTCTGATTGAATATGTGTACCATCAGTATGTATTATTAATCCAATGGACTGACTTTTCTTTTGCTGATATAGCAATTGCTTCTACACAAGAACAAGTAATAGAGGGCAGAGTTTTTGAGCCGTCACTTTGAGTCAAGTGTTTGTGTGGCAGATAAATGAGTAATAGAGTAAGCAAAGTCACTTTAGAACCATGTAAGCTTGATTCTGTTTGTGTATTAACAGGATGAAGTAAGATGCAGGATGAAGATAAAGCTATTTGCAGTCAGTCCAGAGATGGTTTTTTTTCTATTTTTTTTAACTTTGACCTTCAGTCTAATCTGTGCAAGAAACTGTCAAGCAGCAGCACAGCAAAAAGGAAATATTTAATTACCCCAGGTTTTGGTGGATTTTCGTAGCACTGTTTCTGTCACAGTTCCTGAGCTAAGTACATTGCTGACCTGCATCTCAAGGGCAATCTTATATCCCTACTTGTCACCTGATTTGAAATAGCATCAGGCACTTAGTGTTTTCAGAACAGTCCTAGTTACTTATTTCTCATGCATCGGCTCAGGAATCACACACTCACGGCACTCTTGCCCTGGAGAATGTCCTTCAGGCTCCCATTACTTCTTTTCCCTTTGTATGAACTGGGCACTTCTTATAACCAGATGACCTCTTAAGTCTTTAGCCCTGGCAAAACAAGGTTTGCAACTTCTCAAGGTGGTAGTTTCTAAGGTGGTAATTTTGCTTATTGTATTGCAGAAGTACCAAAGTTTTGTTTAACGCTGCAGTGTTCTTGTATGTTCTTGAAGTTCCACTAATCTAGATCACTACAGAGTGAATTCAGATCAGTGAAGCACTGGACAAATGAGATGGGTATGGAAGACTGTCAGCACAGCATCTGCTAAGGGGAATCCTGCCTTCCTGATCTTTTGGATTCTAGAAAGGTGCCAGTGAACACACAGATCAAACCCATCTAATGAATACAAAACACCTGAATTTTCAAAAAGTCTTTGATAATATTGCACCCCAGAGATTACTGAAGAACCAAATTCGTCTGAAAGCTTGTTAAAGGATAGTGAATGAGTAATTTTTTCAGAATGGAAAAAATAAGCCTGAGGGTGGTCCAGGGATAGATGCTCAGACTCATCCTAATCAGCACGGTGGTGACCTAGACAAGGGGGTGTGCAGTGACATCTCCAAGTCTGCTGCTGATAATATAGGGCCAGTTGTGACAAAGTCTGTGGCAAGTGCTCACAAAACAGATGGGCAGGTGGGCAGATGAGCCTCAGTGTGGACAAATGCAAAGTAATGCAGCTGAGGAAAAATACTGTGCATGTCTGATCCTGAACTTGGAACTGGCATCAGCAGCTCAGGAGAAAGATCTGAATCATCGCTGACAATTCTGTGAATTCAGTGGCCAAAAATCCCCTAACAGAATACTGAGTGGCAGGAAGGGGATGAAGTTTGTTGTTACATGAAACCTTTTGCTTTATGAGAGCCTAAAGGGCTGGAGCTCTCCAGACTTGACAGAGACAGACATGAGTGAGGTTTACAGAAATCAAGATGGTGGGTAAGGTGAGCATAGAACTCTAATCCCACATTACCAGAACTAGGACACAATAAAACTAGTAGGAGTTCAGTTTAGAACATATAAAGCCTTTCTGGAGCTAGCTGCTGTGGGGCGATGGAGGTCTGAACATTCAAAAATGAGTGATGTAAACCCGTCTGCCTTAGCTCATTTTGGGACATAGGTTGCTGGTGCAGCTATACTTCTTTCATTGCAGTTACAAAGCAAGAGGAAGGACATGGACATCTGCATGGCACCATTTCATCATGGTTGCATTTCTGGGCAAGCTTGTGAAGAGATGGCTACTCTTGTAGTATGTGTTTCTAAAGCACACCGTAAGGCTGAGGCATTGCTTTTAAATTACTGGAAGATAGCACTAGTCCTACATGCCCAGTTGGTTTGACATGTAAAGTCCTGTTTCTGTGGAGGGTTAAAAACCACATGGACTTAAGCCCATGAAAATGGGGGCCAGAAAAGCTCATGTGTGCAAGGAGCTCTCCTGGGCTGGTGGCAGAAGAGTTTAGCAGACACTGTAACCAAAATCAAGTATTTAACTATTTTCAGAAATTTCAGTTTCACTTTGCACTTTTCTCTTTATTCATTAATAGCATTAGATGCACTTCTAGAAATCTCCTATCAGGACTAAGTTCTTACTTCTTGATATACTGTTACACATATGGCAATGGGAGCTTTATACTTGAATAACACAGAATAAAAACATTTAGAGAGGCATTTTTTTATAAGGAGACTAAACAGGGTGCTAAACTCATGACTAGCTGTATGCTTTGACTAGCTCCTGCCTTTGCTGAAACACACACACCATTTCAGTGCTCAGCTTCATCCTAGAAATTAAGTGGATTCACAGAAGACCAAAATTGTGAATTTGAGTCGGTGGGATCAGCTGGACTGTGACTTCTAAGAGGCAAATATCTCTTATATGCGCAAATTATGAAGGTAGTTAGGATCCAAGCTAATTTCCAGTTTCCCTGTTGCCAGAATTGGTTTGCTACTGACATTGCCATCTTTAAAGAAAAAAAAAATAATGGATCAACATAGAAATACCTGTGTAAGGCAGAACCCCTCAGCCATGATCACTGTTGTCTGTATTAAAAACATGTTCTAGGTATATCAGAAACATCAGCTTCAACAGACTACAACAGGCTTGACATTGCCAAAATATGTTAAAAAATTGTCCCCTACAGTTTATCACACATACACATAGATATCTGTGTCATAATAAGATGGTGTTTAAGGCTCAAACACGGGAACACAAAACTGATAAAGGAGAGTATTCAAGGCTATCCTAGTGCTGAGCTAGTCCCCTCATCAAATGTAGAATAGGACGGTTATCCAAAGCTACCCAGGCTGATGATATTGCAAAATGGTTGGATGCAGAAAACCCTCTAGCACAAGGGCACAAAGTGGGTTTTTTGCCTCCCAAAATTGAAAAAAGTAAAGGATAGTATAAAACCCTGTTCCTAGAGGGGCTCTGGAGAATCCCTCTTTCAGTGGGTTGATTTCCCAAGCCTAGCTGCTCTGGGCTGTAACACACTGAGGGTCTTTGTGTGTGGGATGTAACTGTTGCTCTCCTTTTAGGTTCTGTAAGAGGCATGAAAATCCTAATCACCCAATTAGAATGTGTAATGACATTGTAGAAATCCCTATTAAACTGAGCAATGGAATGTTCAAAAAAGCTTTTCATAGTAGTGACTAGATGTGATAGTAGAAGAGGGACGATAGATACATGAGGTTTATTACTTGCAGATAACATGGTACTTTCTAAATTGAACTTCAAAGGTCCAGTTTATTAATGTAATTACTTATATGAAAAATTATCAGAATATAATGAATAAATTAAAAGTTTTATCTATACGCTACGTTATCACTCTAGTTCTAGGACAGAAATTAAAAAGAACACAAAGAAGAATTTAGGCTCTCATTTTCACATTCACATGGTATTTAAAAGACTTCTAGATCCTGTATCAGCTTCCAATAATGGAAGATAGAAATCTCTTTGATTTCATTTGGAAGAATACACAAATTCAGTAATATTTTCAGACATACAATGTTGGATTTGGCAATTTACATGCTATATTCCTTTCCCTCAGAGAATAAATCACAGAATCACAGATAAAGAGTTTAGAAACTACGGGGGGCAGTGGAGACGTAAATAGATTAAACCCTTTGACTACTTTTGCTCACTTACATTCAAGGTAAGTTTTACCTTAAACAGTATTCCCTGTTTGCCATTTTCTATATTGTTTTGTTTTAAACTATTCTAAGTTTATTAGCATGCCTATCAGTAATGAGCATGGCCTGTCTGGGCCCTTCTCTCTCTCCCCTGTGTTGGTATCAGGGGAAAGCCATGTGGTACGTCAATGCAGACCTTTCATCTGGCTGAAAATTAATCACTTTGAGGGGGAAGTCTTAATTTTCAGTGGAATCAGTTCCCTTAACTTGCTCATTTAGCAGACACACCAGCTTTAGTGCCAGTTCCCCACGGGAGGACCGGAGCATGCCACCCTGCCAGCTGGAACTGCAGTTGGAGCTGCCTGCACATGGCCTGGCTTCACTACCTGGGGAGCTATGCTGTCTGTTTGAAGAAGAACATGGTACCAGTTTACTTTTAATTCACAAGGAAAATATTGTACTTTCAAAAGAAAAGTTGGTTTCGGCTTTGGAAAACAGGAATATGCAAGTACACATATCAGGTAGAGAAGCTTAATTCTGCATAGACATCACCGAATCTGTTGATGAGACAGTCCTATGATAGATATGATGGAATTGTTCTACAATGTTGGTTTTAATCATTGCATTGGTTATTCCTTTTCTTAAATGAGTATCACAAGGGAACTGTCATTTGAAGGAGTACACAGTTAGATTAGGATATGAAGCAAAAAAACAAAGGAGCCATAAACTTACGTCTTATCACAAATTTCCTTCCCGTTTTTTTTTTCAGTACACCAAATAGATTAAAACGATTTTAATTTTTTCCTTTTATCTTCTAGTTGTGTCACCTGATGAACTCTTATTCTAAAGTATAGATACATGACTGCAGTTGTCATTTTAAGGCAGACAAGATACTTAATGAAGGAGCATACTGAAGCATCAAGGAGCATAACTTGGGAATTGGGACTTGCATTAGGTATCTTTTTAATTCATTTTGAACACAGTAAAGCAAGTCTTCTCTTCAAGTTGTTCTCAGATCTATGATACAAAACTCTGTTCATTTACTTAATATGAAAGCTGCTCAGCTGGAGAGAAGACTAGATGCAACCTGTGCTGTTTGTCGTTACCAGGACCAATGTTCTTGTTGACATCAAATACAGGCCATGAATCACAACAGCTGAATTCTGTGTTTTAAAAGATAATCTATCTTTGGAAGAGCACTGCACCACAGAAAGCCTGGCTAGGTCACTGTCTATCACTTTCCAAGGCCAACCTCTAATCCTCAGTATAAAAGGTGCTGCGGAATCAACCTGTTTCTAGTAAACAATAAAAAAAAACCCAGACACCAAAACCTGAAACTGAACTTGGTTAAATGAGAGAATGTGTCCATCACTGTGTAATATCTGCAGCTCAGAGTCCGATGAACCCTCTGCAAGCAGCTGGAGGTCTGCATGACTGCTGTGCCTTGGAGAGCACTGAAGAAGGGTCTGGCCTGTAGTGGTGGTTGGGCATAACAATGCTGCCAGTTTGAGTCCAAAACAATCAACAATCTAGAGAGAGCCAGCACCAGGAGTATCTCTGTCATGCAGTAAATAAATAGCAAGAAGTTACCCGATAGGTATGTATCACTGCTGAGGAGTTCTTTTCTTCACTCTGATGGAGCTGACTGCAGCTGAGGACATCTTCCTGTTCTTTGAAGGGCCCCCTAATCTGTTTTATCCTGAAGAACATCCAGAATATACCACCTTCTCTTCTGTTTTCTCTGCTGTTGCCCTAATATCAAGGAGCTTTTCATGAGGACATGGGTTATTCTGATTTACTGGCTTTTCATGTTTCCTCTTCTTGTTTTCACTAGCAACTGAGAATTAAGAGTGTTAAATTTTCATACAATATAAGGTTCTTCTGTGGCAAAGTACCTGCCTATGAACTGGAGGAACAAGGTGAAAAGGTGGGCCTAAGGCAATAGAGATTCTGTTTCATTTAATTGGCGTGGAGGAATGAGGGCTTAGTGCCACCTCCTTTGGGATGCTTGGAGCATGACATGCAATTATGAGAACCCTGTTTTGTGAACTCAGGAAGCTAGAATTACCAAGGGCTTCCCTTAGGACTGTATAACCTGCAAACTTTTTTTTCCTGAAAGATATTTTTCTTAGCAGAGACTCTGTCGAGTGAAGCTTAGTGTCCTGACAAGACTGTTACAAGTGCTACAACTAGTTGGTATGCCTGGAACTGGTTACACAATTAATACAGAAACTTGGGCTTTTCTCCTAATTTTGCAGTAGGTCTCACCTTTTAGCATTTACTCCATGCATTATTTAAAAATATACCAAGGGAATTATCACATCTTATTTTGCAGAAAGGTCCAGGTTTTTTAAATTGGCAGCTCTTTCTTGTGCAGTGTGGTTTTTCCTCATCCTCCATGCAGACAAAACTATCTTCATCATACAGATTGGCTGCCACAAGCTCCTAGCCTTCAGTTTTGACAAACATTCTTTATATTGCTTCCAAAAAATTTTATAGGTCATCTTTCCACCTTATCATTCTGAGTATCTCTTTACTGCTTTGTTTCTTTCAGCTGCCTCTCTATCTTCTACTGCATTAAACACCCACACCTTTTCCTTCCTTTTAAAGCTCCTAATTACATAAATCTATGCACTTCTGAAGTTCTGCTGTGGCACCAACCCCTGCCTCTAATTAGTGTCACCAGCTCCTCTTCAGTAGAACTTTCCTCCCTAACTCCTGGAAGCAGGACTTTAAACAAGCACAAAATTTCTCTTTCATCTTCCTCAAAACCTCATCTTTCCTGGGAAATATACTCCATAGTGGCCAATTTGCTGTGCTTTGTGCTTCTGACTCATTTTGCAGCTCGTGGGTACTACCATTCTACAACCACCACATCTACTGTGCAGTTGTCCATTGTAAATTTCGACTACAACACTTTCATGACGAGGACCCTGTCTGCATTACTTGCGTGAACACCACTTCTTTAAGGCCCCTTATCACTACACAAGCCCTTCAAACAGCAGCCAGAGCCTATACTGCTTCTGCATTGTAAGAAACACCTGGATTGAGAGACCTGGAGCACTGGTTTGTGCCGACTCTATGAAGATCAAATATCCTGCAAGCTAGTATTGAAGGAGAATACTCAGTTGTGATTTTGTAGCATTTAATTTTGTGCAGTGCTCATTATCCACAGTGATAGGAACTAAATAAAATTTTAAGATACAGCTTCTAAAACCTTCCCTCAGCAGAGAGTGGCATGTGGGCTGAACTGTTTTTAACTGGCTTAGGTGCTGATTTTGAGATAAAAGTGAGTGGAAAGAACAAGCAACATTTGAATACATGCCTGAAGTCCATCTAGATTTTCATGTTAAGAGGGCAGATCTCCATTTTGACAAAATAGCCTTTCATGTATAACCCTTGCAAATGTTTTTTTATTATTTTGGGGGGAGAGTTTCTCTCTCTGTGGGGAGATAACATTCCCATTACGCTCTGTCCTACAGTTTGGAGTGGTCCAAAATACTCTCTACCCCTACCTGAAGGGAGTTTGTAGCAAGGTGGGGGATGGTCTCTTCTCCCAAGTAACAGGCGATAGGACAAGAGGGAACGGCCTCAAGTTGTGCCAGGGGAGGTTCAGATGGGATAGCAGGAAAAATTTCTTCACTGAAAGGGTTGTCAAGACCTGGAACAGGCTGCCCAGGGAAGTGGTTGAGTCCCTATCCCTGCAGGTATTTAAAAGTCATGCAGATTGCAATGCTTAGGGACATAGCTTAGCGGTGACTCGGCAGTGCTAGGTTAATGGTTGGACTCAGTGATTGTAGAGGTCTCTTCCAACCAAAATGATTCTATGACTCTATGAAAAAGGAACAGAGAGCTGAATAAACGGAATCCATGCAATATGCTGCTTCTCTAACACATCTGGTCTAAATTATAGACTAAGCTGACTAAATGACTAGACTAGCTGAAAAACGAGGAAAAAATCCAAACCAACAAGAAGTTGGAGGAATCTTAGAAATACAGTAGGGTTAATCTTTTAACCTTGTTTTTATGAGATGTCAGAGGATAGGTTTATAATTGTACGTGTAGCACTTAAATATTCACACCCACAATCAATTGAGTTTGTGTGTCTATGTTTTTTAAACATGGGTTACCTACGAAAGGACTCTTGGTCATGATAAATTTCCTTTGGTGTGTATGTTAAGTATTGTATTTTCCCATCCTAGGACTTTGTGTGTGTACAGGCACAGACCTTTGAGTTGCACAAATAGTGCTACAGTTTTGATGACAGCCAAGGATTTTGCTGCAAAGAGAAGTTGTGGTGTTACAGTAAACACCATTCCTTCAATATTTATGATAAAATGACATGATTCACACATGCTTTTTGAGTGTATCTAAATGGATCAACCTCAGTCCTCCTGCTGTTTAATTTAGCATCATTTTCATTATAAGGCTATTTGTTGAACTTTCCAGTGACTTCAGAACACTAGGATCTGATATCACAATGGTTGAAGCCATTATATTTTAAATCCCATTCTCTCTTTTACTAGACTTTTATCAAGATGGCACAAGAAAATGAGATCATGAAATGGTTTTTCCACTTATTTCACAAAAACAATATTTAGCATCAATGCTATGTTGCTGGGTAGCCAGGTGATTTTAAACTGGAAAGCATCTTAGGTCATAAATTCTTGCAAATATGATGTATATATACTCACCAAGCAGAATCTCTGTGATTACACAGTTTATATAGCAGCATACTTTGTAAAAGCTTTAGTTTTATAATCGATAGTTATTACTTTATCAGTTTGTAGTATGTAGGTTTCTGATGTGTTGTCAATCCTGATTGTTTTTCTCTCCACTCTGTACCCTCAGTGTGATTTCTCCCCATCAGTGTGTACCAGGTCTGTCTGGGATGAAGTTAATTTTCTTCATGGTGGCTGGCACGGTGCTGTGTTTTAGATTAGTGACAAAAATAATGCTGATAACATGCTAATCTTTTAGCTATTGCTAGGCAGTGTTTCTACAGCATCGAGGCTGCTTCTATATTTCACCCTGCCCCCCCAGTGAATAGGTGGAGTGTACAAGAAGTTGGGAGAGGACATGACCAGACAGATGACCCAAACTACGCAAAGAGATATTCCATGCCATATAACAACATGCTCAGAAATGCAATGCAGAGGAGCGGGATTTAGGTAGGCTAGCCATCTTTTATTCAGGAACAGGTTGGGCATCATTTTAAAGACGTGGGAGGTGGTGATTGCCTTTGCATCAGTTGTTTGTAATTTTCTTTCTTCTTCCACTTCTCCCACTTCTCCTTTGCTTATAAATTTACCAACACATGGGTTTTCTTGCATCTGTTCTTCCTTGTCTCTTCAGTTCTGGCGGTATGGACGTGAGTGAGCAGGTTTGCAGCACTCAGCTGCCTACCAGGGTTAACCCACAACTCTATGTTACAGCCAAACCACCAAGAGCTCATGCTTCCCTAGAAATGAGTATTCTTGTATACATCACAAGAAAGCTGCTTAAAAGGGACAGAAACTACAAGCATCAAAGTTAAAGATATGGTGTTCCACCTGCGGCCATTTCAGCACTGATGTGATGGTATAAATTAAGAATGAAACAGAAAACAAGTGACCCCACACATTGGTACATGAAATAAAGTGACCACAAGAGGGTACTGTAAAGGTAAAATCATGGATGGTTTCAGTGGGTCACCTCTAACTAGCAGCTGGCCATAAGGTACTGGGAAAACCATGCTCTTCCCATAGTGCCTTTGGAATGACATATCTGTGAGCCCTAACTCATCCCTTCCTATTCCATGGAGCAGGGCCTGGAAATTGCAGCCAGACTGGAGAGGCAAAATCTGAGCCTGTTTGCCCTCCATTCATCAGCAGGGATGCACAGAATAACAACAGGGGAAATTTTCACAGGTTAATAAAAGCTGAAATTTAATAACAATAACCAATTAGCCAATACATGGTACATCAGCTCTGAGAGCTTTTTGGGCTGACAAGTTATGATGTGGATAGAGGTCACACAGGTACTGTTCTCTTGTTATTGACAAAGTTTAATTTTTGTCACTAATGCATTTTGCTAGTAGAGCTTAAAGGTCATGTCCCTAGGGATACAGCACCGTTTGTGTTAGCAGAGCCTGGCTTTCTCTTCAGATAACAGTCATCTCAAATTGAGTATTACTAGACGACAAGTGAAAGTGAGATTGTCAGGGGAGGGAGAGGAGGGGGAGTGTTATGTGACTTTACATCATCCATCTTCATCACCACAGGGTCACGAAAGGATTGCTGTGTTAACAAGCAACACAGCTCCCAGCACTCGGGTCCCAGAATCTGCATCAGAGAGAGATCTTTTCAAGGCAAGAAGACTGCCCTAATGGAGAACATCTCCAGCCAGGAAGATTTGTGAAGATCTACTTTATACTGGCATCAGAAGGCCTGGCAAGATGGTGATCTCCCTGGCAAGATGGTGATCTCCCTGGTTTTGTCCTTCTGGAGAGCCTTGCTGCTCTCCTTGGGCAAGCCACTTGAGGCAAGGATTTAATTCTGCCCAGCTAACACTCCAAACCAAGGGCATTAACTACCTCTTCCACAAACACAGCTGCTTGTTTATGTGTTCCTAATGTCTCGGAAATTCAAACACTTGGCCCAGGAATGTAACTTAAGTACACTGCTTTTCAAGCCCCTAGGGAGAAATGGGAGTGTGGGGGGAGGGGAACAGACATGATGACACACAACCCTGGGGTTTAGAGAGAGCTCAGACCACATAAAATCAATTTGTAAAAATGCACCGAGATCTGGAAAGCACACAGCTCTGTGTTGAACCCTGAGCCACCACCTGCACCCGCGCATCGCAGATTTTTTTTGTCGTTTCATTTTACTCTGCAAGTAATGAACAGGGCAACCGTGGCTGCTCTATCTGCAGCAAGGAGAGTGCTGGCACACCCTGTGCTCCAGGTCCATGACTGCACTGCTTATAGCCTCAAACAATATGTTATTTTACACAATAATGAACAAACTGCCACCCTGCTGTCCCCCCTTCTTCAGAAATAACAAATCCAGCTCCTGCCTCAGTGTGAAACATTTAAATGATGAGGCTGGCTCACTTGCAGGGTGCACAGAGGCAACTCTTTCCTGTTGTCCAATATGCAAGTGATATCTCAGCAAATATTTTTCCTGCACTTAATAATCCTTACATTTGCAGAGTGATTCAGCAAGACTTAGTGGCAGCAGCAGAGGTCAGGATTTGTCATGAATTCTTACCAAGGCTAGGCAAGGAGATGCTGGGTTTGTAAAGTAGGTTTTTATTTAGGGTGTATCTTTGGGGAGCTGATGTAAGAAAGGACACTGTAAATAAAGTGCCTGGCTTTCTATAATACAGATGCCCCATTAAATGCAAATGTGCTTTAACTTGGTAGAGGCTTGTGGAAATCAGCAAACAGCAATATTATTTAGCACTTTTTTTCATGTTAATTTTCTTATGCCACAAATTGCAAGACTTCAACATAAAAAGCGAGCTGAAAGCCTGCCCCTACAGGGAAGAAGAATGTCATCATTACAAACGCAGCTATCTCTGTGGTTTGCTAATTGCATGTTTCTGCTTTATTTGTGTCCTGAGATGGGTGATGGAAATACAGAGAAGAAAAATAAGAACCACCAGCTTACAAGCTTGATCAAAGTTACCAAAGTTATTCCACAGTCCTGAATTCAATAAATTTTCAACACTACTGCCTGGGGAAACTGAAAAGGTTTGTATGGGGGAGAGAAGGCTGTTAACAGAAATATTTCTGGCAACTAAAAACCACTGAAGGAAGAATGACACAAACTGCAGCATGCAGTTTGAGGACCTGTTCACAGCTTCAAGCTTATCCTTCCTCTAGTGGATAAAATCTGTGTAGCATCTTTGTGGACTGAGGCTGTACAATTTTCAGAAGATGAGGCCTGCGTTTCGCTCACTGGCATCACACTGATGACTAATTTAGGCACAATTTTCATTGATTTAAAAGACCCTGACATACTCCTGTAGATCACTCCCAAGCAGCTGCAAAGCCAGATGCTTGTCAGAAATTCTAGGTTGCCTGAGCTTCTGTCAAAGAAAGGCAAACCCACTGCAGTCACCTGGCAGAGGCTTGTCCTCCACAAGTAATAGTCATAGTTTATCTAGAAATAGGGGCAAAATGGGAATATTATTCCAAATTCACTAGGTGCTAGTATCTAGGCTAATTCATTAGGTAACATAGCATCTATCAGTTAAGCGTAGTTAATTACAGGTTCCTCAGAAGCTCTCAGAAATTATATCTCTAATTGCTGAAAGCAAGCTGCAGATTGAATTATAGCAGTGTTGGTACAAGTCTCAGCCAGGGAGCAGAGCTGCCCAGCATGAATGGCATGCACAGAAAGTGCAAAGGGCTCAAATGTTAAATGCAGCTTCAGTTCCTGGACCAGAATATTTTATTTATGATGATGGCATTTTCCTCTCCATGCAGAGCAGCAATATTCCCCGAAACTAATGTCAAACAAAGAAGAAACTAACAACTATTACTAAGGAGACTTAAATGTCATTGTTTGCACTGACTGAGTAAAATATTCTTAAGTACTTGTGTCCTCACTCCCCTTCTCCTTCTAGCCCCCTTATCTCTTTATTCCTAATTTTTATTTTTCCACTTTCTCCCTGCATTGTTCTCTGCAATGTTTCAGTTTTCACCTTTTCTCAGTTTCCTTCCATAACATGACATAGCCAACATTAAAAGTGCCATTTTAGCTCCAATTGCAAAGACACTAACAGGGTCAACAGCATTCGCACTTCTGAAAGTCTTTTGATCAAACTGCCTGTAGATTCAGGGTTGGGGCATATGACATTCTACCAGCGTTACTGTATTGCTACATAGCAGGACAACTCCTCATTACCTTGTGTATCACATGAGGCACACACATAAGCACATACACATTATAGTAGAGAATAGATAGATTTCCACCTTGAGATGCTGTATACTTGCCACACTTACTGCGTGTGATCCTAGAACTCAGAGTTGCAGATGGCCTGAGTGCAACTCACCTAAACGGTCGTCTAGACAAATGTGCTTCTGAAATTGAGTCAACAACTTTTAGCTTGGACACCATTTAATCCCAGTAAATTGCATTAGCTAGCCTCATTAAAACCCAAGTTCATTTTCACCAGATAACGCGCATTAAATACAATTTGAACCATGGAAACCTTGTTTTTAAAATGTTACCTAACATTCATTGTTCTCAAAAAGTACCTATTTTAGACTGCCATCTATTCTGATGGGTTAAATTGATTTATTTTTCAATAATGTTGGTTCAATTGAGTTAATGAGATCAAGAGTTCCCAACCCTCATTAAATTGCAGGCTAGCACACTTATTATCCGACTGTGCTTTGAGACAGTAAGGGGACGGGAGCCCAGGTTTCAACTTGAAGTTCTGGGGACGCACACAGGGCAAAACTCCCTTTTCCTGCCAGTCTGACCACCAATACCTTTGGGGGCACACAGTGTCTCCGTTCCCCCGCCCAACGCTGCTACCGTCCTCACGGCGGCTGGCGGGGACAGGCAGATCGCTCCCTCCGCTCAGGATGGTCCCGCGCCCCCAACCCTGGCCCCATCTCTCCCGGCCCCATCTCTCCCCGCCTCACGCCGCCGCAGCTTCCTCTCACGGCCGCCTCACTCCGGCAAGCGCTCCGTCCCACTGCGCAGCCAGAAGGGCAGGGCGAGGGCGGGCCGCGGGGCTGGCGGGGCCCGGCTCCTTACGGGCAGGGTCGGCTGCCTCCCCCTAGCCGCAGCGCGGGGCTCCCTTGCCCGTCCAGGCTCCTCCTCCTCCTTTCTCTCAGCGCTCCCTCCCTTTTTCCGTCCCTCCTCTGCCTCCCTTCGCCGATGCCCGCAGCCTCTCGCCAGAGTTTCCTTTCAGTTCTTCATCTCTCCCCGGCGCTGCTCTGCACCCCTCGCCCTCCCCGCCGCGTCTGCCTCTGCCAGGGCAGCCCGGGGAAGGAGAGGGGGGCGGGACGGGGCTATGAGGCGGGTGGCGGGGAGCCGAGCAGCAGCAGCTGCCGCCGCGGCGTAGGGCTCCTTCCCCGGGCGGGGCCGGGGCTGTCCCGTTGCGCCCGGCGGCTCCTCGGGACAACGAGGGAGCCCCAGAGCCGGGGGCGGTGGTGAGGAGCGGGGTTCGTGGGTGGCGAGCGCCAAGTGGGTGTGGGGGTCGCCCCCCCGTGTGTGACATGATCGACTCGCAGTCCGCCGAGAAGATCAGCAGGATGAAAAAGTTGCGGAGAACTTTATCGGAGAGCTTCGGCCGAATAGGTGAGTCCCGCAGCCCGTCGGCGACGCCCGGCGCCCCGGGGGTGTGCCGAGGGAGGGTGGGCGGCTTCGTGGCCGGGGAGAGCCGTAGCCGCCGCCGAGCAGCCGGGCAGGGGCCGAGGCCAAGGGTAGCCGGGCGAGGGGGTCGCTGGTGGTGGGTTGATCCCTGCAGGGCTGGAAAAACTCGCCCTGGCCCCGAAAAAAATGTTTATTGTGAAGAAAGCTCGGGAAAATAACAGCGCTTTCCCGGCAGTGCTGCATGGGTCTGTAATGGAGTTAGCCCAAAATAGGCTAGGAAAAACAAAACTATATGTGAGCGTTGGCTGAAGAGAAACGTTGGCAAAAAGCAAATGGTTATTTTAGTTTTGTTTCAGCTCTGGTAATTTATTTTTTTGTTTGGGCTGTACGTTTAAGTTGAGGCACAAAATGCTGAAGCAGATTAGCAGAGGCCCAGTGATCTAGGAGGCCAGACAAAAGAAGTCTCTCTGTCATCTGCTGCGAAATCTTGTCGCTCTTTCACTTATGTAAAAGATCCCGAGGTAGCGTTATCTGAATGCTATCTGTGTTATCTCCTAGTATTGCTACATCACGTTTGGTTTTGACACCAGTTAATTTTGCAGTCAAGTTTGTTGCCAGGATCAATGCCAAAGAGTTCTTATCTGCTTGGACTGGTGTTTCTTTTGATCTTTGGCCCTACTTTGCTTAATTCACTGTTTCGAGCACTGACAGTGTTGACACACAGCTGAGCGGGGAGAGAAGGTACCTTGGAGGAGATGTGAGATGTTCCCCAAGCAGCTGGGGGTAAAGGGTTCATGGGGCTTTGAGTAACCTGGTCTAGTGGAAGGTGTCCCTGCCTGTGGCAGGAAGGTTAGAACAATATGATCTTTAAGGTCCCTTCTTCCAACCTAAATCATTCTGTTATTCTACTGCTGGAAGGCCAGGCAGTGGCCAGGATGGGCAAGTGGATGCAGTGGCCTCTGTCCTTGCAGACCCACTGTAGCATCAACCCGATCAGGGCCCTTCCGCAACCTTCACCCATCGGTCGTCCGGGCTTTTTTCCTTGCAGTCAATCTGGCTGGTGGATGTGAGTCAACTTTCTGAGCTGCTTTGTCCCAGTGAGAGGATGTGAAGAGCCTGCATGGCAGCTGTGAGCTGTGGCATTTGGTTCTTCCTCCATTGCCCTACCAAGGAGGCCCATGAAAGGGGCATTATAATTTTTCATGTGCTGTGTGAAAAATGTGAATGTGTGTTTAAGCATGTTACCTTTAGCTTTTAAGAACTGCAACCTTCAAGTGTAGGATAGCATTTGAAATTGGGTAACTTTTATTGTCCTACTGCAAGATGAAAAAGACTGAGGAAAAGCTCATTTATATTTGTAATCAGAGAGTTTCAGTGGTCAATGCCAAGTTTCAGTTGTGAAGCGAATGTCAAGTCACAGTTATAAATGCATTTAACTTTTTTGAAAAAAAAACAAAAACCACCAGGCAGTCAGATGTTTGGTCTGTGATTTGTCCATCTGCATGTGTATAGACACAAGGAGACACTCATACGGAGCTGTAGAAGGGTTTGAAGGTGGAAGTCATTAACAAAGAAAATACTTTGAAGGATGCTGCTGCTTTGTTGTAACAATGGCTGCCCTGTTAATGCCTTTAAGGGAGCAAGGCCCCTCTGACTGGTAATTTCTTTTAGTTGGCTCTGTTTGTGTGATAATAGCTTTTTGTCATTTTCTGCAAATTAAACAACCTTTTTTTGTTTCCTTGGGAGGTTTGGCCAGGTTTTAGCTACACAGATTGTTACGTCTTCCAGCTCCTCCAGTTCTTTGTGCCTGTGTGCAGCAGTGTAGCAGTGTGCTTGGGTGCCTGGTTGTTTGTTTGTTGTTTTTTTAGTGATTTTGTGATTAAAAATCAGCTGCTACTAGCAAGACTGTTTGATCTTCAGATGCTGTAGTATTTTGACCATCATTCTGGTAACTGCATTTTGAGCAAAAAGTCCTCTAATTTTTCAGTGTGAGGTTTGAACATAGTTCACTCTCTGACACCCAGAGCCACAGATAAGCCCAAGGAAAGCAAGCCTATGTTTAAAAAACTACTAACTTGCATACTAGTAACTGTATTTAACACTTATATTGAAATTAAGAAGAGAAAACCAAAACCTAATTTGAAAAAGTCTTTCTGGGTATTTGTCACTCTGGTTTTACAGATTTTTTGGAAGATGTGGTTCCTTGGTGAATAGCAAATTACTAATTTAATATGTATTTAATCTGGAATAGGCCAGTCATCTGTTCAGTTGTGCTTTATCATAAATAACTATGATGATCTATCAACCTTTCCTGTTCTGCTACAATTTGTGTGTTTTCATAGGTTTAAATACACAATTTAGCATCTTGAGCTTTGTAAATGATACAAGAGTGATATGGTGTT
>VXBJ01002363.1:112367-132783 GCA_013400055.1 Nycticryphes semicollaris
TTTTTTTTTACAGTGTGCCACAGGATCTTATGTTTGAAGCTATTTCCCCAGCATTTTTAGATAAAAAAGGAGATATCTTTAAAACCAGCTGCAGTTATTCTTGTGCCACAGCAAAGGGCCGTTATTTAGTATCAGTGGCAGCCTCACGTAAACTTGGCCCATCTTCTTAACTGTGAACTGTTGCTTGCCAGCCACTATACCCATAGACTGGCAGAGGAGAAGAGATGAAGATCTGGCTGTATTAGTCATACTCATACTGCAAAATGATGATGCAGCCCATAACTGTTAGAGTACCTAATACTGAGAATGTTTCGCTGAGCTGAAAAGTGTGGTACGGGAAATTGTGCATCTCTGAGCTGGCATCCTGAGCATTAGACTTGTGCTATGTGCAAGTCTGGTAAAGGATGGTATGGTGCCATGTGTTGCACGTGGCCTGTGGTGCCAAACTGAAGTTAACATTCTGAAATAGAGAGGCTGGCTTTTTACTGCAGAAATTACATACTCAGAGTTTTAGAAAAATGAACTATCTTTACAGCAGAGGCACCCTATCTATTGGCAGAAGTTCTCTGGTATTTCAAGGAGTGTCTCTCTAAAAATTGAGCTCACTATGAAGAACTTACATTACTAAGAATTTGAAAAATTTACAGAATTATTTTTATTGGTAGGTTTTTAGCAGACTATCCATTTTTGTACAAACATCCAAATAGGTTTAAAAATTCTGATTTCATTGCTTACATTGTGTTGCCTATATAAATGAACACATCATACTGTATGTTAACCAACTTTTAGAGATTCATTTGACTCACTGTTTATTATTGTCTTATTTTAATCCTTTATTAGGTTTGGTTCTTAGCTTTATGCTTTGATAATTATGTAATTAAAATTAATAATGAGTAATTTTATAAAATGATCACCACTTTTTAGTTATATAAAGAGTTATTAGCTACACATTTGTTGAAGTTCATAAGGTACTAAAATCATATTTGATATCTCTTCAACTCATGTTTTTTAACTTCTGTTTTCTTATGCAATCTCTGTACTAAAAATCCAACACCAGGGTGGAAAGAAGGAAGAAAGAAACAGAGAGAAAACATTGCCTAGATTGCTCACAGTGCACTGAAAGCTGTCTGGCCCTTCTAAGCATCCCTGGGCTTTGTTACTAGCTCCTCACTAATACAAAGGTTATCTCCATGAGTGTCCTTTAATGTACACTCACATAGCTCACATACCTGAGATAATGACAAGTTCATTTGTAAACAGTTTATCTTTTAAGTTCAGCAAAGCTTTTCTTTTAGTGACTTAAAAAGAATAGGATTGCATTGATGAAAAAATATTTTTAATATAACTTGTTGTCCAAAATATGCTGGTTTGAGGAGTTGTTTTGAAGAAGCTATGTAGTGAATGGTTGAGAGTGAAATTATTATTAAACAAAATCAGATTAAATGAGTGGCCAAAACTGTCATGTTCTTATTTTTGGAGATTAAGAAACCTCTTTTAGTCAAAGGTAGAAGTTAAATACTAATCAAAAATATGCAGTGGATCACAGATTCCCTTTTCTTGTTCTGCTACATTGTGAATATTATCTGTTGTTTGGCTATTCCTGGAATGTTTTGGTCATGTGAAAATCTTGTGTTTTGGTAAGGGAGAAAAGCTTGTCAGCATGACCTAGGTGTGTCATATACTAATTTATAGCTCCTGTGTCATTGTGACTTGAGAGGTAAATGAAAAGGTTAAAAGTGTCCCACATGTTGGGTTTTAAATTTTTTTTTCTATTATTATTTTCTTTTTTTTCCCTTTTCTTTTNATGCTGCAGTAGGGGACATCTGATGTCCATTCCTGGAATGGTAAGGCACTGGCAGGCCTCCCCCCTGTGTTGGTAGTATCCCAGCTGCCAAATATAATTCTTCCAAGACTGCAAGACCCCTTCATTTTGAGAACAAAATTTATGTTAGCTTGTTGGATAAGAGTTATGGAAATGTATCCTAATTGTCGTTGGCAGCATTATTTTTTTTCCTAGCTCAATAAGCTACCTTCAGGACCAACGTCTCTCCACAGTGATCCTTTGTTTGAGAATTTGTATCTTATATATATTTAATTTATATTTATAGAAATATAAATTTTTATATATTTTTTTTTTACAGTGTGCCACAGGATCTTATGTTTGAAGCTATTTCCCCAGCATTTTTAGATAAAAAAGGAGATATCTTTAAAACCAGCTGCAGTTATTCTTGTGCCACAGCAAAGGGCCGTTATTTAGTATCAGTGGCAGCCTCACGTAAACTTGGCCCATCTTCTTAACTGTGAACTGTTGCTTGCCAGCCACTATACCCATAGACTGGCAGAGGAGAAGAGATGAAGATCTGGCTGTATTAGTCATACTCATACTGCAAAATGATGATGCAGCCCATAACTGTTAGAGTACCTAATACTGAGAATGTTTCGCTGAGCTGAAAAGTGTGGTACGGGAAATTGTGCATCTCTGAGCTGGCATCCTGAGCATTAGACTTGTGCTATGTGCAAGTCTGGTAAAGGATGGTATGGTGCCATGTGTTGCACGTGGCCTGTGGTGCCAAACTGAAGTTAACATTCTGAAATAGAGAGGCTGGCTTTTTACTGCAGAAATTACATACTCAGAGTTTTAGAAAAATGAACTATCTTTACAGCAGAGGCACCCTATCTATTGGCAGAAGTTCTCTGGTATTTCAAGGAGTGTCTCTCTAAAAATTGAGCTCACTATGAAGAACTTACATTACTAAGAATTTGAAAAATTTACAGAATTATTTTTATTGGTAGGTTTTTAGCAGACTATCCATTTTTGTACAAACATCCAAATAGGTTTAAAAATTCTGATTTCATTGCTTACATTGTGTTGCCTATATAAATGAACACATCATACTGTATGTTAACCAACTTTTAGAGATTCATTTGACTCACTGTTTATTATTGTCTTATTTTAATCCTTTATTAGGTTTGGTTCTTAGCTTTATGCTTTGATAATTATGTAATTAAAATTAATAATGAGTAATTTTATAAAATGATCACCACTTTTTAGTTATATAAAGAGTTATTAGCTACACATTTGTTGAAGTTCATAAGGTACTAAAATCATATTTGATATCTCTTCAACTCATGTTTTTTAACTTCTGTTTTCTTATGCAATCTCTGTACTAAAAATCCAACACCAGGGTGGAAAGAAGGAAGAAAGAAACAGAGAGAAAACATTGCCTAGATTGCTCACAGTGCACTGAAAGCTGTCTGGCCCTTCTAAGCATCCCTGGGCTTTGTTACTAGCTCCTCACTAATACAAAGGTTATCTCCATGAGTGTCCTTTAATGTACACTCACATAGCTCACATACCTGAGATAATGAGAAGTTCATTTGTAAACAGTTTATCTTTTAAGTTCAGCAAAGCTTTTCTTTTAGTGACTTAAAAAGAATAGGATTGCCTTGATGAAAAAATATTTTTAATATAACTTGTTGTCCAAAATATGCTGGTTTGAGGAGTTGTTTTGAAGAAGCTATGTAGTGAATGGTTGAGAGTGAAATTATTATTAAACAAAATCAGATTAAATGAGTGGCCAAAACTGTCATGTTCTTATTTTTGGAGATTAAGAAACCTCTTTTAGTCAAAGGTAGAAGTTAAATACTAATCAAAAATATGCAGTGGATCACAGATTCCCTTTTCTTGTTCTGCTACATTGTGAATATTATCTGTTGTTTGGCTATTCCTGGAATGTTTTGGTCATGTGAAAATCTTGTGTTTTGGTAAGGGAGAAAAGCTTGTCAGCATGACCTAGGTGTGTCATATACTAATTTATAGCTCCTGTGTCATTGTGACTTGAGAGGTAAATGAAAAGGTTAAAAGTGTCCCACATGTTGGGTTTTAAATTTTTTTTTCTATTATTATTTTCTTTTTTTTCCCTTTTCTTTTTTTTTAATGTCCTGACTTATAGTTCTGGATACTTGGGACTGGCAGTCTGAAGAGGTTTTGTCTGGCCTTCAAAACCATAAAAATGCATAATGTGTGCTTCAGATCTCAGCAAAATTCCAGAGTTTGTTTTTTTTGTTTTGTTACTGAGCGTGTAATCTAGATGAGTAATTGTAAAACAATAATCTGCAAAGATTTGAGGGAAGACATGTTTTATGTCCCAGAGAAACAGGGATTTGGAAGTAAAGGAAGGCTGGACCATCCCTGCTTTTCTGTACAGGAAGAACTGGGATTTGTGCCTTGCTGCCCATGATGGAGGTTGTGGAGCTGTAGCACTTCTGGCAGTGATGACCTGCCTCTGTTATGCCTGTGATACACCTAAATTACAGTTTTGAAGGCTCTTGCTTCTGAATACGGGGTTTGGAAGAGGTGGTGGTTTAGAAACTACTAGTGGTTTGAAGGCAGAAAGAGCATCTAAAAGAGCAAAAAAGCTAGTGCAGTCTAGACCCTTGACTGTGCTAGGTGCTGAAGTATTTATCTCCCGCAGAAAAAAAGTGCATTTTAATTGTAAGAAACATTATGCTGCCTAAATGTTGAAGAAGGAGCCTTATGGGGCAGCTCCACACAAACCGTATGGTCAATTCAGGTGACATCCCTCAAATTGCAACCCTTCGTGATTTAAACTGAAAAGAAATTGTGCAATCATTCGTGCAATGGTTTGTCTTATTTTAGCTCTCCAAGAGAAGTAAATGAAGAACACTTTCAGGTCACGGCATGCAGCACACAGTCCCTGGTTGGTCTCTGTGTGGTGTACAGAGAAAAGGAACAAGTCACCCTTCAGACTGACACTGTACAATGAAGATTTGGAGAAGCCAATTTTCTTTGCATTTCAATAAAGATACCCAGTTTGCTAAAGGAAAAAGTTTCATCAGAATAATCTTTTCTATAGCTTCAGAACTATTCATGTCTTTATTTTCATGCTTTACCAGTTCACATGATTTCGGTACTGTTTTTCTTTTCCTTTTTAGTGGATTAATTGCTAGTTAACAGTGCAAGAAAGACAGAAATCTCTTCTGCTTTGTAAAAAAAAATTGTAAAAAAAAAAGAGAGAAAAAAGCATGCTGCAATGCATACTATTTCATAAAGGTTTAGTACTTGGCAAACTGAATACATGGTTAGGTGGTTATTATACTTTTCTTTTTGAAGTTCAGTCAGGCTCTCCATAAAGTGTTTTTGTGCTCACTAGAAATTAAAATACAACAAAAAAACCACTTGTGAACTTTTATATTCTTTAACCTGAGAAGATAAGATTTTTCATAAATATTTAAATTTAGTTTCTAGGAAACATACTGTGCAGTCTTACATTCCATTTACAGATTCAGATTTTGTGTATAAAATTGTTGTTTGTACCAGCATGTTTTTTCCTATTATAACAGGAAAATGCTGCTCTGGTTTTCTCTTTTCTCATGTCACTTTGCACTCATTGAAATGCAGTACAGGTAACTATTTCTTTTTTCCTTTTATTTTAAAGCCTTGAAGAAAGAAGATAGCAGTTTTGATGAGGTAGGTTAAATATCTTTGTACATTATGTAGTTCAGGTATGCCTTAGTATTTCTGACTAGTGCTGAAAGAAAACCATAGATAGTAGTGTTAAGATGTGCCTTTGTGTTAGTACATGCATATTGCTGCAACATATTTTCATTTTCTGAACAACTACCAGATTAATTTGCTGGTAGAAGGTTGTGAATGGAATATTTGGATTTTTTAATATAATAAAACTGAAAGTTATATGAAAAGCCATTTAAATATGTTTCATGCAGAGAAACGTATGCAGAGAAAAAACTTTGTAGAACTTTACCCACAGTAGTTCTGAACGTTGTTGGTCTATACTGTTACAAATAGTTAAAACCATCACTTCTGAGAGGACACCTTATATAAAGTGTTGCTGCATTGGCTGTTTGCTGAAAATATCAACTGAGATAGGTACATCTTATAAAATTTTAAAAAACCCACAACCACAAAACCAGAAGCTAGAGAGATTGGTAAAACTGACATTGATTATTTGGTGTAATCAGTTCGGTGTCCTGACTTACCTGCAATATGATATCTGTGTTAATTTGTTAAATGTGCTGCTCACAATTTGTGCTTCCTTTTACTTTTGATAGACTTTGAGAGGTCTACATCAGTACGAGTTGTCCTGCAGTGCAAGCTCAAAGAGGTGTAGGTTTGGTGTGATGAGTTGTCATGTTGTAGTCAATGCTTGCCTGTACTTCCCTCCCATAGCTGGAAGTAAATGGTAGTATTTTCATGTGGTGGTGTTACACTTCTGGCATTTGTGTTTTCTTCTTCATTGCATGCTGTAAGCTTAAATTCTTGGTTGATTAGAGTGAGGTAGCTTCTGTGTAATTCCAGATTCTTGAATGAATAAATGATGATGTAATGTCCTTGATACTGGATCAGATCAGACTTCATCTCTTTCAAAACAGATTGCACCAAGTTTTACATCCCTCTGCTCAAATTCAGCTACAACAATATGAATGTTTTGCGCTTTTCTGGCATCTGTTGCAGAGAGCTATAACTTGTCTCGACCTCTCTCTGGTCTGCAGTGAGGGTTCTGGGGTTGGACTCTGTTTTCAGGAAGTCTTACTGGATCATGCAACGGTCTTGAGTGTTGTATTTCTCTTATAACACTGTTAGAACTTAATTTGTCCCTAAAAGTTAACATCCATGTGGTATTGTGGTTGTTAGATTCTGAATCCTTCTTTTACAAATCTGGTCTGCTTGTTATCCATTACTTTCTTCTGAAGGCTGCAGTGGGGTGTCTGTGTAAAAGCCTACCCAGTAAGTACCCTGTACTAAATTTGTTATGGAATTTGATAGTATCTATTAAAAAATGCTGTCTTATGAAGATGGCATTTTTTCATTCCTTCCCCTTCCCAAGGATTTTTGGGTTTTATGCATTTTCTTTAAACCTGGCTTTCTGTTTGAGCAGGGGAATACTTCAGCAAATTTCTATTTAAGTTCAGGAAGTTTGGGGAAAAAATAATCTTTCAAATACGTTCTTAATGTAATCTGATGGATTGTTTATGGGAGCTACTGCAGAGGCAGTACGAGAAGGCTAGTCGAAAGGGTACACAATAGAATTTTCTTCCATCTCCTGTAAATAGGGAAGAGCTTGGTATGGCACTAGCATCAATTGGTTCCATAGTTTTAGGTGACACTTCTTAGAAGCAAGAAGAGTGTGCTGAGATTTTGTGTTGTCCTTGTTATCTCTTCAAACTCAATGCAATGGTTCTTGGCAATTATCTAGCCTGAAGTGTGAATCAGAGAATGGGCTTGACCACATATAACTTGATTCCTTTCTTGCCAAGCATCCTTCAAATCAGAAGTTGTTAGTAACAATAGTGTACCTGATTGTAATGACACATACTTCTAAGGGAGATGATATCTGCAGGCAGAAGAGTGGGCACATTTGTTAGTCTCAGAAGACTATCCTGAAAAACACTAGTAAGACCATACCACAATATAAAAGGAAAGCATCTAGTCTTCTGGCTAGTGGTGGTAGTACTGATGCACTAGGGATGCAGTTATGAAGAGAGTTATTGATGACAGTAAGTGGGAATATCAGATGAGGAGGGAAGAGAGGAGGTAGTTTCCAAGCTATTTTTTACTTCAACTTTGTAGGTCTCCTCCTACAAAAAATTATATAGGCAATTGAAACCTAAATTGAGTTTAACAAATGGCATCTTCACCCTGTACAGTTAGTGAAAAGATACTCTTTCATGCTGCTGAAAGATGCTGTTTATCTCTTCCTGATAGGTGTTTCCCCTTTCCTGAAAGGGGGTTGACCTGTATAGTGGAGCTTGAACAAGTAGCAATGAACTTGTGGGGCAGAACACTACACTCCTGACACCTCAGTAGAGGAAGATGACAACTCATGTTGTAGCCTTTCAAGTTGTGACCACAGCACCAGTAGCAGAAGCTGGCCAGCAGGAAACTGAAATCTCTAAGAATGGAGGGAAAGTGGGATGAAGAAGTGGAAGACCATTCTAAAGCCATAAAGTTTGGGTTTGCAGCCAAGTTGTCAAGTTTATTCTGGTGCCTGTTTTCAAGGTTAGTTTATTTGAGTGAGAGAGTAAAGCATCTTTTCCTTGTGTCCTGAAATGTTGCTATATTGTTACCCTTTCTCTAAAGAGGGCAAACTGAAAAAAAACCAAAAAAACAACAACAACCAAACAACCACAAAAACAAACAAACAAACAAACAGAAAATCCAAGAACTAAAAGAGTTGCCCTCCCAGTTGCGACCTAAATTTCACACTCCAAGTGTCGGTTCTGGCACAGAAAGCATCTATTTCAGTTTTTCAGGCAAAGCACTGATAACCTACTCAGGATACCAAAGCAGAAGATACATCTGTCACATGCAAAGAGTGGTTGATAAACAGATGTTTGGACCTTGATGGAACATTTTGTTTGTGCACCACTAGTTTTGCTGTGATGAAATTTCGAGTTATTGCTTTGATGTCTTTGGACTATCAGTGTAACAAGAACTAAAGAATTCATCCACTCTTACAATGGCGGAACAATTTTCTTTTTAACTCAAATGAACGTGATCAAGACCAATATCCTGTGGTTGAATTGCAGTGTATTTGTTGGAATGATAGCTGGTGTTGATGTTATGACTAACCTTATTGCAAGGCTGGTACCCTGTTACTTTGGTTAACCGCTCGCTAATATGATTTACTTCCAGATTATTGTTAGTCGGTCTCAAGCTGTTGGTTCTTGTCCTGTTGTTAGTGTTTCTCTAAGCACTTAAATCTTGTTTTAAGACTTTCAGTCTTATGTATGCGAACTAGATAAGTTAATATCAATGTCACAATGAAATCAAACCAAAATAATCCTAAAATCAAAATCAATATGAATTGCTGTGATTATTGCTTCTTATACTCTTAGGTGGTGAGTTGTATTGTTGCTTAGCTATATTTTAGTGTTAATTTTGCTGAATATCAAGACCTTTTTTTTTAAATTTTGAAATTAGGATATTGTGATTGGGCCTGCTGTGTATTGTAATATTTTCTGACTCCACCCAGTAACTTTGAAGCCGGCTGACACTAGACGCTGTGATGCTTGGTGAAAAAGCATGTGAGCTGACAGAGGGATAGAGATAAGAATGTGTTCTGGTGTAAAAGCTGGAATGCAAGTTCTTGTGAATAGAGGTTAATCTGGTTGGAGGTGTTATGAGTACTCTGACCTCAGCAAAATTCTTAATACTTATCTAGTCTGTGAGAAACACCAGCTTGCTAATAGAATGTGAAAAGAGGACAAAATCTTCAAAGCAAAGATACAAAAAGATATAAAAAGTTTATTAAAAATGTACACGTCAGCTGAGCTGGGTGTCGTTCTCCCCCCTCCCCCAAAGAAGAGACACTATCTGCTCTTGGCACTCAGAGTAATTATACCTTTTCCTGACCACCTGATTTCCCTGTCCCTTTTTCCTATTGGCCAGGTAGGTATTCGGGGACTTACAATCTTCCTGTCCACCTACTGAGCTCATGTCATGATTACAATGTTCTGATGGAATCTTTTTCTTCTTATGACCTCCTTTGCACAATTCCTGGATACAAACTGCTTATACAGACAATTCACACAAGTTCCCTTTTAAACAGCATGGCTCTGTGGTACTCTTGAGTTTCTATAAACTTAGTTTCTATACACACGGGCAAAATTGTTATCCATCCCTTACACTACATTTAGAGTCTCCAACTGTGAGGAAGCCAAATTTCATTTATTTTACTCATTGAACAACTTCTGTGTGTTTGAAGTGGAAGTGTGTGAAAGGGGAGGGAGTTTTGCCAAGTTTTTTCTTGATTCTGTGCTTTTTTTTCCCACAGTCTCTCTTCCTAAAAAAAACCCAACGAAAACCCCTGAACAAAAAACCTGTGGGATGTTGCCATGAAAAATGTCTTGGCTTAAAGGATACCCATCTCTGAACCACAACTCTTGTGTAGAGAACATTTTTAATTTGAAAATTTAAATGGAAGGGTGTAGTTGGAAAAAAAAGTAAAGCTCTGTAAAGAATGAACAAAAGGAATTTGAATGCTGTAATGCAAGAGGCACATAATAAACTGAATAACATTTGTGCATTTTTTTAAAGTTCTGTTTATACCATTCACTGCTGTGCTGGCCCAGGAAGGCTAGTGGCTTATGATGCTTTTCCTGCTGCTACGTTCTCAGCAGTGCTTTTCTTAGTATGTGAACTACTTCTTACTATCATAGCTCAGATATACAAAAAGATGTTCTTCCATACTTACATGTTTAAGGAGTCTCTCTGTTTTTTCTTTTTTTTTTTAGTGAGAGTAAAATTAATTTCCTGTTACCAGTGGATTCTTATTTGTATGGAATCGCATTCAGCACTATTTTGTTTTAATGGATCTTTGTCTTCCTTTTCCTCCCCTGAAAATGTACATACAAATTCAGGCATGGGTTGTGGGCATGATGATCCTGAAACTGTACCTGAGCCTGGCTTCATGCAGTTCTTCAACTTGTTTTGTGACTTTGTCTTGAAAATTCAACACTGAAGGAATTTGAGGTCACTTGCTGTGGTTAGTTGGGTCAGATATGCCCTTCAGCTTTGAAATCTGGAAGACTTTCTGTTATCCCAAGTATCTTGCAAGAAGTAGTGCAGAGGCTAAGATGCATGTTTTGGCTCAAAATATTTTTCTTAAGTTAATACCCTGTCAGCTGAAATACTTTTCCGTACTGTAATGTTAGGCGGTTACAAGCAGCTAGGAGAGTGTATTGAAATCCATAGAGAGCTTAATCACTGTCCCCTTGTTTTTATCTCAATCTCTCCATATACACTAACTGTTGCTTTCTGACAGAGAATCAAGATTTTTATGTTATTTTTTTATATCCTTTGATTTTGTTTTATTGTTTGTTGTATTGGATTTTGTTTTGTTTTTGTTTTTGGAAACCAGCCATAAACACATCCCCTCTGTTCCCCTGTGGGACTGTTTTTTCCAGTGTCTTCTGTATCTTTTGGAATTAGTTGTCCTCTTTAAATATTTTAGTTATTTCCTTTTATCCATTACAGTGACAAAATCTGCATCATTGTCCAAATATGCCATCAATAGCTGTGGATTAACTCTTAGACACAGATACACAATTGTTTTATTTCTTTTTTTTTTTTTTTTGGTCCTGTTTTGTGCCTGTTTATAGCTTAGTTTCAGTGTAATTATCTATAGTCACCATTTATCTTTCTTCTGTTTGTCTTGCTGGTATTGTTTCCTTGTCTGTGGTGACAAGGACACTACTGAAGACCTTACCAGTTTTTGAGGCAACTGCACAGGACATGGGAGCACAGCCCTGGTGGGAGCTTGTGTCCTGAGCGGAATGGGCAGGAGAGAAGGGAACACCCATGGGCTTGGCTAGGGCTGCCAGACACGGGCAGTAGTGATGGAAAGTGTGGTTTGGTGGCTTTTATTTATTTACTGGCCTTCTAGACAGCCAGATTTATTGATTGATCTCCAGCCTGCTCAGCTTTGCGATGTCCATTACTGAGCAGTTTTACAGTTGAAATGGCAATCAATGTTTGCTGAGAAAAAGTTAGGTTTTTACCTTTTCCGTGCAAAATATGATGCTGGTTCTGTTAGTCGATTTATTGTCATTCTTCCCATTTCTTGGCTTGTTTAGATGTTGGAAGTCTCTCATCACTGCAAGTTTACTCAGTTTAGAGAGGAGAAGTTTTTGGTTTTGTCTTAGAACATAAGTGGAAGGGGAAAGCTATGATTTATCTTGGCTTCTCATGCATAGAGAGGAACCAGCTAGAAACAGGATGGTTGTTACAGGCATCTCCTGCTGACCCTGGAGATGCACAGAATTCCAGAAACTAGGGGACAGCATCTGGAGATATTTATTTAGTTAGCTATTAGTGTGCAACGTGTCTGGCCATCATCAAATCATGACAGAAGTTCAGAGGAGATGTTGCCAATAGCATACTGGCCTGTATCAGGAACAGTGTGGTGAGTAGGACTCGGGAGGTCATCATCCCCCTGTGCTCAGCATTTGTGAGGTCCCATCTCAAGTACTGTGTACAGTTTTGGGCCCTTTACCACAAAAAAGACATTGAGGTGCTGGAGCAGGTCCAGAGAAGGAAGGTGAGGGGTCTGGAAAGTAAGCCTTATGAGGCAAGGCTGAGGGAGCTGGGGTTGTTTAGCCTGGAGAAGCGGAGTCTGAGGCCTAGACCTTAGCCCTCTGTACAACTACCTGAAAGGAAGTTGTAGAGAGGTGAGGGTCAGTCTCTTCTCTCAAGTCACATGCAATAGGACAAGAGGAAATGGCTTCAAGTTGCATTAGGGAAGGTTCAGATTGGATATCAGGAAGAAGTTTTACACAGAAAGGGTTATTAAGCATTAGAATGGGTTGCCCAGGGAAGTGGTTGAGGCACTATCCCTGGAGGTATTTAAAAGACAGGCTGACATAGTGCTTAGTGACATGGTATAGTGATGGATTGCAGTTTTATCACAGTTAGGTTGATGGTTGGACTAGATGATCTCAAATGTCCCTTATAAACTAGATAATGATGTGATTCTATGAAGGGGTATGCTTAATTTGCTTGCCCTTCAAAAAGGCATGTTTTAACACTTTAAGACTTTTTCTGTTCAAATCATTAAGAAAATGGTATTTTTATCTTTGCAGGTAAGTTTGCAGTAACTAAGCAGTTACAGTTAGATTAAATATGTGTATTTTTAAAATATCTCAAGAATAGTTTTTTTCAGTGGTGTGGAGAGAATGCTTAATAGTGTGTTTTATATGGACAGTGTATATATAAAAGACAATGTTAAAGCTCAGGGTATGAACCCTGAGTGATGATATCCAGGAATGAAAAAAAAGTTCTAACATGCTTGAATACTGACAGGGAAGTTGTGACTCTTCCTAGAAGTTCTGTCTTCTGCATTCATTTCAGCAAAGTTCTAAGTGAGGTTCTCTGTTGGGTTTATTGCCAGCATTAATGATTTCATTCTTCCAGAAGTGCAGTGGAAATGATGTAGATTTTTACAGTTGAAGGGATGTTTCATTTTGGTGTCACCACTTAAGCTTAACAGAGGACACCCATGTGAACCTTATCCCCATAGGACCTAGCAGAGCTTATGACTATATTTAATACTCACTGATGAGGAGGTAAGCCCAGGAGTTGATTTCAAGAGGCTGCTGGGGTTCAGCAGTGATGCAAGAATTTGGAGGTGTTATACTGTGAGTGGATTCTCATTGTGTGGATTTGGTTTATTTTATTGTTAAAGTTTGGAAGAATGCCATGGCTATCTTCCTTGCTTAGTTTCTATCTCTTGTGAAAAATGTAGTGAGAGGGCCTATTGGAGAGGAAGGTAAAAAGAACAAAAATCTTTTTTTTTTTCTTTTGCCAAAGAACACAGGTGGAATTGGAGATATTCCGTGGAAATCTACTGGTTATACTTTTGAATTTGCTTCTGGCTTTCTTCAAAATTTCAGGTTTGGATAGCAAATAAGGAAGAAGTTAGACTGAACTTTCACAACCTCATTGTTTAATCACAGGTCCATATAACTTGCTCTCATGATCAGTCAGTAATGGCACGAGCCACTTTTGAGAGACAACATCCAGAGTAAATCCTGGGTCATTCATCACAGCATTTGTGTGTGGACCAGTTGAAATTTGGCCTGGGGAAAAAATAGTAGGAGACTCAGTCTTTAAGTTCAGGCAACACTGTTTTCTAAAATTTACTATGCTGAGGCTGACCACCTGGAGAGCAGCTTTGCAGATAAGGACCTGAGGGTCCTGGCAGCCACCCAAGTTGAACGTGATCCAGAGACTGGCCCTTGCTGAAAAGGTGGCTAATGGTTTCCTGGGCTGCATTAGAAGGAGTGTTGACAGCAGATCAAGGGAAGTGATCCTTCCCCTGTGCTCAGCACTGGCAAGGCCAGACCTGTTGTGCTGTATTTAGTTCTGGGGTCCCTGGTACATTAGAGACATAGACATACTGGAGAGAGTTCAGCAGAGAGCCACTAAGGTGATGAAGGAACTTGAGCATCTCTCCCATGAGGAAAGGCTCTCAGCCGTTCCAGAACTCCCAGAACTGGGTCTATTTAGCCTAGAAAGAGAATGCTCAGGGGGGAAGTGTATCTATAAATGCCTGAAGGGAGAGTGTGCAGAAGATGGAGCCAGGCTCTTTTCAGTGGTGCCCAGTGACAGGACCAGAGACAGTGGGCGCAAACTGAAATACAGGTTCCCTCTGAACATCAGGAAACATTTTTTAATGGTGAGGGTGACCAAGCACTGACAGAAGTTGCCTAATAAGGTTGTGGAGTCACCATCCATAGAGATATTCAGAAGCTATCTAGACAACCTACTCATCCTGTGCAAATGGGTTGTAGGTGACCCTGCTTGAGCAGAGCATTGGAACAGATGACCTCCAGAGATGCCTTCTAACCTTCACCATTCTGTGATTCACACACTATTACAGGGTGCTTTCTTTCTATGTTCTGTTTGAAGCTTTTTGTGTTGCTTGTGTCACAAGCACTTATTGTTAGTTACACTATATATATGAACACCAGTAATATTTTTAATGTTTCTGTAAGGAGAGGTGATTTGCTACATTTGTAATTCCATACAGTGCATTGCAAATAATTGTGGTCCAAATTCTATAAAGACTGTAATAAGTACTGTTTCAAACTACTTGTTTAAAAAAGCCTAGAAGAAATCCAAATGTGAAGATTCTCTAGAAACATCTGTATTAAAAAGCTCATTCCTATCTACCCCTCATCTGCCAAAGACACTTCTGAAGAAGTCCTGTTTCTTTCCCTCCCCGAACACCAACACTTGGTACTCCAGAGCAAGCAACACAGAGCTTATTGCTGGGGTTTGAATTTTTTCTTCTAATAGATATCCTTACCTTTGCCCCCTTATCTCCTGTTTTCACGAGAAATTAAATAAAAAAAGGCTCTTGTGCTCTTTTATTAATATGCATAATATGTATGTTTAAGCTTCTCCTTCCTGCTCTTCCATGAGATTAGTTTGAAAAACAAGAGTCTTTGAGGGAGTAACTTACAGATGGAACCCACCTGTATTTATGACCCTCTAAGAGCTACATGTTTCCAATAGAAATAAAGCTGCTTTCACCTGGACTTACTCCTTTGTAGCAAACTTGTGCAGACATTTTGGGGCTCTTAATTGATTTATCCAGAAAGAGGAAGCATACTACCAAAAGCATAAGAGCAAAAGGAACCTTTGTCAAATGAAAGAAATTCTGCACCATGTCTTGAGTTTTCCCTTTTTAAAGGGCGCTAGTGAAGTTGGAGAAACGACAACATTAGAAAAAAGTGAAGAACTTTCTTCTTTTTTGTGTCTTAATTAGTAGTGGTTTTAGACAGTAGAGTAGGAGGGAATATACTGATTTTAACATGTGGTTCTTTACCCATAAACCTAGGGGAAGGGGGAATATGCTGTGACACGTACTACCTGCTGTGGACATTTGTTTTCCTTGGTTTTGTATGGAATAGCCCCTTACATGCTCTTATTGTGGAGTTGCTGCCCTTTTGTACTAGCAGGGTGGTGTGCAGTCTGCAAACTGGTTCACAGAATCTCTATCCTGAGCACCAAACTTCTTCAATAGAAGAGTTCAAAAGATTGTGCTCATTACACTAAAAAATGGTACCCTTAGGCTCCTGCTTGATCAGACTTTGGGGTGCTTTAAAACTGGGCCATAATTAATTATGCAGTAAACCAGAATTATTATTAATTTATGTTTTTAAGAGAAGGGAGTAAATTATGTTCACTCTCACTGTAAAGTTTTGGAAAAGAAAAATACTCATTAATAAACAACAATTGATGGTCCCCTGGAGAGGGTTTGCTTCCAAACTAGCTAATTGCTGTGTAAGATACTTAAAAATTAATCCAAAACACATAATGAAAAAGTGGCTATGAGTTAGTGTGTTGTGGTGGTTGAAACAGATTTTTCTTTTTTTCTTATCTTAATGACTAAAGTTAACAACAGAGAAAAATGACAAAATGCAAAACAAAACTCCGGTGTTGAGGTGCATATTGGCATTTCTAATTAATAAGCTCTCTACTGTGCCACTGAAAATATCATAAAGCTCTCGATAGAATTAGTGTGAGCTGTAAACATACTCTGGATTGATTTGAAAAAGAGCATTGATTACTCGATTTGGTTTTTTACTACTTAGGAAGATCTAGGCACGGTCTAAATATTAGAGTCCTCAAATTTGTCATTCCCTACCTTTTCTGTTATCTCTCTTTAATCTTCTGCTGTATGTTATTTTTCTCCCTTTTCAGATCGACTTCTAGATCTCTTGAATTAGATACAATCCAGAAACTTACTGTTCTGTTAATCTAGATGTGGTCAGCAGCTTAAGTACCTTTTAATAAACAGGTCACCACGTATTTCTGAGTTGGATTCATATTATTGGTAACTGAAGTAGATTTTAGTATTTGGTTCCTAAAGTCTTAGCAAAGTTTTTGTAAAGCATGAAACGCACTCTGCTTTGAATGCTGAGAGCCTCACTCCAGGGAAATACGTGGACGCGTCAGAAATTTGTATACTTGTAGAATCAAAGCCTTAATTTGTAAAATGATACTTAATAAGAAAAATGGGCACAAGCTAGTAGTTTTCTTGTTGAAAATAATACTTATTGCTCAGGTAAATGTTAGCAGCATTGATTGCTGACAAGAGGTGTAGAAGTGATTAATGTAACAATGTACAAATCATGGCATAAATATTTTTGCTCCTTGCAACTACAGCGGGCATATAAACTAGACTTTCAGGTTTCTAGTGTGTTACAGAAACCTTGAGAGAGAAAATTTAGATTTTTTCAGAATTCCTGTCTCTGTGTAATGCTGCTTCAGTATCTGTTTCTTTTATACTATTAAAGTGATACTTTGCATGCGGAAGTACCTCCTCAAATTACTTTAGTTCACTGCTCCTAAATTCCGTTCAGTTATGCTTTAATGTGAACAGATGAACTCTTCTTTAGGTTTCTTCTTAGAAAATCAGTTTTCTAACTCACCCTGCATAAGTCTTTGACTATATGTAAAAAAAAAAAAAGGCTGGTTTTAAGTAAGTGTATGTTTAAGAAGTAACTAAAGGACATCAGAAATATTCATAGCATGGCTTTCAATTTTTAAAGATAATGAGATAGAAGGAATTACAATTCTGTTTTCAAATATAAGTGAAAATTTGTTTCTAAGCCAATTCAAAACAATTTTATCTAAAAATGAATGCAAGTACAGAATAAACTAATTGCTGTTTCTAAAATACTATATTCAAACTATTCGAACTACAAATGTCCGTGCTAGGCAGCTTGGGTCTCTTCTTGCTCATATAATCCTGTTTTTATCATAGAATCATAGAATTGTTAGAGTTGGAAGGGAGTTCCAACCCCTTTGCCATGGACAGGGACACCTCCCACTAGACAAGGTTGCTGAAAGCCCCATCTAGCCTGGTCTTCAACACTCCCAGGGATGGGACTTCCACAACTTCTTTGGGCACCCTGTTCCTGTGTCTCACCACCCTCACAGGAAAGAATTTCTTTCTAGTATCTAATCTAAAACTTACCCCTTTCAATTTAAAACCATCCCCCCTCATCCTATTGCTACGCTCCCTGACAAAGAGTCCCTTCCCATCTCCCCTGAAGGCTCCTTTCAGGTACTGGAAGGCTGCTCTAAGGTCTCCCTGGAGCCTTCTCTTCTTCAGGCTGAACAACCCCAACTCTCAGCCTGTCCTCACAGCAGAGGGGCTCCAGCCCTCCCAGCATTTACGTGGCCTCCTCTGGACCCGTTCCAACAGGTGCATGTCCTTGCTGTGCTAAGGACTCCAGAGCTGGACACAGTACTCCAGGTGGGGTCTCACAAGAGCAGAGTAGAGGGGTAGAATCACCTCCCATGACCTGCTGGCCATATCTGTTATATGTATTGTATATAAACTTTACCATCTTCATTTGATGTAAATTACTTCCCTCAAGTTAACCAGAGGGGTTTGGGAGGAGAAGTTAGCAGCTGTATTGCTCATGTATTCTCAGCCATGTCTACACAGAGAGTAGACATCTGCCCTGCTCCTTCTCTGATTTTAACTTGAGGCTTTGAAGAGATTGGGGACATGACAGAAGAGGGAGTCAAGGATGTTTATTCCTTTGTGAGCTTTTACGGAAGGGGTCACTGTTTTCTTCTTTGCTCTCTCTTTGGTAATCTGTCAAGATGCCTTCTGGAGTCCCTCTTGGAAAGGCTTTGCTAGAAGTGGAGAAGCTAAGTAGGGCAGTTTTGGGGATATGGAAGAGCTGTGTTGTAAGAGAAATCCCATTGACTAGGATTGTTAAACCTGGAAAGATCACTGAGGGGGAGATTATGACAAATATGCAAAACTATGAATGATGTGGATGAGATGAGTGGAAAAGAATTTGAGAGAACTTTTCTGTAGAGAGCTTGATTGAATTGCCTTACGTTGATGTCTCTACCTTCCTGCAGTAAAGGTGTTCTGAGGCTGGTTCTGAAGATAAAAGCTTTTGCAGGACTTGGGATGGGGGTGATATTTTGCCAAGACTTGGGAGAGTGAAGCATGCTTGAGCATCAGAGCAGTTGTTGGGGAAGGAGACAAGTGAAAAACATCTGGAGGTGACTCTCACTAGAGGGGTATGTACATTCTCTCAACAGAAATCACAGGGCTTATCTATTGAGTGTCAGAGAAATGGTACCAGACTGAATGGTTTCATCCAATACTGGCATTCTTGGTTTTATTGATCAAAGCTAGGGGTGCTAAATATAACAATGTCATGATAAAGTTTTTTAGGGATAATTTTTTAAACAATACCACTTTTGCTGGCAAAACTCGAGGCATAGTCATAGCTTTGTATTGGTTCATCTTTTGCTGTTCATGATTTATCTTACTCAGATGCCTGGCATAAGTTAAGAGAAGAAAACAATACTTTTTGCTGAAATCAGTTGTATCTTAGAAGTCCACCTAATCTCTAGAGCTACTGGCAAATCCATTGTAGAATAGCCTTGAGCCACGAAACGAGAATAAAGAGAAGAACAGTGAAATAAAACTGGACTATAGTGAAGGCATCTGGGTGTTGTCAAGGGAGGGGTAGATGTCTTATTACTTACACAAGATTCAAAGTGTGACTTTATTCTCTCGAGATTTTACAAACTTCATTCAAAAGCAAGGAGGCAAGTGTTCTGTTGTGAAGTTGTCTTCTTTCTGCCTTCTTAGTAATTCTTAGATCTCTTGAAACAAAACTGGTTTCCTCCAGCTCATACTAACATTTAGTTTTTATTTCCATTCCTAGTTGAAATAGTTTCACTTTAAAACTTGGGTTTCCTGTGCAGTATTTTCAAATGGAACCACGGGGACTTGTTGCTTTAACTTGTTTGTATTTTGTTTCCTCCAAGCTTGGGTATTTCTGTGGGCATTTTTCTTGTGCATGTGTGCATGTCCTTTTTTGTTTAACACCATGGAAGAGTTGTGAGTAAAGGCTCCTTTGCTGTGGAAGTGTAGTAAGTCTTGCTCTTTGAGCTGGGAAATAAACATTTTATCTATCCCTCAAACTACTGAAATTTCAGATGCTTTTTTTGGTCTGTAACAGGTTCGAAAAACTCCTCTATGCTTTTCTTAAAGAAGGTCCAGTTCACTGTGGAAAAGCTCAGCGTCTCACAGCCCAGCTGACTTTTATGATCACCAGATAATATTCTTTTTTATGGAAATGAGGAGACAGATCTAGCTCCAATTTTGATCCTGAAAAATCCTTTCTTAATGGCAACTTTCCTGAAACCATTATATTTATGCAAAAAAGTGGAAATTTTTTGTCCAGCCTAATTTTATATATTTTCCTATTACTTGTCTTGAGATACAATATTGCTTTATACGTAGTAAAGATCATGTATAAGTTTTGACCTCTTTCTTACTGTTGTACTTATTAATCTGTATTTTCAAACGTTTATATAGAAGAGTTCAGTCATCTTGCTTGTAGATCTACTAGTAATATAGCCACGGGCTATTGCATATGTCAGTTTAGATTTTATACTATTTATGACTAATTTTGTGGAATAATTTTCTTTTTATTCTTATGCTTCAGAATACTGCTTATCTCAAGTTAGCATTTTAATTTTTTTTCAAATGAGAATATTAGCTTTTATTTTCACTAGGTAGTGTTAGAATTTTTGCACTGTTGGTGCATGAATTCATAGGTATGCAATAAAATATTTCTGTGTAGGACAGTGGCATACAAAAATTTAATCTGAGAGGGAATAATAGAATAATTTAGGTTGGAAGAGGTCATTTTGTCTTGTCTCACAGTTGAAAAATTCAGAAGAAATTCTGTAGAAAATACTTACAAAACAAGGGAGGCTGGACAGGTTGTATTTCTGCTCTGAATTTAAAGAAATACAGAAGTTCAAAATATAGGCAAAGGTTCACTTCATAAGTGCTCTTTCCTCCTCCCTCCCCCC
>VXBJ01002363.1:132793-175006 GCA_013400055.1 Nycticryphes semicollaris
CCCCCCCCTTCTTCCCCAAAAAAGGGGGGGGAAATAGGGTGTGCATTTCTGTTGGCATCCAGCCTCTTCCCACAAAAACATTATTATATACAGTAATTGCCTGTATTAACATAACGCACAAAATAAGGGAGCTGAACCCTAAAAGATGGGGATCCTGAAAGTACTTGACAATACAGAATCTCTTTATTCTTAAATATGCTTACAGTACCTTGCAGTTATGTGTTAAACACTTTACTTTCATATTTGGATTTTGAGAATATAGTACTTCTACTATCTTATTCCAGGAAATCATGAGTCTTTAAACCATTGGAGAATATGGACTGTTGTCTGTAACAGACACGTATTTTCAGCAGTATAGTAACTTCATTTTGCACATGTATTTACATTATAGCATTTTAGAGGAGACCTTATGTGGTGGGTTTATCCCAGCCATCAACTGAGCACCCACCATGCACCTTCCCCTTGCAGTGTGATGGGACAGAGAGTTGGAAGTGAGGAAAAACTTGTGGGTTAAGATAAAGACAGTTTAATAAGTGAAGAAACAAAAACCACCTAAGTGATGCAAAGGCAATCACTTGCTACCTCCCACGGGTAAAGCGATGCCCAGTCAGTCTCCAAGCAACGGCTACCTTGGAAAGATCAAACTCTCAGCTTTTATTGCTGGCCATGATGTTACGTGTCCCAGGATATCCCCTTGGTCAGTTGAGGTCAGCTGTCCTGCCTGTAACCCCTCCCAACTTCTTGTCCACACTCAGCCTACTCATTGCAGAGGCGGCATAAGAAGCGGAGAAGGTCTTGAAGCTGTGCAAACGCTGCTCAGCAGCAGCTGAAACATTGGTGTTTTCCCAGCACTGTTTTGGTCACAAATGCAAACAGCGGCACCATATGGGCTGCTAAGAAGAAAGTTAACTGCGTTGAGCCAGGGGCAGTGCACCTCACCTCATTGTCCCGCTTATGTTGTTGCAAACGGCCACACTTAAATGCTTTGGAAGGGCATTAATCTTGACAATGCAAGACTGTAGGATGGAGCTTCTGCTCTGACAGCTTTTAGGGCACCACATTTCCCAGAACACTTAGGGTTTATGAAGGAAATGTTTTCTGCTGCTAATGTCAAGTGAATAATGATATCAAGTGGTATTAGAGCCACAAAGATGATTAAGGGAGTGGAGCATCTCCCACAGCAGGAAAGGCTGAGGGAGTTGGGTCTATTTAGCTTGGAGAAGAGGAGGCTGAGGGGTGACCTCATGAATGTTTATAAATCTGTAAAGGGTGAGTGTCAGGAGGATGGAGCCAGGCTCTTCTCAGTGACAGGCAATGATAGGACAAGGGGCAATAGGTACAAGTTGGAACACAAGAGGTTCCACTTAAATATGAGGAAAAACTATTTCATGGTGAGGGTGACAGGACACTGGAACCGGCTGCCCAGAGAGGTCGTGGAGTCTCCCTCTCTGGAGATACTCAAAACTCGCCTGGATGCATTCTTGTGTGACCTGATCTAGGTGTTCCTGCTCTGGCAGGGGGATTGGACTAGCTGATCTTTCAAGGTCCCTTCCAATCCCTGATATTCTGTGATTAGCTGTCTGGTGGCATCTGAAAACTGCTAATAACTGCTGTTTCTTAATATATTGTATATTAAATCTAAAAGGAAAAGGGTGTAACTTTACTAATGTCATGGCAGATGTATGTATGATTTCTTTATATCCTGATCACACTGCTGTGAAGTGTTTCATGATTTGACTTTGAAGTTTGTTGGTTTTTATCTTTGTGTACCTTTATTTGTTGGCATGAGTGCTATGTGGTAACTCACTCTAAAGCTTTGTGGGATTTCCTTGGTGGGAGAGGACAGTCTGGAGCTTTGGAGGAAGGGTCTCAGGAGCACTGAAAAAATGAGGAAACGGCATCCTATTTCCCTTTCATTTGTATAGCAGAACCACATTGTCAAGGACCTCTGTAGTTGTTCCCAGATTAGAATGGAAACAATTGACCCATTTGTGCCTTCTGGCATAACAGTATCTTGTGTCTGTATGGTCATATCTGCCTGTTTTCCCAGTAGATTTTAATGTGCTGAATGGCTTGCATTCAAGAGAGAATAACTAGAGAACACAGAGACTTGCACACAGCTATTAGTATGGAGACTGTGGTCAAGGGGAAAAGAGAGTGTATTGTGTAGAAAAGTCTATCAAAGGAATAGAAGAAAGAAGGGTGACTGGAAGTGAGTACACCCCATCTTTTATCAGTGTAAGATAAAAGGGGGGAGAATGGGGAAGGCTACAGATGTTTCCAGTTACCTGTTATCAGGGTCAGTGATGGTCAAATTGGCAGTCATTTGGAGAGAAAGACTGCCTCCACTTCAGACAATGACCTGATATACGAGGATATGAAGTAATGTAAACGGAACCAAGGTTTGATTTGGTCTACTGAAATACCTGTTTCTTTAAAACATGTCTTTCAAATTGACTGAAACAGAATTTCATTACCCCCAGGGTAAAAAGTGGGGTAAAAGAGAGGAAATTAGGGATGCTTCTGTGAGTGCACTTAGCTTGAAAAGTGATTAAGTTCTTCGAAGTGTCTTTTGATCTAAGAATGGAGTATTTGACATGAAGCTTTGAATGTAGCATAAAACATCAATACACCAGCTGTTAGGATGAGTGATTCTTTGAACTGTTTTAACTTTGGGAGTCTTGTCATTTGGAAGCTGCCGTTGACAAGAGGCAAATTTCTGTTCAGTGCACTAGGAAGAAGAGCAGGAATTCTTGCACCTTTATATAGTGTCTCATTTCACATGCATTTCAAAATTTACTATTCAAATAAAATGAAGTAAAAAATAGCTCCAATTAATTAATGAGATAGAAAAATTGACTGTGTTTGAAGGACCTTTGCCCAGAAGGGGCTGTAAGCAAATTTTAAAACATGCATGAATAATCAAAAATCCATATGTTAAAGCTGTACATAAGCCATTGTAGCAGGAGTGGTTTTGTAGGTTCTTTGCCATATTTATTCAGTAATGTATAGGTAATACAGGTGTGAATAGGCATCTGGATGAATTAATGTCAGGGTACATATGGATACTGAAGGGGGAAAAAAAGGCATCTTGGCTCTTAGAAATTAAATCTGAACCAATGGGGAGCTTTGTAATGGGGCAGGAAAGGCTGATTTCCCTTTCAAGATCAAAACAAAAGTTGAGAAGGGCTAATATGTTAGTGGTTTCCAGGCAGTTTCAGTGTCCAGTATTGTAGAAACAGGTCTTCATAGCCAATAAGCAGAAAAAGTTTATTAGTTTTCAAAATGTGATGTGAGGAAGGAGTTAAGTAACCTATTGCATGTAAGTTAGTATATGAATGTAAGCTATAAATGACATCAGCATTTGACTGATTATCAATGCTGTCTGTGTTTTCTTAGCAGATAATTTTGTCCATAACTAGGGCTTTCATAACAGGTTTGTTTGTTTTTTTTTTTTTTTTTTTTTTTTTTTTTTTTTTTTTTGGTGAGATTGAGGCAAAAGAGAGTGACAATATCTCACTTCACCAGTCTCATTTCCTGTTAGTTGTGGACCTGAGACCTTGTCTCTGGTAGCTGTGGTGAGGGAAGGCACTGAATTTGTGTTTCTGAACTCTTTGTAGCTTAAAGTGCTTCATGCAGGAGGATATAATTTTCTACTTCACTCCTACCGGTAGCTTTTGTGTGCAGAAAGCAAGAAATAGGAAGGAAAGGAACTGCATAGTTACAAAACAGAGATTTTAAAAGTGATGCTTAATATTCTTCTTGAAATTTTTTACTGTTTCTTTTCTCATAGGGTTTAGGTGGCAGTCTTACAGATAAACTCTGCTCCTTTAACTTTTTTTTTTATGTGTTACCAAGATTTTTCTGGTAACACATAAGGCTGATTACTTTTTCAAGCTCTCATACTTGATCAAAAAGCATGAATTTTCTTGTCCAGTACTTTTCATGTACTAACATCTGTCTCCCTGGTGTTTTTTTGTTTTGTTTTGTTTTGTTTGTTTTTTGTTGTTCTTTAATCAAAGGGTCCAAGTGATTTTGTGGATTGTCATACTTTAAAAATACAAGATGGAACAAAAGCTTGCTAAAATTTTGTGGAGGATGTGCTAATGAAATGGATGGGTAGTCTGCTTGCTCTCATTTTTTCTTCCTCTCTAAGCACCCCCTTGAGCTGGGGAGGCAGATTTGAGCACTTTTTGGTCACTGGAAAGTACACAGAGGAGAGTAGGACAGAGCCTTGCTGAGTGGAATTGGGAGTCCAAAGATGTTTTTCTTTCTTCCCCTGGCTCTTCTAGGGAGTGTCAGCCGTATGAAGTGAACTCTGCATGCTCAGAAAATACAATATTTGCCAAAGTAGTTCTGCAAACTGTACAAATAAACTCTTTGTGGCAGAAGTATGCCAGAGAAAATATATGATTGTGGATGTTTACTGACACTTCTTTGAGTTTTTAAGCAATACCAAGACCCCTCTAAGATGCGTGAATGCTTTATTTTCAATATAATACGTGGGAAAGAGAAAGAGTAAGACACACTATCATTTATTTGTCCCATCAGTGAGCAATTCTTTGAGGCATTAAGAAGATTCTCCTATAGCTTCTCTCTGCCTATTGGAAAACAAATAGGAAAAAAAAGATGCCTTTCTAGCACAGAAGGCAGAAAGTAGAGTGGGAGGAATTTGAAAAAGTATCTAGACTGGCAGTGTTGTCAGCGTATGATAATTAGCAGGGAAAGATGGAGAACATGGAGGGGGGGGGAAATGGGAAGGTGAGGTACTAGCTGGAAATGTGTAGAGAGGCTTTTAATAATGGATCTCTTGTGTGTTTTCCTTTCTGATTTGTGTCATATCATTCATGGAGGAAAATATCTTCCAACCCGTTGTGTTTTACATGTGAATGGAGGCAGCTGGTGGCAGTGATACCAGAGGTTGCTGTTCTTCTGTCCAAAGCAATTGCCACTGAATTGCTTGCAAAATGGAGCTGGTATTGCTTTATGAAAAGAATCTGCTCTAAAAAAGGTGTTCTTGAGGTTATGTTGTTGTGAGTCTGGCAAGCCAATGATATATCAAATCACTTCCTTCTTTTGAAGACTAAAGAAAAATACTGAGACTGTATTATTAAGGCAAGTAGAATGAAAGCAGGTATCTTTCCTAAGAAAACAATAGTTTATGTGTCACATGTGCTGTACATGCAAGTTCTTCTGAAGCCTGTTCTACCATGTGGTGTGGGTTGTAGGTTGCTGGGTTGTGAGCGGAGTGTCCCTCATTGCCCAGATCAAGCTAATCAAATGATCTGCCTCTTGTTCTGATTTGGAGTGTAATGCGTTCATGCAGCATTGAGAAGCACACTATGTTTTGACAGGAGCTACTTATTGTCTCTACCAGTCATTGCTAGGAAAAACAATTTATATTAATGCTAGTTTTCCAATTCTGTGACCTCTGAGCTGTCTTCAGTTGATAAGCCAAGTAATTGGTGCAGAGGAATTGGTGCTGAGACTGTTCCTGCATAGCACCGTGAACATCTTTGGAAGTGGAGGTGAATCTAGTATGTAATCCTAAACAAACCGCTCATTGCTGGATCTGTGTCAACCCAGAGCAGCTGCTGGCTTTGCACTCGGAAACATTTAGACTTGATTGATTAACTAATAATATGGCATTAGCAGTAGGACTGGATGTGTATTAAGCACCTGGTAGGAACACATTACGAATGTACATAGCTGCAAACTGGTTTCTGATCTAAGTGTGGCTGAGATGAACGAGATATGTTCCAAATGAAATTAAGTGAAGCATCCCTTTTCTAATAGCTGCACAAATGAGTCATATTCATAGGTATTTGATAAACTTGTGGTTAGAGCTGTAAGATATAAGACCCTCTAAGACTGTTGGGCAGAATCTAAATGTCAGTGTGGAAATGTGATGGGTTGCAGTCCATGCACATACATACCTTTGCATCCTTAGTTTATGTGCATCTATGCAGTGTCAGTGGTGCCACAGCTTCAGAAGCATTTGACCCGATAATTATTTGTTCTTGTATTTTACTGCTGAAGTACTTGTAGAATCTTAGAAGGTACTCCCTCCCATTGAGGAGTACGGAATGGCAGCTAGGTAAATGAGTTACTTTGTTGGCTGAAGAGGTAAGGGCTTTCAAACAAAGTCCTGCCTTCAAACCTGGGCAACAAATGTTCTATACCTTCCAAATGCATGTTGTTTGTGCTTTTGTTCTCAGATGTGGTAATTTAAAATTCAGTCATGTGAAGGATTGTACTTACTTTACTCATGTATTACTAATCTGTGTAATTTAACAGCAAGTAGAGACATAAACTTCATTAAGATACAGCTGATAAAAAAAATAAAATAAATTGGCTGAGTTCCCACTTCTGATTGTGGTAATACTGAAAGCAAGAAGTGGTATGGGGAAACACAAAACTATGATTACAAAAGCTGTTATTTTTTGCCGATTACTGCATTATAACCCGGAATGATGGAGCAGTGGTGTTAGAAATGTCTTCCATTTCTGCATTTTGTACCCCTCGGTGTTTGTCTGCCATGTACTTAGTTTATTTGGTTGGTTGGTTTGTTCTAGCACTTAGGGTAAAATTTAGTTCCTAGGATGGCTGTGTGCCTTTTGCCTGTTGGTTGGAGTGGAGCAGCCTGCTGGGGCTGCGGTAGGTGAGTACCTCTTTGGAAGCAGGGGCAGGAGGTTGAAGATGCCAGTTGCATTATTTGAATCCTCATAGAAATGAGAAAACTCTGGTTTTTATGTGTGCTCTCATACTTTCTTTTGATGCCAGGTGTAATCCATTTAGAGAATTCTCCAAAGCTATGGTGTTTGAATTTAGCGGTATTTATTTGAAATTTTTGCTACTTTTATACTTATTAAAATACATTTAATATAGTGTTCGTTTGAATGAATTGATAAAATTCTGTTCCAGATTCTTTTACCAGATGACTTGGGAGGAGGATTGAAAGAACCTAATGTTACCTGCCAGTTTCAAGACTTAAGTGTTTTTAAGCTGGCTTTAAATTCTTTACATTTTTTGACAAAATAATTTAGCTACCTTAGAGGGTAGCTTGATGTACAATATTTCTTACTGCAAAGACTGTACTATAATAATGGAAGTTCAAAATGTATTTATAGCTGATAAATGTTATGTGTATCTTTTGACTTTATCCTTGAATATTGGTCTCAGGCACTTTAACAATGTGATATTAAAATGATACTGATTATTCTTGAACATGGTGGCTCAGTGGGCTATTTTCCTTATGCTGCTGTTGAATTTGAGGATACGATTTCTCATGAAAAAGTACCATCAAAATTTGTTTCTCTTTTTTAGTTACCCCAGACATATTTCTGCCAAATTTGCGCCTAGCTTGTCTAATTAATAGATCTGTGTTTTCATTCTTCAGTGTGTTATACATTTTGACTATTTAGATAGGAATTCTAGGTTGAGAATAAATAAATATATTTACATATGTGTATTAAAGCTTATTATGGTGTAAATAGACAATACCTGTGAATATCTAAGATACCACCACTGGCATACAAAACTTTTTAAAGAAAGAAGTTAACATAAATCAGTGTAAAAATAAGGTTCTCGTGGCATAAGTCACAGTTACAGAAATGTGAGGCTGCCTGTGTTCTGGAGAAATGAATGCATTAATTTTGGGGAGCAGGCTACATAGCCTCTAAGGAGAAAATACACTAATCAGAAATTATTCTGCTTCCTATTATTTTTTTTTTAATAAGCAGTACCTAATGCATGGCAAACATTGCATTTTGTTTGCCATAGCGAGACACACTGCTTTTTAAAAAATAGGAGTAAAGGATATGTGACAATGCAAATAAAATAAGTAGAAGTTGGTATGAAAATGAAGATGCTTTAATTTGCTTTATAAACAGAGGAGACTACCTCATCAGCAGGAAAAGAAAAGAAGGCAAAGGAATGAAGAGGCCTGGAATGTTTTCAGCATAAGGGCACTTTGTCGAAATAATTGTTCATACACTGAATTTTGTGCATAAACAATTTTGTCCCTGTTTTTGTAATTTCATGCTCTTTCTTTTTTAAGCTTAGTTTTGTATAATTCTGTGCCCTCTAATACTTGTTTTAAATAACAGATTTGTAAATAACACCACCACAACGGATCAATACCAGCATCCCATGGCAAAGCTCCCTCCAAAGGATGAACCCTGGGAGGCATGAGCTTGGGTTGCTGCTGCCTGAGGGACAGAACCAAACCCAACAACAACCTCTGCAAGCTTTAGACACAACTTCTCTTGATGTTTAAAACGTCTTGGAAGTGGGTTTGTCAGTCTTGCACAAAATCTCCTAGGCTGAGGAGTTTAGGACTGGCTTGGACAGCCTTGAGTGTCAAACCGCCTCAGTACATCAGGTTCCACATTTAGATAGTGGCTTTTGAGACCATGAAATGTATTCACTACAAGCATGTATTTAATGCCCCAAGGAGATAAAACTGAAAACCCTCCATTCTGCCTACTTCTGTGTTTTTTTCTTTTCTGTGCAGATAGCTAAGATTGAAGTTGGTTAGACTGGAACTGAAGTGTAAAGGCTAAAGAACAACAGTATATCTAGTGGTGATTGTGTATCATGTTCTTTGAGGAAATTATTTAGCCCAAACAGTTCAAGATTTCTAACTCTACAAGTCAGGTTTTGAGCTGTTGCACCCATTTTCAGTAACTGATATTTTTTGTCTGGGCAAGAATGTTTCATTTGCTTTCTGGTTGACTGCAGCAGTTTGAATGAATGAATTTAAAAAATCTATCCACAATATATTGTCCACAATTCAATGAATTATTATTTAAGAAGTTTCAATATGGAAAACAGATATTAAGTGGTCTGTATTTGTTGTCAGTAAAGGCTGCTCAAATGAACTGGGATGGTATTTGCTGCATTGCTATAGGATGGTAAGATAGCTTTTTATAAGAGCAACATATTTTCTTTATAATAAAATTATTTTTTTCTTACTGGCAATGGGTGTATTTGGCTGCCTGGGCGTGAGTTTAATGTGAACCAAAACCTACACTGTGCCAGAGAAGCTGGAGAATTCTTGATTGTGTCCCATACACATTGATTTATTTAGTTATGTATAGCCTTTTAACATTTGAAATTCTGATAGGCATTAAGTATATTATACTGAGGGAACTGCCTTTAAAAACAAAAAAAAAAAGCCGTAGAAATCTCTTGCTGAAAATGAATGCTTTTGTTTCTGCTTTATAAAATACTTGTAGTCTGTGTGGCAGTTCTTTCTTCTAGCTTGTATCCCGTTTGGATTTAAAATGTTGTCCTGGCAGTAATTTGCAGGCAAAAGGCCCATTTTGTTTCTGTACGGTATTTTATTGTACATTCTGTCCTTGATTGTGCAAATCTCTTAAAAAAAAAAAATAGATGACTAATTAGCAGAGAACGTGAGACATACTATGGATTAAAGCATTTAAAAACCTATTTGATTAAGCTGGTTTTGGCAGGATTACATATGGGATTTGATGACCAGACTACATTTTCACTTTTGATTAGTAGTTGTGTTTCAGCAAAGCTTGTTTGATATGGGCATCAACATTGTACGGCTTTGGACTCTGCAGACTTCTGAGTGGTCAGTCTCTCTGGGGTTATATAGGCATCCTGAATTTTGCACTGAAGATTTAACCAAGTTTACTTGCTATTGTTTTTTACTGAGCAGTTTAATGTTGAGTATCCCCTTTTTTGAAAGGGCTCCTTTGCATTAAATTTCATGGTCACAACCTGCCTTCATGTTTGTTACCATACATGTTTTAAAGTTCACAAAGACATCTAGGTAATAAAAATACAGTAAGTAAGTCAGAAGAAAATGTCAAAGGCTTCATCTGATTTAAAACAAACTGAAACTGTTCCTTTGGTAAATCAAGTTTCACTTGTCCTGGGCTTCTTTAGGGCAGTGGAATAAACTGTCACATGTAAGAAATTATGTGACTTCAGGTTGGAGGATATTGAATTAAAATGTGGGCAAGCAAATGAGTTCTCTTTGAGTTTTGTTTTTGATATCGAAGGCTGTGGCTTCTGCTACAAAATACAGAGGCCTTCATTGCTTTACTTCTAAGGGACCAGCAGCTTTAAGTCAGTGCTTCTGCTAAGTCTTTTGTCCAAAGAGAACATTATCTTCTGTTTTACAAATTGCCCCAAGTCTTCATTTTCATTTGCACAGTTGTTCCTTCTGTGTTTAGTACCAGTAAGAGGCTGAAGGAAGATAGAACTCTGTCTGTGTTCAATATAGTGGAATCGAACTCAGCAAATATTGGAAGACCCCTGTATACAGTGCATGAAGCCAGGAAAGGTAGATCAATGCTGAGCAAGCTATTTCCTACAAAATCTAGTTCAACTGGACGTGGAATACAGCGGAGAAAATTGCTGCCTACGAAGTAATTCTGAAAACCAGTTGTGTCGCGATCATCACCATCATATTCATCTGATATATGTATACATCAATAGCTTATCTACGAGATCACTGTTAAAATCTGAAATTACTGTGGCTGGATAAGGGATTTTCAAAGTTGTAAAGCAAACTGGTATCCTCCAAAATATTTTTTTTCTCCTGTCCTGTTCCTGTTACGTTGCCATTTGAGAGTTAGCAGGTGACACAAAGACAGTAACCTGTCGACCTGTCGTGATCAACAAACCTCTCCTTGCCGCCAGCCACTTGGCCCTGATAGGAAGCAACAGCTGGATTCTAAAGAATTTTATACAAATTGGAAAATCAGAAAAGCTTAATTTCCCCTAATGGTCAGTCTGGATACAATGGTGATGCTGTAAAATTGTGATGAGCGGGGATGTGAAGGGATCTGTTGGTCCTTCTTCAGGCAGGGCCCACATTCAGCTGTTGAGGCATGACTTCTAGTCTAGTGAAATCTTTTTCTCTCTCAATTTTGTATATTTTTGGTCCAAAATATTTTAACATGGCAAAATATAATACACTTGATACCACCAGTAATTACTTTTGCAAGGATAATTCAGGAGTACAGGTTAGCCTAAATGCTTTTGGAAAAACTCTTAGTTTCCAATAGATGAGTCCCATCCAAAACTGATTCCAAAACTGGGAGTCTGTACTGTATGAAGATGTGGCTGAAATTTTAACATAAAATACAACAGCCACCGTTTTGTCTGTTTATTATCTTCACTTGTCTATGTATGCAATGTAACTTTTTAGAAGGATACGGGATAAAGAAAGAAAATTTAGATAAAATGGATGTGTGGAAACCTGTCTTCAATATTGTGACTTAATTAAATATTGGTACAACATTTCTTCAGACTATATTTTAGTATAAATTAATTAATGTGTAAAATGTACTTTCTAGCACAAGATTTGCCAATGTATTTTCAGCTGTCTTGTCTGTATTCCAGTTTTGCCAAAGGAATGAAGCATTCCTTCTCTACCAGCAGGTATTTGTAGCTTTGTGAAATGGGAGCAGGTTGAAATCTCTATTTAAACCGCTCCAAGCATTTATTTAATCATAGATAACTGCAAGATGCGTTATTTAATACCACGTATAATTTTATATCTGTTAAAGTGACTGAACTTCATACTTTAACATATACTTTATGCACATCTTGTTCTGTCTCTCCATCATCTCATCTCCATGCAAATCCTAATTCTCTTGCTCCCCTTTCTAACGGCCTTTTGTTTCAACCTCTATGCACATCTGGTTGTCCTACTCTTCCCCTTCCCTCTCCAGCGCGATAGTTTCATTTTTAAAGCTTTGTTCTGCAAAATACATAATTAAGCAGTAAGACACAACAGGGCATGAATATTGTTGTATTATTTGAGGGAGGAGAGAAAGGGAAACCAAAAGAAAACTACAGAGAAACAATACCAGCTGGTACTCCATGGGCATGTAATTTGCAATTAATTTAGGAGACAGCTTGCCTGTGGGGTGGAATTTTCCTTGGAAAGTGATAGCCAAGCTCTATGCCCCAACTGGATGCTTCTCAGAAAGTGTTGCTTTGCTCTGCGGCAGCGTTAGTGCCACAGCTTTGGCTTGTTAGACCTGCTCTGGTCTCTGCTGCTGGACTGTCTTGACTGGAGGGGCTCTACAGCCAAAGCCCCATTAAGTGCTACGTGGAGATAGATGGCTTCTTTTGAAGCAAGGCTACTGCAGGGCAAGTGACATTTTTGTGCTGAGAAATAGGTGTTAATCATTCTGTAGTTAGCCAAAGTGACTATAACATCTGTCCTGGTGGCAGTAATTTTATTCTAGACTTCATTCTTTGTGGCTTCCCCTTTATAATGGAGTATTGAAAATACTAATGAGTGGTTGGCAAGGACCTGCCAGTGTGAAGTCTACTGCCTGTCAGTCCAAGTGGCATACAGTAAAACCTTGTCTCTGAGGAAGAGAAAAGGGCACATAAAAAGACTCCCTCTCAGGGAAAGGGCAAATTGATGGCAGTCACAGTGATAAGAGCTGGAAGAAGTGACTGCCTGCACAGGACAACCAGCTCCACTGCTCGAAATTGGGAACTGCTCTTTATTTTTCTGTAAAGTTAATGCTATTCCAGTAATTTATACACTCCTTCCAAAGGTGTACTGGCTTTTGTGCAGTTGGGTTGGGTGACTTGAAAGACAAATTCTAAATTAATCCAAACCCCATCCCTAGTTTTGTGGCCTTCAAATGCAATGGGTTTCATGGATTTCAAATGCAATCCAGAGCTGAAGTGAAGCTATAGAACATGCCTACAGATATTTGAAGCAACAAGGCTTCCATGTGCTCTACTGAACAGCTTTTGAGAAAGTAGTTTTTAGTGTATGTGGTTTTTTAAAACAAGTTATTATACTGGAGCATCAGAACCACAGTAGGACCAAAATTCTTGTGGACAGTTGTGTTATTCGGAAGAAATTCTAGTTAAAACATTCCAGCTTCTTCTTACTAATTATCCTGGGCCAGAATAGGAACTGTGACTGACAGTGCTTTCCTATCTTTTTTTTTTTTTTTTTTCTGGCTGCTGGAAAAGACAGCCTTGTTCTAATATTGTATTTAAAACAAATATAATCCTGTTAACTCCATATTCCTCCTATAGACCACCTTTGCCTAAAGAAGTGATTTTGATCTTCCAGAACTTCCTATGTTATACTGATTTATTCTGTCTTCATTCTTGTAGGGAGGATAATACTTTCATCATCACTGATGTCTGGGGCTGTAGCTTTTGTGCTTTAAGGTGTATATACTCACACTTGATGTGCTTGTTCTTATTCCTTGTGAGCTGGGCTTCATTCACTTTTAGGGTTTCAAGAGGCTAGTGATTGACATATGTGGGAAGCGCCTGCTGAAGTTACTGCGAATTGAATGTGCATATATGTGGGCAGAACACACATGGATCTGCTTTGAAAACTGTTGAAGTGAATTTGTTAATTTAGTCATCCCGTATTATACTAGAGCAGCTTTTAGAGGGTTGTCTTGGTCTCTTGGGAAAAACTCCCTCATAAAGATAAATGAATAAATAATGAAAACTTAAGGAGACTAAGATAAAGGGCATACCTTAAAATGTTAAAATGTACTGAACAAGGAGAACAGAAGAACATTTTTCTCTTTACTTTGTGGTGTTTCTTCTGTCTGGGTTCTGTCACTCCTGCTTTACAAAATCTCTTTGCACATTTGCATCAAAATTGAGCTTCAACTTTCTGAATCAGAGTATTTTTTTAAAAAAATAAATATTTATTTTTTCCCTAAAGGCTTAACTATTCACACAACACCATCAAGGGAACAAATACTGTGGCTTTTCACTGAATTTTTCATAGAAGTAGAGATGGAGCAAGATGCATTCATCTGGCTTTGTGGCTTCTGCTGGAAAAAAAAAAAGTTGCAGAGCCCTGTGTATTAATCTGTCTTACAATTAAGTGTACTTAAACCTTGTGAGAGTCTTGCAGCCACTCTGTTTCTTGTTGCAATAAATCCAGTTTCCCCCTTAACGCATTGTTTTTTGCCACACTTGGGTACACCTGTACAGAGGAGAGTATACCAGGCATCTTACAAAACTGCATGACTCATTATTAGTGTAAGTAACAGAAAATCAAATTGTTAGATGTTTATCCTTCAGCTTGTGATAACTCTCCTTCTCATTTCCTCCTTTCCTTCCAGTGCTCTGATGTGTGGTAACAGATACCAGTTTGATTTCTGTCACGTTTTCCATATTTTGGCTCACTTGTTCTGAATACGTATGGGAATTCAATAATTCTACTCTATTCTCCCTGTACATTTTAAAACATTTTATTCTAGACTTCATTCTTTGTGGCTTCCCCTTTATAATGGAGTATTAAAATATCTTTTTCACTTTAATGTAGTCTTGGCTTGCATCAGTAAAGTTCCTGTCCAGGTTTTCCAACAGAGAGTAATTAATAGCTTGCCCCAGTCTCATGACTGCAGGAAAAAACCCAACGTTTTAACTGTGCTTTTGTTGTTTGTTTCTGATTGCCATAAGAATAATTCCTTAAGTTTCTTATATGGTGACACTTTGTTTTTTCAGATGGTAATGGACAGATGGACAATGGAAGTACTTTCTGCCCACTTGTCTCTTCCGATTCATTCAGTTCTAGTTTTCATCTCACGGTTTTCATGTATTCAGTGTATATGTTTTTAAAATTTATTACACAATAGGAGAACATTTCTTATTTGAGAACTTGATCTTCATTGAAATCATAAAATCAAGAAACCCAAACCCTAGTTATTTATGCTGGTAGTAAAATGGCTGGACTTGGTAATTCTGTTGCAGTATTCTGTAGTGTGTGAAAGATTTTGATAAGCAAGTAGGATTTCAGGGACCGGTAGTAATAAATATTTAAATGTCTGAAGTTAAGGATGGAAAGGACCGTAGAGTCAGTACAACAACTAGCTACAACTAAGAGAGAATTCTCACCTACCTACACATCCACATGATAAACATTATTTTCCCAAATTATAGATTTTGGAAATACCTGTGCTGTGTTAACCCCAAATTAATAGGCAGTTGCTTTACAGGGATTAGATTTTAGGTGCCCGGTACTTCTGTTTCCTGGGCTGCCAAGTCTGTTTCGAACTCCAACATGATGCACTGCAATTGGGAAATATGTTGGGAGAATGCTACATGGTGGTATCAGAAAGAATGGGTGGGGGAAAGAAAAAGTAGACCAAGTGGAGCACAATGTTGTCCTATCTAAATAGAAATATTTGTGGATGAAAACGAGACAGACTTTATGTTGTTGTTTTATTTTCCTACTGAAAAACAAGCCTCTTTTTTGTAAGAACAGAACAACTTAAAAAAAATTCTGCAACCAGTTTTCATTAAAAAAAAATATGACTGGAATTGTTCTTCTTTGTGTGTGTTTGTGGGGCGAGGTTAGTTGAGGTTGGCTATGTTATATTTGTGTTGGTTTTTTTCCCAACCAGCAAGACAGAATAGTGAAGTTCTGGAGTCGGTTTTCTAACAATATTGCAGAACCAATGTAGATGCTTTCCAACCAATGGAAAAAAATGAAGGTCCTGCAAGTCCATGTAACTTCATACTAACATAGTGGGCAGAAATTTATTCCTGATCTCAGCTGGTTATAAGTCTGTGCCCTGGAGCGTGAAGATTGAGGTTCTTGCAATTTTTAGTCTAGTTACAGAGGCTATTAATCATTATGTTCAAACCCTTCCTGAATATTGCTAAGCTCTTTGTTCAATATGTTCTGAGCTATTGAACCTCACAGGTCAATTACACAGTGTTTATAAAGCTAATTCTAGGTTTTGACCAGGAGTGAAAACACAACCCTCAGTGGGACCAGGCATTGCTTTTAAGTCAACTGTTGTTGCCTACGTTACATAGATGATGAGGAAAAAAACAACAGCAAAGTAATTAAGAATTCAGACTTCACAGAGAGGAAAAGGTGGATAAATGCAGATGAGGTTTTGGAATTTCTGGAATTTTGTCTTTGATTCTGTTCAGGTTTCTCAATGGTAATTTTGGGGTTAATGCTAACTCTTAACAGATTGTTGACCCTTCCCTGTTGCAGTGGGTGTTTTACTCCAGTGGATATATGTCTGCATTTGATTCCCTTTATGTGGAACAGAGTGATGCTCAGCATCTTTAGGTAGTGTGAAATTTCACTCCTCAGTCCCCAGAAGATGAGGCAGAAAAAGACTTGGGATATGATTCCTCTGTTTTTCTTTTTCTTCAAATCAGTAGTCATTTCATTGGCCTAATTCTGGTGATGTAGTTAAAAAAAAAAATCCTTAAAAAAAAAGACAAAACCTCCACCCAAACACCCACAAATGAAAGTAACTGGGCCCTAGAACTTTTTGATATATTCTGGAAAAGTATCGGGAAGTCATGGTTACTGTTAGGATAGTTTTCAATTTATAAAAGGACATCGACTTCCCAGCCAATTTTGCAGACTTGGGAGAAGACCATCTGGATGAGAAACGGAGCATATCCAATGATTGCAGAAGAGAATCATCACCGGTATCATACTAAATTAATGCGAATACTCAGCTGCCGAATTGCTGCATATAAAGCTGACGCAACAGCACCTTGATTTTTCCTTGGGGTAAATTTTAATGAAACATTACCCTATTCTGGGAATGAAAATTGCCTATCATTAAGAGCATAAGCCAAAAGTTGTATGTTTCTTTTTCTTCTAGGATGTAGTTGCTGGCTAATTTGTGTGCTATAAAATGAAAACTTTCTCCTGAGCCTGCAGTAGTGTAACATGCATTTCATCATAGTGGGATGATGAAGGCTGGGAAGTAGGCTGGGAAGTTTCCTCTACATATTAAAGCTACTTCTTTTGAAGATACTTTTCCAGCTTGAACAGGCAAACATGACATTCCTTTTGAAATATTGAATGTTGAGCACCTCTGAGTCAGTGCTTCCTTATGTCGGAAAGGACCTTCCATTTCTCCTGCATTCCTTTACCTCGACAAGCCTCTGCAGTGGGGCTGTCTGTTTACTAGGTATGAAAGATACTAGACTTGCAGATGCTTTGGTTTGTAGATACTAAAACATTTTACAAATTCAAGAGTAAGTTGTACACCACCTTTTAACCTAGCACAGATTACTTGAGTTGCTTTGTGATTTTCTAAGCAAAACAAGTTTATTCATTCAAGTGATTAAGAAATAGTATTGTTGGTTTTTTTTCCTGCTAGACTCCAAACCTTATTTAGAGGTCTTTCAAGTATGATTAGATGAGTTGGATTGAGTAGTCCAGTTAATATCATTGCCTTACTTAATAGTGTGTCCTTTCAGCTTCTCAATCAGCGAATTACTAGGAGCCACCTTACTGCAGAAATGGTCTTTTAGCAGAATCCTACGGAACTATAGAATAATTCATGTCATAAAGGACCTGCGGCAGTCTCTTGTCCAACTACCTGCTTAAGGCAGGGTCAGCTATGAAATTGGGCCAGACTACTCAAGAGATTTATCCAGTTGTACCTTGGCAATCTCCAAGAATGGGGACTGCACAACCTCTCTGGATAACACGTTCCACTGATTAACTGTCAACAGGGTGGAAGCGTTTCTCCTTAGGTCCCAACTGACTCTCCTCTTTCAATTTATGCTTGTTTCTTTTCCTCCCACCATATCATAAAGAGCTTGTCTTCTCATAACCTCCTTATAGGTACTAGGGAGCTACTGCCAGGTTCCCCTGAAATTGTCCCTTCCCCAAGCTGAGCAAACCTTGGACCTTCAGCCCCTATTTACAGGACAAGTTCTTGAGCCCCTGACCATCTTGGATGCCCTCTGTTGAAATCCTGGTTTTGTTGGTGCCTGTCTGGTGCTGAAGGGCCCCACACCTGGATTATGTTGAGACCAGTTTGATATGATGATTGTTAAGCAGAGGGGGCTGATCACTTCCCTGGATGCAATTCCTCTGCTCATGTTCCATCTGTTGGCCCCCACTGCTACGGGAGTCACAGGGGCAATTATGTGGCTGCTCTCTGCCAGGTCTCTCAGGGCTGTGTCTGCAGAGCTAACCCCGTGCAGTCATCCCGAGCGTGTAGCGTTGCCAGGAGGGGACTTTATTCCCAGGTGATGGACTTTGCACATGTCCTTGCTGAACAGCATGAAGTTTCTATCTCGCCGCTTCTCCAACCTGTCTAGATCTTTCTTGATGGAGCCCTGGCATATTAATATCCCCACCCCATCAACTGCAAACTTGGTAGGAGTCCACTCGATCATCTCCTCCAGGTTGTATATAGAACAGGACATGTCTCTGAGTGGACCCCTGCAGTATTTCATTTGTTGCCATCCTCCAGGTAGAGTATAATCCATTAACCACTACCCTCTTGACGCAATTAGCTAAACTTTTTCTTTTTCTTTTTTTTTCTTTTTTTTCTTTTTTTTTTTCTTTTTTTTTTTTTTTTTTTTTTTTTTTTAAGCCATCTAGTTGTTCACCCACCCACAGTGTAATATCCTAACTTGAGTACAGGAGTGCTGTGGGAGACTATCAAAAGCCTTGTAAAGTCAGATGTTCGACACTCTTGTTGCCTAGAAGTCCAGTCTTTGTATGAGAGAAGGCAATTTGTTTGGTCAGTCAAGATGTATCTCTGCTAAACCCATTGAGACTGTTCTCAGTCACCAGCATTTTCATGTGCCTGGAAGTGTGCTACGAGAGGATTTGCTTCATTATTTTTCTGAGGACCTGAGCAAGGGTGACCAGTGTGTAGTTCCCCAATTGTCCTTTTGATCTTTTTCTGAAGATGAGTATAATTGCCTTTGGTCATCAGGGCCGTTTTGCAATCTCAATTCCTAAGGGATTGCTATGACTCCCTGACATCTACTTCAGGCAGATTTCAGTACTTAGTTGTCTACTCTGCAAGCCTGAATTCTTACTTTCTGGCTGTAAGAAAATAGGTGAAAGAGGAAAAAGTCCTTTCAATCTTTGTTCTAGAATTTAAAATATTTTAAAATTTTTTCAGGTGTGCCCTTTTTTTTCCTTCCCTGATACTCCGTTCCGTATAGAAAATGAAGTTAATGGTTATTATGGGTGGTTTCAAATACAGTGAAGGCATTTCCAAGTTTATAGTAAGACTGATGGTCTGCCTCTGCATCCAACCACTTAATTACCTGGAAACTTCAGAGACTGTTCTGCAGCATGCCTTGGTCTGTTTTCTATGACTAGAATTTGTCAGAGGCGCTGTGGTTGCCCTGACCTGTTTAGATGAGGATGCCGTGTGCTAATGCAGGATCACAGTGCCAAGGAAAATTGTGGAGTTCAATGTTTGACAGTGCTTCCTGTTTTTGCCATGCGAGGGGATGTTGGCTAAGATTCTGGGAAGAATGGTGGTCACTTTATTTTTGATGGAGGATGCCGTTACAGAAACATCCATTATCAAAGGTGTATATATGTTTGAAAACATTTGTGGGTGCTGGACTTTTTTAATCACTGTCTGATCTCTCTCTAGTATCACCTGACACAGCTTATTGTGTAGGTTGAATCTGAGCCCTTGATGTTTTGTTTGTCTGAAAGAGCAACCTAGATAGCATTTGCATCTGCCCAGCTGTTTTCTTGACAGTCATTACTTATTTGACTGAACACTAACTCTTTTGCTCTTAGTAGACTTTGGTCAGGATCCTGGAATTCCTGAGCAAATACTGTGGAGATCTTAATCTGTGTTTTGACTAATACAAGCAGAGGCCTTCAGGTATCCCAGAAAAGGCTCTAGGTGTTGTACAAAAACTGAACTACTGGCATTTGAGGTAAGAAGTATGCAAGACACATGGATTTGTCGTTACCCAAATAACATCTCTGGCTTGCCTGGGAAGGTTGACTCTGTTGCTATTTGCTATTTGGTCTGATCTGATGATTGATCTGCTTATCACCTGCACTGAGGCTGTAGGTGAGCTTCATGGTGGTGGTATAACAGCGCTGCTCGAGGATATGTGGGCTGCCTCCAGACATGCCTGCTCATCCCAACCCACCTGTGGGTGATGTGTGCTCAGAATCACCTTTTTGTGCCTCTGCTATGTACCAGTAGCAGTTGTATATGGGTATAATAAAAGTAAAATATGATGTTTAGAATGTCTTGTTTGCCCTGCAGTTATAAATGGCTGGGAATATGCTGCTATCCCAGATTTATTAGCTTGTAAAATGATGTGGTGGTACTTCAACAATAGTGTCACTGTTCTGAGGAGAAGACATTTAACCATAAATCATACCATATCATAAACCAGACATATGTGGGCTATTAAATGTGTAGCATTTTGTGGCATGCATGTACACTGCGTCCTTAAACATACCAACTAGTGTTGTATTGCAGCCAAAGAAACAATGTGATTATCGTGCAGTACAGATATAAAGACTGATACTCATATTACACAGAATCACAGAATGATATGGGGTTGTAAGGGACCTCTGGAGATCATCTAGTCCAAACTCCCTGCCAAAGCAGGTCCACTTAATGCAGGTTGCACACGAATGTGTCTAGGTGAGTCTTGAATGTCCCCAGAGACAGAGACTCCACCACCTCTCTGGGCAGCCTGTTCCAGGGCTCTGCCACCCTCAAAGTAAAGAAGTTCCTCTTCATGATTAGATGGAACTTCCTATCTTCAAGTTTGTACCCATTACCTCTTTTCCTGTCACTGGGCACCACTGAAAAAAAACTGGCCCCATCTAGGAGTCTGGTCTCCATCCTTAGGAGGCCCTCGGTAGCTTGTACACAGTGGGAAAAAACACCACAAATGAGTGGTTAAAACTGTGCAGCCCTTTAGCCACACTGGCTGTTTGCAGACCAGAGCCAGGCTGCTCACCAGGAGAGCAAGACTGCAGATTACCACCCCTTCCAAAGCTGTCTGGCCTGAGACCATATTGGTGGTTAGCGTGCTGAGAATGTGTAGTAGGGTCTTATATTCAGGAAATAGTACATTGAATTTAATAATTTGTTTTCCTGTATTTTCTTACAGAATAAGAGAATTATTATAGAGTGTTCAGTGATAATGATTTACATTGGGATAAATGTTGCATTATAGAAGCACAGTTGGAAAACAGGTCATTAACTAAGCTTTTTATTGGACAGTCTTCTTAAAATACTGCCTCCAGTCTGGGTGATGCAAAAATGAAAGTTGCTTCATAATAATATATCCTACAACAACTCTTTCAAGAAATGTCTGTGGAGAAAATTTGAGACACTTTAAAGAGAAGTGTCTTTTTTTCTATTGCATAAAAACCTTTTAGATTGAATTAATCCTAAGCAGTCACATATTTTGCATTCCGGGCAATATTTCATTTGCTAAAATTTATTTAGCAAAAGGCTAATCTAGTTATTTAAAGTTTATATGTCAGTGAAGGGCACGTTGTTCTACTTTAGTTCTCAGTTATGTGATAGAAACAATTACAGTGTTTAGAATGCCTTTTGTTTAAGGGTTTGCAGTGTGTCATTCTCAACTGTGTGTTATGGCTGAAAGCATCTAACTAAAGAGCACATTTCTTGCTACAAGCTTCCTTCTTGGCTTTTTCTTTTTAATAGTTAGTATCACTACAGTTTTCTTTATTGATTGTACTCTTACTTTTAAACTGTTCTGCTTCCGAAGCCCCACACTGAAACAGAAGGCAAGGAAGAGTCAGGTTCCCTCCCTCTTTCACTTGAACAGGTGGCGAACTCGGCTATGGACACTCATCTCACTTCTCTGGACACTCATCTCACTTCTCTGTCAGTAAAGAGTCCAATAGAGTGAAGAACTATTTTAATGACTAGACTGCTAGGTAATAGTAGTTTTATTTTTAAATTTTAATTTTTAAATTTTAATTATAAAGTCATCTTACTAATTGGAAGAGTGACAGAACAACAAAGTATTGGTGATTCTTCTTCATCAGAGAAATTTTGTAACATCCAGATCGCGAACAAATTGTGTTCACTGCTGCATAATTTTGTCCATGAACCATACAACTCATGCTGACTCATTTTTTGAGCTTATTGTTCCTTTCTGGAAAATAATTTAAGATTTCTCTTAAGAAAACACATTATAATTTTACCTGCATGTAGATTGTCATGGGACCTCTTAGATTATGAGGATGACTGATTTGAGGGGTTTGGGCTTCGTTTTATGGTGCAATATGAATTCGTTTTGTAGTAATCTTCTGCTAAATCAGCCAGAAATTGAATACAGTACCAGGTTTGTTTTTTCCACAGAAGATTTTTGCAAGTGGGTTTAGTCTTGTGCGAGTTCCGAAGAAGGAAGAAGTGTCTGAGCAGCGAGACAGCCATGCTTCAGGAGAGATGCATGGCTGCATTGTTCTTCTCCTGCAAGATAGTTTGATATGGGCACACTTTAGGTGCCTTCTGGAATGGCCAAACCAAAAATAATGGCATATTAAAACAATGTATGATCTTTCATGTATGATAACTAACTTGTACAGGTTTGTTTGGTTATTTTTTTCTTGATGTTTGGAAGGACACAACCCCCCTACCTGCCCACCCCCAATACTATTAGCTCTCATGCAAAACGGTAAATGTTCGGTATTTTGTAGATTTTCTGGCTTGAAACATTGTGCTGTAAATCCTGTAGCAGTGATGTAAATGGAAGAAGATACGCATTCTCAATGAGGTGGAATCATTCACCTGTTTTGTCACCAGCCTTAATTTCTTCTCTTTCCTTATGTAGTAGGGAGTCTTTGACTTGATACAAGGGAGATTGATTAATCAATGTCTTATTCCCATGTTATTTAACCAAGGGAAGTTTCATTTGCATTTGAATTTGTGAGACTTGAAATTACTGAATATCTGAAATAAGGTAAGGGAAATTCTTTCCCCTCTCTGAAATTGGTATTTTGTTCCTTTTTTAATTATTAAAAACTTTGAGGCTTCTTGTATTCTTGTGATAGGCCACATATTTGCTCTTGAGTTTAACAGAACAAATCTGTTGATGTATAAATCCATTCCAGCCCTCTCTAGCCCTGTGTATCATGTGGAAATCCATGTTATTCTACTTCACAAGAAGATGATAGGGCACAATATCTCCAGGGAGTCTGTTTAAAACATACTCCAATGAAATCTGATTCCAGAGATGCTGAAAAAGAAGGTCTGAGGAGGAAAAAAGAGTTTAGGTGGAATGGGTGCTCTGTGACCATGTAAGTTGCAGCAGCTATGCTTACCTCTGTCTGCATTTTGTAGAGATAGTTGTTATAGTACAAGGAAGAGACTTTTTTCTCTTGTCGTTTCTGAATTTTTCTGTCTTCAGCAGCTCACTCCTACTGAGATGCTTTCTGTTTCTCACCTATGGTGTCCTGGGAAAATAGATAAGCTGCTCAACACGCATTAAAACTTCATCAACTTCTGGAATTGTCCTTCAGTGAGCATGCCCAGGTTAATCCAACACTCTTATCTGAATTACTGAGATAAAATGGGACAAGAAAAGTAGTCTGCAAGGGCCTAGCGACCGAAACGGCAATGGGCTTTATAGGTCAAACTCAACACTTCATATTTAACCAAAGAACAGATAAATATTAGTGTAATACTTGCAGTTCTGCTGTTTGTTTCCTGTGAGCCACTTGGCTCAGCAATGCATCAGGGAGAGCTTTGACATGCTTTTTTGATGCACATCATTCTATGCCAATTCAATTAGTAAGGAGCAAAGGTATGGGTGACTGCAGTGAAAGTCTTGTCCATTGCCTTCTAGACAAATATAGCTGGAAGGAAGGGCGATATTCTCACAGCTGCTTCTCATATTTGATCATGAAAACAACAATATTCTCAAACTGAGTATTACTTGAGTGTTTCTATTGTCAGCAACTTCTTTAATCTCATAGCATACCACCATCTAACCTAGTATTTTGCTGTCATCAGATTTGTGATTTGGATGATGCTTATACATTTGTCAAATCTGTTGTGTATGCCATGCAGAACAGGTAAAATACCGTTTTTGAGACTCAGAGGGGAATGGCAACTTAAATTCCAGGTAGAAGTCAAAGACATGAAAGAGGGATGAAAAATTGATACGTTTGAAAAAGCTGTTGTTTACCTGACCTGACAAAAGTTGCCCAAGGATTTTGTAGTATATATGTTATTGATAAAATGGTAATGACATTTCATGCTGGTATGTACAGACTGATGCATATGAAAGGACTAGACTGCAGCTGTGCACGTGTAATGGTGAGTCTAAACAAATTACATTATTCCATATAACAATTATAGGGATTTTGGATAATAGCTTGAAAATAATGACTCAGTGTTCATCAGTAGTCTGAAAAATAAGTAAACATTGAGCTAACAATAGGTAAATGAGAACAAAACCAAAGCTGCCAAAATGTTGTTGTGGAAGTCCTGTTTTTGTAAATGTCCTATAAATATTAGTCTTCATATTACAAAAATGACACAGATGACACCAAGGGAAAATACAAGAATTATTATGAATTAAAAACTAAGGCTAAGTGTGGCTTGAAGGTTTGCTTGACATAACTAGGCCACTTTTGTCCTAAGTATGAGTTAGCAAATATTGTGTGTTTTGGTCTCTTTAACTTGGGTGACCACAAACAGGGGCCTACCCCCCCTGCAGAGCTATGATAAGTAACAAGACAGGAAGGCACTATCATGTAGGTGTAGGTCAGTATTTGAAGAACGGGGAGCTTCAGGAGGGAGGTAGCATATGGTAATGAATTACTGGAAACTAATGAATATGTTAACAAGCTCTTGCATATGTATTGGTGATGTGCATATATGTTATTAAGCCAACTTTGTCTGGCATGAACATTTGGAAGAGCGATGCCCTCTGTGTCCAGCACTGCAATAAAGAATACCTGCTTAATAGTCATCCCAACTACTGAGTCCTGGTTTCGTCTTTCATGGCATCAATTAGAAGTGCAATATAGCTTCTATTAAGTTGAAGGTATTAGATTAAGACCCATTAGTGTGTAAACCAGAGGACTGGGGGAGGATGAGATCATAACCTGTAAGATCACAAGCTGAATTTATGCAGGTGAAGAGGTAATAATTGTGAAACGTTTCTTTAGCTGTTTTGTAGTTCCTATTTAGGGAGAAATAATCAGAGATGTTTTGGTTTTCAAGAGAAGGAATGGTTTCTAACTGCATGGTGGTGTGTGTCTCACTACCTCCTGGAGGCTGAAGGTATAAACGAGTTCAAAAATGAAGTTCCTTCATGGAGTTGTGAAGGATAAATCTGGATTTAATCAATGAATTAGGAATTAAACTGCTGCTGGTTAGAAGGACAAACAGGAAGAAGGATCACATTTGTCTGTCCTTACCATCTAACAAACTTGGCTGCTTTCAGTAACGGCCTAAGTGAACTTTTATTCTAACCTTGTGTTGTGGTTTAGCCTCAGACTGCAACAAAGAACCAAGTGGCAGCCGCTCTCTAAGCCCCTCCACAGCCTGGAGGGGAAAATGGGAAGAAAAAGGCCAAACTCATGGGTTGAGACAAAGGCAGTTTAACAGAACAACAAAACAGTAACATGGATAGAGGAGTGTAAAAACAGCATTATGTTACAGACTGCCCCCCTCCCCTTCTATGCCACCTCTTGGCTACCCCCTGGACATGGCTCACCTGGGATAGAATACTTGTGCCCTTGCTAGAGCCAGTGAAAAACAGTGAAAAACCCTCCCAGAACCAGGACACCTTGTATGATTGCTACTATTTATGTTCCTCTGAAAGCTTTCAATTATGTTAATATTAAAAATTTCTCGTTTTGAATTAAGGCTTTTTACCTATTCTACAGTCATGACCTGTTCAGATAACTGAAAGATTGTATGAACTCTAGAGGAAAAGCTGAGAACTGAACCTCCTTTTAACAGAACCAAAAGAAAGATTTGTACACCTAACTACAGTACATTATATATGAATGTGTAATCTATATTAGTTCAGCATAACTGACAAACACATTTGTTGTCTGTTACTTTCCCGTAGTAAAATGACAGTCATAAAGACTGATTAATATAATTTATGCTTGAACCCAGTAAGACATCTGAGATGGTAGTGAATCTGTTGTTTTTCCACAGTATCAGTTTGTAAGTTCATTTTCTATAGATTGCTGTAATAAATAAGCTTTTATAGCATCTCATATTTCTCAATAAATTCCTGTGACAAAGAGCAGAACCTTAGATACTTGTCAGTGGTACTTTCCACAGAGTGTGCCATTGCTCTTGGGCTGGTGGTTCTTCTGCCTCTTGTCACAACTCAAAGGCAAACATTATCACGAGTAGAAATATAAAGAGGTTTGTTGTCCTGTTAAAAGAAATAAGCTTGTGAGGAGCCTGGAATAATTGCTGAAATTACCTCATGCCAGAAAACACCATATTTAGGATTAAATGTAATTGTTGTAAGGTTCTTTTATTAACAGTTGCAGTTATCGCTGAAGACAAAGATCTGTTCCCTGTAGCAGCTGCCTGGAGAAGATAAATGTGTTGTGAGATTCCCTCTCCTGCTTCAGGTTTGATATCTGGATAACAGATTTCAGGAATGCCAGAATTGAGGGAAATTGTTCGTCCAGAATTCCACTGGAGGTGTACACAAGTAAACCTTAAGTAAATCCAAAGTCATTTCAATCTCTTTGAGCTCACTCATTTGAGGTACTTCAAGGTCCCATGTGAGAGAATGAAGACAGGAATAATTGTGACCCTCCCTTATTTACCTCTTAGTGTGAATACCAGTGAAAGACGATCTCCAATTTTCCATCTGGCTTCTAGGTTGGTGCTTTCTTCGCTTTTTAAAGCACACTCCTTGCTCTGTATTGCAGAACACAGATAATTCGTCAGCTTCCTTCAATGCCAAAAGTGTGCCAAAATTTAAAGGCCATTAAATTTTGGGCTTCAAGTCATTCCATGAACACCCTCTCAAGCTGTCTGACATCCTGTGTGTGCACTGTAGAGGCCACAGAGTAAGGTCTCAAGTTCTGATTAAGTTTCTGAAAATAATCCGTTTGAGGCCTAAGGTAGTTGGCCATATCGTCTCACTTTTGGGGTGCCTTCTGAGTTTCATCACGTCATAGTCTGGATTGGTTTAAGGCTATCAAGTGATAGAATGCTTATTTCCGTATAGCTTCTACCCTTTTCACAGAGGACACCAGGGTCTTGGCTGTGGAACCTGAATTCATAGATCACATGATCTTTTGCTGTGATCTTCAGAGGATTTTTCAACAGAAATTTTGGTTATTGTCATTAGTAAAGCCTGTAATAGGTAGAGGCAGCTGACCAATGCTGATGAGATGAAGTTTTTCACTTGTGTGTTGGTAGTTCAATTCCAGTGTAAGAGTTGTTAACGGTTATTTCCATCTGAAGGTGATTGCTTTACCGTTCTCGTAACATGAATTCACCATTCGCATTGTGTGGCAAACTCAGTAGATAGCAAAAACCTTAAGGACTGAAACTGTGGCTCAAAGGAAAAAAACAGTGAAAAAAAAAAGTGAAAAACAGTGAAAAAAAAAAGTGAAGAAGAGTAGAATAGTTACGGATTTTTCAAAGTGGATACCATAAACATGCAACTTATTCTAGCTTCCAATCTACATTATAGGAGTGTGGAAGTTGATATGGCTTTATGTATTTTTTAACCACAGTAGCCTACGTCTCATGCACCTTTTTTTTTTTTTCCAATTAGAAAACCTGAGATATTTTTTTCTATTGCAAAGTAGAAGGATATTAGGTGAAATAAAAAAACCCACAAAAGAACAACCAACAAAGTCTTTCATGTATCACAAAGTGAAAACAAAGGGAAGCTAAAGTCCAGTGCTTTCAAATAAGAAAATAATTTCAGTGCATGACATATTTGTCCCCGTATGAGATCAACTGTAGGAATATATGTAGCTTGAAAATGAAACATTTTCAGGGATTCTTCCCTGGGGATTATACTTGTAGATACTAAAAAGGTATTGTTAATTCTTTGTAACTCTTCTTAAAGAAAAACTTTGTCTGCAGTATTCATTAAAATTTTTGTTGTGGAAATATTACTATACTTTCCTGATTAGCTAATTTTTGTTTGTTTGTTTGTTTTGTATTGCAAATATAAGCATTGTCAGCTCTGTGGTTTTGGGAATTGTATGTCACACTAGATGGGTTAGTTTAATTAAACCTCCTCCACTAAGTAATCATACATAATATTATTATCTTACAGACAGGGCGCATACATTTGATTTTTATAGTGCTTGGGTTTTTTTTGATGATTTTGAAAAAAAATTGAGATGTTGGTTTAAAAGTTTTTGTTTTTTTTTCCCTTTTCCCTGAATGGTCGAGGTTGTGGTGCTTTGTATGCAATGTATCAGTAACACGAATAGTTAGCACCTGAATGTGAGGTTATGCGTATATCCAGTTACATCATAAGTCTTATGAACTTAGGTGCATTTTTTTGTCAAGAATTTTACAAATATATTGGAAGGACACCTCTGTTTCTGGAGTGAAGCGTTGCTGCTTTTGACAGCATGAAGTATGATTCTGAAGATGAATGACTCTGCTATCACTGTCTTTCAGTTGGGTATGAGGAATTTAAGCAAATAAGATGTAGATTATTTTACCTGACGTATGGTATACCCTTCATACTCTTTCCAAATAGGCATTTTTTTTACAGTGTAATTTTCATATCTTATAAAGGCATGAATACAGTACTAGCTGAGATAAAATTCTGTCTGTGTGCAATAGTTGGTGGGGATTTTTGCAAGTGTAACACAGACATGGCTGGGAGAAAACAGTTTATTTATTTTTATATACAAAGGCATGCTTTATTTTTGCAGGGTAAGGTATGCTGGAGTCCTGTTTTGCATTTAGTTAGATGCCCACCCCAGTAGAAAAGCCTACAGATCTGTTGTCTTGTTAAAAGTAGAATAATTAGGAAATTCCGTATCTTGACTAAGCTCTGCATTTGGTATCTGTATATTAACTGCTGATCACGCTTCATCTCTTACTGTCTCATGCCTTTGCATTTCTTCTGTGTAATTACTTTTGGCTAATACTTAAAGGCTAACAGAATTCTTTAGAATAAAAATTGTACAAAACCTTTATACTAATAGCTTAAGAAAAACAAAACAAACAAAAAAAAAAAGTGAGCCTTGGAAAATAGTACTCAGCTTCCCTAAGAAGAAATGCTAAATCAAGTTAAAAGACCACATTCATGTTGTTATCATAGATAACAACGCATTGCACCAGTGTGTTTTAGTCTGGATTGTTTTATTTATATGAGATCTTTACCAAGGTAGCTCGTAGAAGTATCAATAACAAATAAAACAGTCTCAGTGTAACTGCACTAGGGTTGACAGGAAGATGCGACTTTGCTAGGAATGTTAAAGTTAGGTTTTCCTATTGTGCAGAAAGAGTATGACTGTCCAAAGTCATTGGGTTAACCTTTTATATGCAAGACTGCTTTTGCGGTGTTAAAAATGTATCTGGGCTGATTTGAAATATTTTGTGGATGTGTAAATTCCTTACACAGCATTCTCCATGATGATGATGTTCCCTTTGAACTTGCACTTTAAACATTCTTCATAATGCAAAGTGTATACAGAACCTGTCCCTAAAACTGCAAAATCTCTTTTTTGTGATGCCACAGTGCATTTTGGAGTTGGCCCTGGGATGAACGTGGTGGCGTGACTTACAGTACTGATAATGTGAGCCTTGTATTTGCAGCTGGTTTCCGTACAGAGTTCTAAAACCTAAACCCATAGATGTTAGACTTTTTAAAATTGTACTGAAACCTTTTTTTTAATGTCAGTAATTCCCCACCACCTTGGAAAATAAGGCAGTCCTATGGTACAGGGGACTTTGTGTGGTCCATTCCATGTATGTGGAAGGTGGAAGTGGGGACAAATAACCGGGAAAGAATACACAGACATCATCTGAGTGTGCAGTGATGCGGTTAGGAAAGCCAAAGCCCAACTGGTATTTTATCTGGTGAGCGGTGTCAAAGGCTGCAAGAATGACTTTAATGCATTAAGTGCAGATTTTTTAATGCAGTGAAAGTAATTAACTTTAAAACACGGGGTGGGGGGTTGCCTTTGATTTATATGCCACTACTTTGTGGACAGTTTAGCTTGCTTGCTGTCCTATGCCTTGGCCCGACACGTTGTTTGCTTCTGGAATGGATTTCTCTGATTCTCTGCCTTCTGTGTCCTCTTTCCTGGGGAGGGGATGTCCACCACTTTTCACTCTTCGTTATGTAAAAACACTTTTTTCCAGGAGAAGCCTTCTCTCTGCTTAAAAGCAGACTAGGAAACTGAGTAGTCTTCTGGAATATGCCACTGTGACTAAGGCTGGGCAATGCATGAGGGGAAAAAATAATAAGTGCTACTTAATTTTGGGTGCATTTTTTGGAATTTGCTCATACCATTTCAAGCATTATCATCACCAAAGCCACTGATTCAGCTGTGAGCCTTGAGCTGAGAAGTATTTAAGTATGTGTTTAAGTCTTGGTGACTGTCATGGGACTTAAGCAAACGTGTGGAGTTTAAGCACGCTGTGCTTTCTTCAAAGTGTAACTCTATGCGGGAGCTTGTTTCTGATGGTCTTGTGATGTATATGGGTCACTGGAGCTGCCTGGGGTGTGAGCCAGGGCTGCATTTCACCTGCCAGTTCATTGCATCTCTTCGTTATGTAAAAACAATACGCAGTTGAGCTCTGTTCTTCCTCTCCTGAAGGTTTCATGTATGTGTATGCTACTGCTCCCTGTCCTAGTGTAATCTGTCCAGCACTCCCCCAACTCCACTAAGTTTCTGGGGAGTCAGGAGCCATCCGAGGCTCAGGCCAGCAGGGGCTGCTCTAGGAGTAGGAGATGGAAAAGATTCACTGCCTCCCTTTTGGAGAAGCTCTCCCAGAGGGTTTGTTCCTGCTGCCCTTTTGTCCCTCTGACTGCACCCAAGTTTGCTTGGACTCAGCAGTGGTTCCCAGCATGGAGTGGGCGTATATTGCTTACTCACAGATTTGTATGTTTTCTATGTTCAGAAATGAAATCCCATATTTGATCCTTACAATGCTAGAATTAACTTTAGAATTCATATTTTGGCTTAGTAAATTTTAAGTGCTTTTTCACATTTATTCTTTCTGTAAAAGTGAACTTATTTGTAATACTTATTTCCAGATGCCCATAGAGTATGGCTTTAATGTCATTAATATCATTAATATCAAGAACTTACTGGTTTCCTTCAGGACTGGGACATAATTGAACTGGGAATGATTAGTTACATCCTTTTGATTGAATGTTTAGTTTTTTCCTTTATTCATATGAAATCACCATTAGTTATTTTGGCTGCAGTTCTGTGTTGGGTTGAGTCAGTGCTGGTAAATCAATTGTAAATCAATACCTTTTCAAAAAGACTGCTGCAAATTGACTAGATAGCATATGCATGGTTACTTTGGCTGCAATGCTGCTGCAGAGCCTAGATACTCTGCCTTTCTGGGAACTCCACAGGCAAGTCCATCATACATTTTAAAAAAAAAAAAATCTTTTTAGGAAGAGCATGGTATTGCTGATGAAATTTGAACACAGAAATATTCTACACTCAGTGCTCATCTCTACATTTGATATTTTACTCCACTGGGATTATCCTGTCTTGAGGGATTTCTTTGTTTTCTGCTTTAGATTTCCCCCTTTCTTAGCTGTAGTACAGCCATACCATTTCAGCTTGCTAGTGCAGAAAGATGTTGTGAATTCAGTTGCTGAATGAGCCTGGCCTGACTGCAAACACTAACATTGCTAGCGAGATGCGAAAGAGTTGCAGGTGAATATAACCTGATCGTGGGCAACAGCAAAACGGTAAGATGGGGTTTGTTTAAATCTCTGGGATTAATTGGGTGCCGAGGTTTCCTGTTTCAGCCTGAAGCCTAGTTATCACATGCTTCCAACTTGAGCAGGATTCGTTCTGTGCATGTCAGGGTGGGTTTTCTCGGGAATGCTTAAAATCCAGGCAGAGGGAGGAGGTGGGAAAGCTGAGAACGCCACATGAGACCTTTTGGCAGCCACCCTGGTGAGATTCCCCAGCAGCACTGCCTCTGGTTTGTAAATATCAGGGAAAAGGTAGGGGAAGGCTTAAAGGCAATGCTTTTCTTGATACAGCTTTGTATTCCTCTCTCCCATAGCCTTATTTATTATTGTATTAAGAGGATAGTATGGGCATTTTTTTCCGATATATGCTTGTCTGAATGCCTTTTGGGATAAGTGAGTGAAGGACATGATCAGCCACTTTCTTGTCTATGCTAACGAGTCTGTACATCTTGCTAGATCTGAATAAATGTCTTCATCAGTTACAGATATGCTCGGTGGTAGAAGATAAAATTAAAACAATCCTTTATAAATGCGTGCTATATCATGGAATATCTTTTTGCATTGTTAACCTCTGTGATTAATTTATTTCTCTTGCAGACTGTCTTTAATAAAACAAAAGGTGAGGTAGTAATTTTAAGTAGTCATTCTTGAATGCTTATGTAGTAATGTATTTGCAGTGAGTTTGATCTTTGGAATATTTCAACATCTGAAAGCTTAGATCAGCAACGTATTCAGGGGGAAGAGAGGAGGGAAAAAACAGCAGTTATCATAAGTGCAAGACAGAAAAATTAAAATGTTGCCATTGTATGGAATAATTTGAATTATTTTTACTGACTTAACTGACAGACAGTGTGTTTCAGTGGTAAATCAAGCCATAGATTAATCTCAACAGAAATACAGGGGAACTGAACAAAGAAGTATTTCACCATGTTCTAGCATTTTAAGGAAACCAACTGTAGTAATGGTAGAGTGATCAAATATGTTTTTTGCTATTACAAGTTAAATGTGTTTTATTCCTAGAGGACTGTCTTTATACATTATACAGTATGTGAATTAGACTCTCTGAAGAGACCAGTTGTATATTAATGTGGGATCAAATAACTAGTTTGACAGCGATTCATTTGACTTTTTCTGTACTTGCCAATTAAGGGTGTTTTCTTGTTAACCACTGAATACGATTAAAGGGAGAAGATTTAATCCCACCTCAATTATTTTCTGAAATAATAATTTCATTACTATTTTGCTGGAGTACCTTACTAAAAAAATCCTAGTTTCTAAATGTATGACACTACAGGAACTGCAATGTAAATGATGTGAAGTGGGCTGTTTCACTTAATTTGCATAGTCTCAGAAAGTAGAGATCCTTTTTTTTTGGTCAAGAATAACCTTGAATGTTTCTATTACAATAGTTATTTTAGCTGCAAGTATTTGATGGAAGTTTTCCTTTCCTTATACCGTCACACCTATTAATACGTTGCAAACCTTCAATGCATTTACCATTGTTTAATGCATAGAAATAATCCAGCCATTTGTTTGCTCTCAGGTTGTACAAGGAATGAAAGTCCAGAGACTCTTAGGCATTTTTTAAAGCAAATTTTAAATTAGGGAATTTCTTAGTGACATTCCTTCATCTACATATATACATGAAAGTTGTTGCTTCTGCCAGCTTTCTTCCTCCAAGTGTTTTTTCTCTCCAGATGTAAAGCCATTGGCTCTGTTTGCTGTGTTACTACTGTTTCTGGAGTTCTCCCATTTTAGTTTTCTAAGCTAAGAAATCAAAAGTGTTTTGGAAATTTTTTTAATTGATAATATTCCGTAGGGTAATGTTTAGTTAAACACAGATCCCAAATTAACTAGAGGGAAAAAATAACATACAATATGGAAAATGTGCCCAAAATTTAAGAATACAAATGGGAACGTAAGAAATACATAGTTTAATAGGTGGTTAGTGCTGAGTGCTCTAAAAAGGTTACAGTCTTCTCTGTGTGAATCAGTTTTGTAGTGTGGATGAGGTCTGTCACAGCAGGAGATAAGAACTTACCTGAGGAGTGAATGTTTGCCACAGTCTCCTTCATGGCTCTGACTCCAGAGAGAACTGTTCTTTGCCAGCAGGCAATTCGTGTTTCTCTCAGAGACCCCATAGACAAGAAAATGAATAGTAACAGGCATATAACTCATGTCCAGAAAAGGGTACCAAAACTGGTGAGGGGTCTAGAGCACAAGTCTTGTGAAGAACGGCTGAGGGAGTTGGGGTTGTTTAGCCTGGAGGAAAGGAGGCTGAGGAGAGACCTTCTCACTCTCTACAACTACCTGAAAGGAGAAAGTTGGGGTCAGTCTCTTCTCCCAAGTAACAAGTGATAGGACAAGAGGAAATAGCTTTAAGTTATGCCAGGGGAGGTTCTGGATGGATATGTTGAAAATTTCTTCACCAAAAAAAGTTGTCAAACATGAGAATGGAAGTAGTGGAGTCACCAGCCCTGGGAGTATTTAAAATGTAGGTAGATGCAGTGCTTAGGGACATGGTTTAATGGAGGCTTTCTTAGTGTTAGGTTAATGGTTGGACTTGATGATCTTAAGGATCCCTTCCAGCCTAGACAATTCTACAATTCTATGGCTAGGCTGTGGTGCCAATGTGCCTAGTTTATCCCAAGGGGCAGCTGGCGTATGCACTGCGGGAGCAAGTTGCACAGCCCCGCTGGGCTCCAGCTGCCAGAGGTAAGAGATTATTTTGTCCGTTAAGGGTAATCCTTGCTGGCTACCACAGAGGTGACTGCCTCATGCACATTTGGGTACACTGGCCTGGCCTGACCTGCACGGTCAGGAGGAATTTTCTGGGGCAAGAGCTTATGCGAATGCTTGGCCTGGGTCAGGTGAAGTTTCAGGCTGAAATATTCGGTGACTTCTCAATATATGTGAGAGTAAATGAGCATCTTAAAGGTCACAGGAGCTGCTAGGCAGATCTGGACATTAGGGTTAATTTCCCTTTGAAGTCCTGGCAAGGCAAAAATACTCAGCTGTCAGGTAGTGCTATATACAGTTTGCAAATTGAGTTTGATAATACTAGTGTAAAACATTCCTATGTGTTTAAGGTACTGATAAAAAGATAATTACAGCTTACAAACCATGTTGAAATGAAGGAGAGTATCCTAGGAAGCATTAATTGAAACAATACAGAGATTGTGTGATACCAGTACTCCAAAATCTGTTTCTGAACTAAGGAAAAATGTAGCTGGTGTTCTTAATTTGTGAAGAAGAGGTTAAATATTTAATTATCTTTTCTGACCCTGAGTTCCCTGAGGTAAGTCCAGACTGGCTTCCAATGCCTTTGATTGGGTTTCTCTTTTGATACCGTGGCAGGAAGGTATGTGAATGGAAAGTTGGTTAGTTAAGGAGCAGACTCTTAAGGACCTAATTTTTTTAAATCTTGCTAGCACGATGTTAATGTCAGGACGACTTCTCCCAGCAGCAGCTCCATCAGTCATTAAGTCCTTCTTTTACTGGTCAACCGAAGTAGTATTCTGATCCTGCTCTTTTGTTTATCATATTTATCAGTGGATGGGCTTTCACTGAAGTTCCTCTATCAGTTCTGGCTTGGTCCACAGACAATGCAGAAGCTGGCATTTTTATCTGTTGTCTTACTCTGTGATGGTGTGCTAGTCAAAAATGATGTGAAAAGTGTGGCTGAAGACATTTGTTTCGTCTTGCAAATATTTGTTATTAGAATTTTGGTAAGTTTTTGCTACAGTAGAACTTGTTATCTCATCCTGCTGACTAGGAGATTGGTTGCAGCTTCTGTTTGAAAAAGATTTGTGATAAACTTCAGTGGGACGTTATAGAAATGTAAAGTAATGTAAGCTAGCAGCAAACATCCTATCAGTAAGCTGTTGACCCAGTCTGTATCATTCTGTCCTGGAGATTGTATAGGATTAATCTTAGTTGTATTTCAGTTTTGCTGTATAGGATGTTTATAATTTAATGTTAGATTGTATACAAGTTACGTGAAGAGGAAAATACCTCTGAAGTTGCTGAGGTAGCAGTGGGGAAATAAAACCACTAGTAAAAAGTGTAATGCCTGTTTATATATTGTGGAAGTTCAGCTTAGTTTAATTAATTTCTGGGGTTTGAGTATGTCCATTCTCTCCCAGTTTCTTAAATATTTCTGTGAATGCAAAAAATATGTATTTAAACCTGTAGAGAATATGTGTAAATTATGCTTGTTCAGACTTCACTGTAAATAGTGGGGTTTTTAATGAACAAATAGATTCCATTGATAAATATTGGCTATAGAAATTTCATTTTAATGTGTAGAAGATTTGTCTTGGAATGTTTTACAGCTTAGTGATGGGGTGATTGCTTTTGCAGGTGCCTGGGAAAATGGTAGAACCATTTTAGTATCTGGCAAGGAATTCCCTGTATTTGACAAAGTAGTCCAGATAGATAAATAACATTTATAATTATAAAATGTGATTATACTGCTGGTAGGCAGCTGTGCAGGAAAAGCTGTGCAAAATATCAGCAGTTTTGTGAAATATTTTCATAAGAAACGTAATGCGCTTGTAAGGGTGGAGGACTTACTGATGTTCTGAGTTTATAGATAGATTGTAATAGGTGATTAAGATAGGTGATTTTTGACCAATTTGATTCTTTGTTATTCATTGAAAGTGAATCAAGACGAACTCACAGCTTTGGAGGCACAACTTGCCACCAACTGCAGAAGGCATGACTGTTTCATACTGTTACAGCTTTGTCTTCAGAATGATTTGAGCACAGCCATAAGTCTACAGCAGCAGTTTTTGCATCAAAGCACCAGCAGTGATTTTCACTTCTGTATAAACACCTAGTTTTTTGAAAATTGAGCATTATGTCTATGCTGTTCAGAGAATTATAAAATTATAGTTGTCCTTCTTAAAATGAGTTCTTTCAACCATCAGTTTGAAACCTCTGTGTTTTAAGTTTCACGTGTCTTTGCAAGAAAAGATGTACTGGAGTGTTCTTCATATTATGGATAATTTTAGATGCTACAATTTTTATTATGCACCCTGACAAAATTCTCAGTTATGGGGCACGGTATGTTTGCAAGGCTTCTGTGATTTTTTTTTTTTTCTCAGCGTAGCACATTATGTACTGGGAAGCAAGTTTCATCACGCTTTTTTGCTTTGAAAAGCTATTGTGCTACTGCAGGTCCAACAAACCCACAGTAGATGTTAGAAAATTCCTTTAAGGCTTTTATTTCAGTTTTTGTAGAATTCTGTAGCCAGGTCATTTATCTGAGGGGAAAAATAAATTAACAAAAAGAAGTCAGGTGTATATGAGATCCAAACACAGATAACTACTCACTTCATTTAACTGTGAAGATAGACTTGTCATCCTTGTCTGAACTTTTAAACTTCCATGAAACAAAACAATGGCGAAAAATCGTGAATGCTGTTAGTAAGATTTCTGGGAGACTGACTTGGAATATAGGATATTCAAATCTCTGAAGGGTACTCGCAAAAGAGAATAATGACAAAGTTGAAGCTCTTTATACTGCACTGATATGATAGAGGATATCTTGTCAAATTCAGTACTTTGGAAGATAGTATGTAAGGGAGCAGATCTAGATTGCTTGGAGATGTTGTCTTTCCTTGTGACATTGATCAGCCTTGGAAGCTGCATCTCTCAAGCTGTAGGGTTGTTGACCTCAGGGATGAAGCACATAAGAGCAGAACAGATTCCTTTCTTGGTACTGGAATGAAACTTTGAAATGTATGAACAGAATGAAATCAATAAAGTACTCTCATTACCCATTTTTTCCTCTAGCTTCTGCTAAAAAAGGAATTTTGGAAGAGAAGGAAGAAAATGAAAGGAACGAGGAATAAATGCAAAAAAAGAGGGAAGGGAATGAAGCAAGAAAATTCGGGTTGTTTTTTTTTTTAAATGAAGGAATTGGTCTGAATGAAGGAAGAAAAGCCATGCTAATTATTGAATTGTTTCTTGGGAAGCACCTCTTAAGAGTCTGATGAAAAGAATGTGAGACTCCCATTAATTTGTAAAGGGCAGTACCACATGTTGCTTCAGTGCAATAAAGGTTACCTGACAAAATATACTTGTAAAACTCACTGCAATTGCACATATTTTGCACAGGTGGTTGTGTAAGCTGACCCCTTCAACTTTGTTTTGTAAGGAGAGTGGTCTTCAGCAGATGTGTGAAGGTTGGTCTTGAGTTCTTAAACTATCATTGTCTGACTTGTTAGTTTGAAACAAACTCTGTGCTTCACTCCAAGTAGAAATTAAGTTTTTATCTTGTCAAGCCTCATTGCTTTCACCTAACTTCAAGCTTACCAGGTAGAGGTTCACTTCTTAACTGAGTAGTTGGATTTAATTCTTTAATCTATCAGTTATGTGACCAGAATTGACCAACAGCAATATTTATGTTGCAGTCCCTGCTTATAGAAGAAATAAATATTCTGGGGTTTTTTTTTTTGTTTGTTTGTTTGTTTGTTTGTTTGTTTTGCAACAGATGTACTTGATACCTGTAAAAGAATCAAGAGACTTGCTAAGGTAGGCAAAAGAGCCTAAAGGAACTAGGTAGAACCTGTTTTCAAGTCATGGAGTTTACCATTTATTTTCTTAAAAATCTTACTGACAGCTTCAGAATTTAGCTAGAATGGGCCTGCTGTCAAGTCTCTCAAGATTTCTCACACTTGAATTGAGGCACTGGGAAGACTTACTGCATTTATGGATGTGCCTTTGATAACTTCACGATCGGGGGAGGTGTTGGCGGATAGAATAAAATTATAAACCTGTAAACTCAGAAAGACAATATAATGTTCGTACAAAACTACTAATTAATGCACTTATGGAAAGAAAACTGTATAAAGTTACACTGGCACATGTAGCCATCTGTTGGAGCAGGAGGCTGATGTGGGAAAGTGACTGAAAATGTTTTTTTAATCTTTATTTTTAAATGCTGTTCATATGGTTACAGAAGAAGATAGACAACAGATACAAATGGGTAACTAAGTAAAAGAGTATAGAAACCACCTTTCACAATTTCATGAGTGAGTGTTTATGTTCAGACACTTTCTCTGCTGCTCTGCTGGTTACCAAGGAGTCGCTGGCTCATGCCCAGTACTGGAAGCTGCCTCTCCCACGCTAACACCTCTGCTGATTCGCTTCTGTCCCCTCCGGCTTGGTGTACTGGAGGAAAGACCCTCCTTCTTTTGGATGCAGCAAGTCTTGAACTATGTTAATGGCAGCAACAGCCTGGTTGTAATTGTAGTATACAATATAGCATTCAAGTTTTTCCTACTTTGTGGCAAACCTGAGCATCGTGGAGCTAAAAGGAAGAATTTTTTTTTTAGGATTTAATACTAACACAGATATTGTATTTTGGGGTGTAATACAGAAATAGAGGAAAACCTGCCTTTATATCATCTCTGTTGAGTTTCTGTCTCTTTTAATGTATGTTACAGGCTGTCAGGAATTCTGCATGACCTTTAGCTGAGACCCTGCCCTTAGTAGCTGATGACTCCTGATGCTTGTTGCAGAACGGGGTTTTTTTGAGGACGTATGTAGGCTTTTATACACCTAAAGTCTAATATGGGTTCTCTTCAAAATCAGACCTGTTTTCCTTGTAAGGAGAGGAACATCAACTTTTAATGGACTGAAAACTAATTTTCTGTAGTTAAACTGTGCTATGAACAGAAAAATATATAAATTTTAGAAGTGCTCAGCTCCACCTTGCCATGTCAAAGGGACATACAATCTTATATTAATATATATCAATATATATTATAATATACATTATAATATATATTATATATATATTAATATATATCAATACATACAGTAATTCCTGACTCCCACATTGTGTGTCATTCAGTAATTGTGCTAAATTTTAGCTATTAATTTAGCAGAATAAATATGTGCTATATAGCAGTTTTGTTCTGGCACGGAAGGGAAAGATAGGAAAGAGCTGTGTAAGTACTGCCCATAATAACTTCCGGTATAAAACATTATTGAGGTATTTCAATTTGTTTTCAGATTTGTATGATCTTGGCATTCCTACTCTAAATCTGATCAGTTGGCATTTATGTGAGAGTGACTTGTTTCTCACTCAGCAATTCAGCATAGACATTTAATCTGCTTATTGAGTTCAGTGTTTCAGACAAACACACAGACTTAATGTCAGAGTGTCCTGTTCTTCCATCTGGCCCTTCAGTGACCTTTTTATATTTGCCTTCTTCCATATGACAAAGACAGTTGGTTTAACATCGGCTTTGACTTCAGAAATGAAACAGCCATTTTTGGAGAGTGCCTTTGAGATGGGCTGTGGGAAATACATGAGTAAGTTTGTGCTAGGTACAGCAAGGAGCATACCATATTCCTGGATACCATTTTCAGTCTCCAAGCCCTGTTGGCAGTTGCATTTGCTAGTTCATAGCTAGCATTGCTACCAATCTCTGCATCCAAATAGCGCTGAATGAACAAGAATATGTTCTGGGACACAATTGTGCCTGTTACAACCCCTGGAAATTACCAGAGAGAAACCACAGGCCATCAGGGCAGGAAGAGAGATATGTATTTTTATAATAATTTTCTTCCTCACATCTTCCTTCCTTGTGTGACCGTTATTCTGTTTCTTGTCCTTGTTTTTTCCTTTTCTGTCTTACTCATTTTATTTTACTATCTTACTTGCTGATCTTTTAGCTGTGCCCATCAAATGTTCAAACCAAAGAGCTGGTGCTGATGATGACAGGGGAGGGTGAGTGTTGAAGGACCTCTTTCAAATTTGGGCCTGGTTACACTGGTAGTTTTGGTATGAAGTCACTGGTGATGTTGTGCGTCATTGCATTCTCTACTTCCCCTTTCACAATTTTCTTTGCTCCCTTATCTCATTACTTGCTCTTCCTTGATCTTCTCCCATATTGTAGCTTTCTCACCAGCTGAACTCTCTACTTGACCTGTTCACGTTTTTGCTTGTGCATGCAGCAGTCTTTTGCTGACTTCTCAGGGGAGATGGAGAATGCTATCAGCGGGGCTGAGATGAAGTGAAGACCTGTGGTTATAAAAAGAACAAGCTGCCCTTCTGCTTTGTTCTCCACAGAGAATGATTCTCCAGGCAGTTGTGTTATTTTGTACAAAACTGATTATAATACTCCAGAACATTCCCAAATTGTGTTTTATAAGTAACAAATGTCAAATTCCAGTGCTGCCAGAATCTGCAGATGACTTGTGTAGTTCTCAATTGCCATAGTACTAAGGCTAGATAGAAAATAACATGCTTATAGAAGATAATGAAAACTCATATCCAGATAGGATTTTTTCAGTGAAAATTAATGCTGGCCTTATGATCTCAGCAATTCAGCTGTTGGATTAGTAGTCACTTGGCTATTTATGTTTTTTTCTTTATACATCTGTCAGCTAAATGCAAGTCTTAATTCTCATTCTCTGTAATAATGAGATTGTTTTCCTACCTTCCAGAAGGTATGAATTCTACAAATTATGATCTATATCCTCTTAAGATTTCACTTTAAAAAGCCAAAGTGATTTACAAAATCAATTAATAGTTTCTGCTTGTGGTAGTGGCAGGATCATTATTATAATCACAAAAATGGATTTTTTTGGAGGTCAAGTGAGTTCATTGCCTCAAGTTACCCAGTAGTTTGTTTATTTTTGATTTTGGGTGCTAGATCTTGGGTTTTCCTATGCCAGGTCCTTTCATACTATTTCACTTGGAATAGTACAAAGGGCTAATACAGGTGTTTTGTTCTGATTTTTTGGTAAAAATTTTGGATGTTTGCCCTGGTATTTACCCAACAAACCACTTTTTCCCAGGATGTACACAGTGGCAAGGAGCAACAGAGAGCAGAAGATGGATGACAGTATTTTAGTATTTGATCTAAGTCAGTAGATACAGGATGAACATACTGAAGATTTGTAGGAAGTTACATGGAGGAATTAAAACCCAGGTATAATGCATCTTCCTAAAAGATGTTGTGAGCTTCAGAGAAGTATGTCTTTACACTGTGCAAAGATTTTAAAGTTGGGGTTTTTTTCTTCTTCTTTGGGGTAGGATGGCTGGTCCTTTGTACCAAAGTTTATCTTTTACTAAGTACCCTAACAGGTGATTAATTCACGGGGCATTCATTACTGCTTTAAAATTCATGAATCATAAGGACTATAAATTATACCTGTTTTAATTGATCACTCTTGCTCTTTAAATGGTGTATTACTTTAAACAGTAAATTAGTTAATCCAGCAACCTTTAGTAATAAGAATCCGTTTTGTTTGGGACCTCTTAATTTTGCTGACACTGATGAAAAAAAATCTTCCCTTGAATCATAGAATTTTTAGATTTGGAAGGGACCTTAAAGATCATCAAGTTCCCACACCACCCCCCCCACCCCCCCTGCCATGGGCAGTGATACCTCCCACTAGACCAGGTTGCTCAAAGCCCCATCCAGTCTGGCTTAAACACTTCCAGGATGGCGTTCAAGCCACAGCTTCCCTGGGCAACCTGTTCCAGTGCCTCACCACTCTCACAGGAAAGAATTTCTT
>VXBJ01002363.1:176868-230427 GCA_013400055.1 Nycticryphes semicollaris
ACTTGTTCCCAAAAAAAAAAGTTAAAAAACCTTTTTTTTTTTTTTTTTTTTTTTTTTTTTAACATTAATCCCAATTAAGCAATACTGCTTGAAATGATATAAGGTGATTCAAAGAAACATCTTGATTTAGAAATCATTCCACGAATGGTTAGACTTATTTTTGTTTATGTAATGGAGCTTATTGTGGACTTTGTCCATAGAACAAAAACACACTTCCTGTAATTTCAGTCTCCTAACTTCAGCAGTAATCTTTATGGGAAAAATTTTGCTATTTGCAACCATTGTGTCTTGAAATGTGGTAAATACCGTGATGTTAGGTAGGCGCTATAGGAAACTCATGCCAGTAATCCTTATTGATATAATGATGATGAAGCCTGTTTATCCTGGAGCAGCCTTAGGATCTTCTGAAATTGATTGTTAGACTAATTAGGATGAGAGAGGAAAAAATTGCAAGCTGTTTTGTTGTCTGTCATGCATTGTCCTCTGATTTCGATAAGCAACTAAAGAAGATGGAAAGTATAAGACCATGTTATGTTTTTTTATATCTAATATTTTGTATCTAATATTTTTGATCAAACATTAGGAATTTTGAAGTGCTCTTTCATTAATCTACTAGATGTGTGTAATGAGTATTTTTATTTTAAATAAATAAAAACACAGAGAAACACCAAAATAAATTTTAATACCAAACTGCACTAACTTTTGTGGAGCTGCTTTTTATTTGGTTTATGTTGCCAGAATCTGTGATAGCTCAATTAATATTGGAAGTTGCTTTCCAGGCAATTGCAAAGCAGGTCTTTGTGCTATAGGTTTTTAAGTGGTGGAATTCCTTCGATCTCATCATCTCGCATTTCATGTTATCTTTTTAGTTAAAACGGTGTAAATAACTGTGTGTAAAATAAAAAAGTGTGCTTATTTTAGTCATCAGGGTATGGAGAATGGATGGCATTGGTTGGTCTGGTGACTCCTCAGAGTACTGGCATTCTGTTTGGCAGCCTAGTGTGAAGCAACTTGGGGAAATACAATTGTGTATTTAACGTTAATGATCCTTATGTGAGAAATGTGACATGCACGATGATCATGGAGAGATGCTTCTGTTGGATCACACCTGGGCTGACAGGCTTCTTTTCTCCAAGGCTGTAGTCAGGGAACTGAACTAATAGTACTTCTGAATCAATGAGTAAGAAGAGTCATTGCTATTTTCAGATTAAATTCTTTCCCATGAAGGCATCGAGTCCCTGGACAGTTTCTTCAGAAGTGCTTTTCCATACAGTAACTTCAAACACAAAAAATTACTTTCTGTAGCATCACTCTTCTCTGTGAAGAAGAGCGAGACTCATTCCAAAGGGAGGTTGGGCATTGGAATCTATAGATTTTGTAGGACTTTCATTTTGCAACCGAAACAGAGATTTGAGGGATGAATGTCCCACAAGTAAAGTTTGCTGATGTGTAATACCATACATACCATTGCCTTTCTGTTTTGCCAACATCTGTTTTTCAGCATGTTTCTCTGAGGTACCACTGTTGGGATTCCTGCCAGGTCAGAACTTAAGTGGCAGAAAGCAGCTGTATCCTCCCCTATGTTTTATGTTAGGGCTACCTAACATGCCCAAAGTCAGAGGTGATTCATCACCCAGTGATTTTCTTGAGCTACTATCTGATGGAAGGTTGAGACAGAAGGGAATGTCTGCTCAAACAGTCCTTACATGACAGAGTTTTTTTGTGTATTGTCTGTTCCACTCGTAATAATCTCTAGTTGTTTAAATGTATTGCGTTGATTGGCCTATTGTAAAATCATGTTTCCTATAAAGAAGAGAGAAGGCATAAACAAAGGTCCCGTTGCTCTGCTCCTCATAGTTATGATATCTGCAGGCAGAAATACCTCTTCTGAAAGTGATAACTGTGATTTCATTGCACCAGTTTTAATAGCCTAACAGTTTCTGAAACAGTTAATACGTCTGAAAGTTATACTTTGAAAGTAGCTTGTTGTTGGAGAAGTACCAAATCATGGCAGTTAACTTCTGAAGGGGAAAGAATCACTTAAGTGTTGACACACCTTAATATGTACTTGTATGAGGGCTTCTGTTCAAGAAACAGTAATTAAAACTTCTTAATGGCTCATGCTCTTTGCAAGATAGAAGATTTTTTTTTTTAAAATGGATATTGCATTCATACTGAGAAGTTATTACCTCCTCTTTCTCTTGATTGCATTTTTTAAAGTGTAATTGTCATCTTGTATGACAAGCCAAGATAGCACCTATATTGTCTCCACATGTATCTGTGGTAACTACTTGTTATAGTTAAGTATCTTCATGTAGCACTAGATTTAGACTATAGTGGCATTTACAGCATCTCAAGAAATGCCTGAGCTCCACTGTTTTAAGTACAGCGTTACAGAGATTTATAGAGCAAGGGCAAGAAGGGCTGTTGAATCATATAGATGACTTCCTATAAGTCATGAGTTCTTACACTTGTTTAACTTTTTTGTTCTGGTAGCTGTAGCTAAAGCAGATATTCAACAAAATCATCCAGTCTTGAGGCTGTACTGGCAAGAGATAGTCTGCACTATTTTCTGGGTGACTTGTCATCTTTATTGCAGTGCATGAGAGTGACTGCATGTAGCGTTACTCAAAGAATAGGCCCCATGCTGAAGAACCTGTGGCTTATGTAGATAAAGATGAAATGGGATTAAGAAGAAAGATCCTGTATTACATGTGACTAAATGGCCTCAGAAGAATATTCTGATTGGCCCAGATCATCACATGGGAGCCTCTAAAAAAGGCTGAAAATGAACCCGTCTCCTTTGTGATTAATACTATTCTTTAACTGGAAAATGGTACTTCCTGATGCAAACAGAAAGCTGGAACCAATAGGGTGGGTTAGATATGTCCTGACTACCGGAAAGGAACTACCAGGTGGTAGACAGTGTTTTACAGCTCTAAGAGCTTCTGATGCTAAATATTTCAGCCTCATTTGAGAGGCTGAAATTTATACACATTACTTTTGTTATACAGCACAAGGAAAAAATGATACTTAAAGGCTGAATTAGTGTATTAGAAAACTTCAGATCTGTATTGTTCCTAACAGCTATCGGGTTATCCCAGTGATATCTAAGATTGTTTGCATGCACAGGAAGATCTCCAAAATGTGGAGGTACACTGTTGCTTTTTTTCATGTTGTCACTATAGAGCAAGTTCTACAGTTAGCTGGAGCACAGGAGTGGCAGATCATTCTACCTGATACACAGGGCAAAAGCAAGGCCATGGTGGTAGCTTAGCTCTTGCTAAGGGAGGGAAACCTGAAACTACCAATGAGTTTACTGCAACCTTAAGTTGTGTAATTTTGAAGTTATAGCCAGTGGTCAGAACTGATGTTTTAGATGTGCACCTTTCAGATACCAGAGAGCAGAGTTTCAGTGCAAAGTTGGACTTAGCCTGTAAAAGTCAGAATGTAAAATAACTGTTCAATATTGTTTCTCTTCAGAGTTTTATAGGCATGGTAGAGGGATTGGAAATGTGTAGGCTTCAACAACAGCATAAGCTTAGTTCTGTTGGTTTCACAGTGGTCAGAGTTCACTTAGAGAGAATGTTTTATTTCTGTTAGGGAACTATTGATATAGGTGAGAAAGAAGTGATGAATGAAATGCCTTGTCACTACTGTCAGGAAAAGCTAGCAGAGGAGCGTCGGAAGCAGACCCTGCTCTTGCAGCATTCAGTCTTTTCCACTGGTGATGCTGGTCTTCAGCCTGTGCATCTACTGAGCTGTTTGACTTCTGAGCAGGGGGCTGGTCGGTGTACATTTTGGTTTTAGTAATTTGCAAGTTTGAAGTTGACTACTAAGAGCTGATTGTGTTTGGTGTTTTTTTATCCTACTCTAGATTCAGTCAAGTGACCTGAAGGTTAAAGTGTGTCCCATCAATATCTACTTCCAAACTATTACTGCTTCCAGTAGAGATGATCAATAGTAACAAATGTCTTGTGTGTTGTTTGCCCCCTTTTTTTTTTTTTTAATGCAATGATTACTTGGCCTACATTGGAACTAGACATGGAGATTTTCCAGTGGAAAAAGAAACTAGAAGCAGCACTTGGCATTATCGATAGTATGTTTATAGCTGTGGATTCCAAGCATTTTAACTGGCTGCAGGTGGCCTTTGCTACAGGTGACCTTTGAAAGGAAGACAAGTACTGATTTTGAGCCTTTCCTCCCCGTATTCTGCTCCTGTTTTCTAGATCATAGGATTTCATAGGCTGAGAAATAATTCCGGATTTATTTGTATCCAAGTTGATTAAGCAAAATGGAAGTGCTGCTATTTTAATAGTAATTTCAGTTTACAACATATTTAAAACCTCTTTGTTGGTAGCAATCATCACGAGAACATGAATCTGGAGAGGGTAGTGGGAAGTATGTGGGTACATGTCTGTGCATCTAAGTTGTTTTAGGGAAAAGAAGCCAATTAATTTTACAAGACAGCTTATTAAAAATTCTTAGTGCAGTAGCTCTTTATCTTCTCTCTCTGAAGTAATATATCTTTTCTCTCTGAAGTAATAGACCAAAATTACATAATTGCCTTAATTTTGACCTGAGAGGAAATTATAATTTAGAAAGAAGGAGGGCTGTTCCTTTTCTCTTTTAAAACTTGGTTAAATTTTAGTCTTGGAGAAACCACTTTAATGAGAAGAAATGTGCACCTTTCTAAAGACTGGTTTGCAACGTGAGTAATACCTGTCATTAGAATTGACTTAGTGGTGAACAATTGGCAGGAAGTGTACTTCAAATTTTTAATGTACAAAAGCAATTTTTGATCTGTGGTTGCAGGGTATCATCAAAACCACAGAACATCAAAAACATAAGATAAAGCCACCCAGTATGTCTATAAACAATTGAAATTAGTTGAATTTCAAAGCACGGAATTCCTCAGGGGAAATGGTAAAGAATAATTTATTAGAGAACTTTGTATTGGAGATACGTTGGGTTATGGGAGAAGAGTCCTGATTAAATTGTAACAGTAAATATTCCTCTTTACTGTTTTATGTTAAGTATTTTATGGTAGCAAGTTTTCGAAAATGCTTATATTGTAGGTGCTTAAATGGAACGTTATACTTCAGTTGTGTGTGTGTGATCAGTATGTTGACAAGAAATTAACACTGTCTGTCCTTAAATACTTGCAGATATCTTGGAAAAAGTACATTGTAGATTCTTTTGATTTGCCTTATGACTTAAGGAGCTTCTTGGGTCTGCTTTTATCACATTCATAGATTTTTCCCTGCAGCCTGAGAGCTAAAATGATTTCTTCCCAAGTAAGAGTCAAGTCTCTTATGGGTGAAAACAGAAGCTGAGGCCTCAAATGCAACTGACCGCCAACTGCATGATTTAAAAAAGTGTCTTATGTTGGAATATATTAAAGTTATAAACATACATGACTGGAGTACCTAAAATCACCGTCCTGCTCATTTAGTTCTTTTGAACTAGCAAAACAACTATTTTGGTAGCTCAGGCAGCAAGTTGCAGTCCTTAGGGCTTGGCAGAGTCATACCTCACAGTAACAAAGAATTGAACTTCTGTGCTTTAGTATGCGATTAAGCTGCAGTTTTACATTTCAGTGCCTGGGAACTGATTTAGTGATTTGATTTTCTGAGACTCAAGGTGCTAATAATAATAACAACACTCTATAAGCATTATTTAAATATACAATAATGCACTGGTATTGGCTCTTCAGCAGGCCAGCACTGAAGTGCACACACAAACTATAATAATTTATTTCAGTTTAGTCTCATGAAATGTTAAACAAATGAAATTCCATACCATTTGTGGATATTGGTGTCTAGACCGGAGAAGTGAAGTGGCATTTTGCTAAGAACACATTTTACAACAAAACACAAATTTGTGAATTTTATGTATGTTTCATTTTTGTCTTCTTTTTCAGGATCTTTTAACTTTTTATTGTTATGACTATGGTGTGTTTCCTCTATCTAAAATGCATGTGTTGTTAATGTAGAAATAGATAACGGATACTTATGAAGTCCAATGCCTTTTTTTGATGCTGGCTGAGGCATGGATTGACACAGACTTTAAAGCAGTTAATGAATGCTGTTTTTTCCTTTCAGATATGTGTCACAAAGATGTCTACGCGGAACTGCCAGGGAATGGATTCAGTGATCAAACCTCTGGATACAATTCCTGAGGATAAAAAAGTCCGGGTTCAGAGGACGCAGAGTAGTTTTGATCCATTTGAGAAACCAACTAATCAAGTGAAGAGGGTTCATTCGGAAAACAACGCTTGCATTAACTTCAAAACTTCATCTGCAGGGAAGGAATCGCCTAAAGTCAGACGGCACTCCAGTCCCAGCTCCGTAAGTGCACAGTCCTGACACTTGCATGCATATCAAATGGTGGCATTAATAACACCAGATAAATGTTTTCTTGCATAAGAAGGAATTGATTATTTGTAAAGAAAGCAAAAAGCTCATGGCTGTTATTAAAGATGCTTCTCATATATATTTGTAGTGTTATGTGTAAAATAGAATAAGAAAATAGAACTTGAAAAAGTATATTTTAAAATTCCTCTTAGATATTATCTAGGGTGTCTTACAGGATTCCTATACATTTTCCTCTCCAGGTATGGCATGGCATTCCAGCTGGTACAGTGTTTATATTGCAAATTTTGTTGAGGGTTGCTTATTTGTGAAGAATATTTATTTGCCATGAAGTTTAGGAAACCACATGAATTGCATTTTTGATTTTTAGATTTAAGTTCTGGAGAAGCAGATCAAATTTGACAGATTTTGTTTACATTTTTAAATTTTCTTTTTAAAATCAAGTACTAAAACCAACATTTCTTTATATGTCAGAAACTGTCTGTGAGAGAAAGAAACAACTGAGAAGGGTTTGGCAGCACATCATTGTTGTTGTTTTATTCTCAAGTATTTTGAGAGAAAATAAATGTAATGTCACATTTTTCATGAATAATGCCCAGAACAGATTTTCCTCAGAAGACCTTAAAAATGATTGAAAAACTATTTCTATTATGCAAGAGAAATCCATAAAAATGTGGCCTTTGAGCCAAAGACTGCAAATCTAAGCAGAATGGATGTAACACTTCAAATCGTAGTTGGTATGAAATAATTTAAAAGGTTGACTGCCTCTTCTTTTTTTCTTGTCTTTATTTTTTGTTTTGCTCTGTCTTCTGGACATCTTCTATCCTCCCTACAGAAGTTTGACTGAATCCTGTCTGGCTTCTAAGAAGAGATGACAGAGGTTCATTTTCTGTAGACGAGCTTTGTTTAACCTATATCAATTTAATGGATAAGATGTCATGCCTCTAGAAAAGGTTTTAGAAAATGTTACATTTTAAAGTGTAACTATCTTATAGCAAAAACAAATTTGCTTTTTCATCATTGCCTGGTATTATATAGCTGCTACTAAAGTTATCTCCAACATATTCCAAATGAGTCCATAACAGGGAGTTCTTACTGTAAAACTTTTACAGTCAATAAGGATGGATGGAGTTGTTTGCACTGTGTTTACTTGTGCATGATGCCTGATTTGGCACCACAACTGTCAATTTAAATTACTTTTTTGGATAATCTTTCCATGCATTTTTTTTCCTGATATTAACTTGCTTCCCATTTATCCTCTTATCTTTTCTGTTCTTTTAATTTCTGTTCTTATCTTGTTCCTCTTAGAAACTTTTACTAATTTCTGTTAATGACTTATGTACTTCTTTTCTATTAAAACCAAAGGCTTTTATTTGCTTTGCTTCCAGAATTTTAAGCAGACATTTTTGAAACTGTTACTGGCATACTGTTCTTTTCCAGAGGGCTGGTAGTCTACTGTGTCCATGTAATCTTCTATGATCCCAGTATTTTCTTATATAAATGATATTAATGCTTCCTGTACTAGTATGCTGCTAGTTAGAGCCCTCATAAATATATGCTTTTGGTAACCTTCATAGAAGAATAGAATAGTTTGAGTTGGAAGGGACCTTTAAAGGTCATCTAGTCCAATCCTCCTGCATCTTCAACCAGATCTGGTTGCTCAGAGCCCCATCCAACCTGACCTTGAATGGTTCCAGGGATGGGGCATCTGCCACACAGAAAATTGTTCCTCCTGTCCAGTCTAAATCCATTAATTCCCCCTTGTCCTATCACAATAGGTAATGGTAAAAACGCTGTCCCCTTCTTTCTTAAAAGCCTAAGCATTGAAAGGCCACAATAATGTCTTCCTGGAGCCTTCTTTTCTCCAGACTGAACAACCCCAACTCTCTTGGCCCTTCCTCATATGAGAAGTGTTGCATTCCTCCGATGTATTTTGTGGCTCTCCTCTGAACCCACACATGTCTTTTGTGTGCTGTGGGCTCCAGAGCTGGACACTGTAGGTGGGGTCTCACCAGAGTGGAGTGGCAGAATCACCTCCCTCAACCTGCTGAACAGACTTCTTTTGATGCAGCCCAGGGTACACTTATCTTGCTTGGCTGTGAGTGCACATTGTTGGGTCATGTTGAGCTTTTAATCCACCAGCAACCTGAAGTTCTTCTCAGTGTGGCTTCTCTCAATAGCTTCATCCCCCAGCCTGTATTGATACCATCAATTGATATTCATCGTCTGTGTCCTGGTTCTGGTTGGGGTAGGGTTAATTCTCCCCAGGATCTAGGCCAGGGTTAGCTCTATGTGATAGGGGGAGGCAGCAGGAAGTGTGGTAGGGGTGGGGTGGGTGTTGTGGTGTTGGTGGTGGAGGATCTGATCACTGGTAGTCAGTGAGAGGGTGGTATCTTAATTGGGTTTGTATATTCCTCTGCCAGTGTTATGGTTGTTTTCTTGTTCCCTTTATGGTTCTGGTTCTGCTAAACTGCCTTTGTCCCAACCCATTGCACAGGGAGGAGGGAGGGGCAGGGGGGCCTGAGAGAGCGGCTGCCACATGGTTCATTGTTGCTGTCTGAGGCCAGACGACAATATTCTCCCCTTGATGGGGAGTTCTCATGTGTTAAAGTCTGTGCATAGGAATCTCCCGAAATACAACTCTCATTTCTCACCGTCCTGTAATTCCCTCTGATTTTTATAGCTTTGTTCGGTAAACTCAGTTCTTCCTTCTCCTTGCGAATATTGTAAGTAGTTTTTGACTCTCCCTCACAGGAAGTGATCCAAAGAGCACCTGGCAAGGAATAACTTGTGGAATAATGTCAGTGTTCGTGTCAATGAACAGGGAAGAACAGAAATTCACAGTAAAATGTGGTGTTAGTCCTCTGTTGATCACAGGTCACACCTGCTCCTGCCTGGCATACTGAAATTCAAACATCCAAAGCAGAGACACAATCAAGCCACTCCCATTCCCCCAGAACCTGAATATGTTACCTCAGGCTGTGTGGTTAGTTGTGGGAATTTGTCATTTGCTGGTTTTGAATTACGCTTCAATTGACAAAGGGGTTTTGGGTTTCTTTTTTTTTTCTAGTTCTGATGTTGTGTAGCAGGTGCCCTTGCTGCTACTGCTTCTGATCATTACTTCTTTTTCTTCCATGTCAGAAGACTGCTATATATTCTTATTGAGTTATAACCTGATTCATTGGAAATTCTTCTGCTCTGTAGATTATACCAGTCTGAATGGGAATTTCAGTTTTCGGTAGATATTCTGGAGCATGATTTGCCCTCTGGGTCGTACTAGCTGTAGTTGTGTAGTTATGTTTCAGTTTTGATTCTGTAAGCTTTATTTTAAGATACTGTAATAGAAGTATGCTACCTTCAATTTGCACTTTCTATGCTTGATTAGTGATAGGCTTCCTTTGAGTCCCTTCCCTCTCATCGTTTAAAATCCTCTGTATCAATTAGGTGGCGAACTGATGGTCTTACGAAAGTACGTAGCTGAGGCTTGCAGTCTCTGTATCACTGCTTCAGCTCAGGTAAATGTCCTTTATTTGTCTCAGAAATAACGTTTTTCAAGATGTGACCTAAAAGACCTTTTTTATTATGCCCTGGGGCATTAGCCTGTGGTTTGATTATTTTCACAATCTTTATCAGCTCTCTGGCAGATACATCTTCAGTGTTTGGTGAAGGTCACCAAATAATACTCCATAGATGGCATAATATCCATGTTGTGTTTTCTGCACCTTGCGATAAGAAAGATGACACAAATAGACATTTGGTGAAGCTGGAACTCCATGTCCCTGTCCACAGATTGTCCCTGGGAAAAGAAATCGTTTGCTCTTGAACATGAAATAATTTTCTGCAGTTAATGTCATACCTTACTGTAACCCAGTAGAAATCATGTGTTGTTAATTAGTACAGTGGCATACAGACAGAAGCACATTATTTTTTTATTCTTATAATACAAACTTTATTTGTACTCTTAGAGTCTTTCCACCTGACATTTGCATAGTCATTATGGAAAACTGTCACATTGCATTGCATTTTCTTCCCTCTTTTAAACATCAAAACCCATTTATGAGCGTGATTTCCAAACTGTTTATGTTCATTGAACTCGTATGTTATTATGGAATGAAATTTCCAGCAAAACAGACTTAAACTTTTATCACATCATGCTTACCTTGGAGGTAGTGAAGTAGGTGTCAGCCTACCTGTGTTTCACCTGTCTACAACTATTTAAAAGAAGCAAATTTGGCTAGATAGGCCTTTGCTTTGAGCCAGCCCAAAGCAATATATATGTATGTAACATACATACTTTCACATATTGCTTATGCATAATGTATATGTATATAAGTGTGTAAGTACCTATCTATCTTATTTTTCTTCAGTGCTAAGTGAAGTTCTATTGTATTCAATGTACATGTTTTATACATTAAAATAGTACTTTTGCATAGTATGTAAAGAGAGTATTGCAAGTTTTATTAGGTTAGCCATCTGGTCAAGATTTAGTCATGTGGCAACATATATCAGTTTGTTGGCTAAAGATTCATGGAAATGAATTCAAGTTTCATGCTAAGGTATATGTACTCCCTTTCAGTTACTTTAAAAAAAAAAGCAGCCAAACACTGATTTTGTACCAACTCACATAAAGGTAATAAATTCATTCAGATAAAAATAATTGGAAAATCAACAGTTGACTCTGTACTCTTTTTGGAAGAGCAGACTCTCTTCTGTTGTTGTAACTTCTATTAATTTTCAGTCCTATTATATGCAACTTTCCTCCAAAAAAAGTACAAGGAAAAAGCACGAACTGAGCCTAATAACATGGTGTCAGTTGTATAGGACATCTAGCTTTAAAGCAGACAATAAAGTCAGAATTCTGTCTACAATTTAAGTTTTAGGCTAAAAGATGAAAACCTTTTCCAGATTTTCTGTCTGCTTAAACGCTTTGGGTGTATGAAACTGCCAGTTTTAGGAACCTATTAATGACAAGGGTAACTGCATCCTTCCTGGTCAATACTTGTTCTTGAGGTAAAACAATTTTCAAAGTTCAGTATAGAGAGTAGATTTTTCTTTTCTGGCACAGGGGAAGCTTTAAGTATCGTAACATGGGAGATACCCTTCAGATGAGCAGGCAGATAAAATGTGTCAGTTGGTCCAGCTCCTGTGCTTCAGTATTCTGGAGAACAAGTAACTGGCTCTAGGACTGCATCCAGGCTTTTCACAGAGAGCTGTATCACTGCTTCTGCTCAGGTTTCTCATAGTTTATGCCAGCATGTTAAAGATGCTAGCAACAAGGACAGGATCAGATAGTGGTACAGCTCAGAATAGTGTTCGATTTGGATTCTTGAATATCTTTGTGTCCCTTGAACAATGCCCTAGAAGATGGTCCAAAGTACAAGGTTTAAATAAAGAAAAAAAGTGTTATCAAATTGATCTGTTACTGTACATAGGATTAACTTTAAGAAAGGGGACTGATTACTGTGAAACTTGCACATGGTTCTGTAAAACAAGATTTACCATTGTGTCAAAGAAGACAAAATGTAGATTCACTAAAAAAAATATCTTCAGTTCTTGTAATTTAATCTCATTTAGGTCTCTTGGTCTACCTTTAACTTTCAAGATTTTCTAGCAATTAATTTGTTTCTTTGGAGGCATATAACAAAACAGATCTTTAGTTTTGATTTTCGGTAATCTACAGCAGCACTATGAACATAGTATTTTCTCCTTTGAGACCACCTTTATATTGAAGTTTAATATCCTGCAGTTTAAAAAAAATCTATTTAAAATGTTTTCTCTCTGTTATTTTTAATACTCATGTCAGTTCAAAATACTAGCTGCGTCTATTTCAGTATTCATTATTTTGGCATGCTCTTTCTATCCCTATTACTATGATCTGTATTTCCTTAACCAGAGGGAAAAAAAAAATCTAACCTTGGTTATTGTAAGCTGTGCTGCTAAAGATGCTCACTTACTGTGCTCAGTGGTGCTCTTAGACTAATCTTTCACTGGGGAAAATATAGGCTAATAATAACAAAACTGCTTTAATGAGCACTGTTTTCAAGGAAAGTGAAGCATAAAGGCAAACAAATAAAACTCCTAGTGAGTTTCCTGAAGGGAAGGATGTGCGCTGTCTTGCAGTCCAATTGCTGATGTCCTCTTGTGAATAACATGATCCTATGCTGATTTTCACAGTGACTTGGAATTATATTCATTTCTTCAAAGTCATAAGGACCTTTACTCCCTTCTGTCTTAGTGATTAATCTATCTTCCTCGTTTGAGTTCTCTGGAAGATATCTCCCTATCACGAAAATGCACTTTTTAGTGACTTTCCAGTAGTTTCAGTTTCTTCCTGACTGGCTGTTTGCGGCCTATTTAACTTTTTACCTATTAAATAGTTCAGTCTTGGTCACGCATGCACAGGTGACTTTCTTCTTGCTACTTTCTTAGCTTTGAAAGTTCTGTTTTTTCGTAGCAAATACAAAGCTTTAACACTGAGTAATAGGCTTCTTTGTGCCTAAGTAGTTCCACTGATGTTCAGTACATACAAGTCTGTGTGGCCATAGGTTTAATTAACTATAAAAAAACATTACACATTCAGTAAATAATCAGTTTTCAGACATGGCAAAGGTTGCCCTTTTATTATAGTCACATCATGTTGTGACATATTTTGGTCAACAGCCGGCTGAACATGAGCCAGCACTGTTCCCAGGTGGCCAAGCAGGCCAACATCATCCTGGTTTGTATCAGATATAGTGTGGCCAGCAGGACTAGGGAAGTGAATTTACCTCTGTACTCAGTACTGGTGAGTCTGAACCTTGAATACTGTGTTCAGTTTTGGGCCCCTCACTACAAGAAAGACATTGAGGTGCTGGAGCGGATTCAGAGAATAGCAAAAAACTGGTGAGGGTTCTAGAGCACATTCTTATGAGGAGCAGCTGAGGCAACTGGGGTTGTTTAGCATGGAGAAACTCACTCTCTACACCTAGCTGAAAGGAGGTTGTAGCAAGGTGGGGGTTGGACTCTTCTCCCAAGTAACAGGCGATAGAACAAGAAATTCCTGGCCTCAAGTTGTGCCAGGGGAGGTTCAGATTGGGTTTTAGGAAAAATGTCTTTACTGAAAGGGTTATCAAGCACTGCCCAAGGAAGTGGATGAGTCTGCATCCCTAAAGGTATTTCAAAGATGGGTAGATGTGATGCTTAGGAGCATGGTTTCATGGTGGTTTCTCAGTATTAGGTTAATCATAGAATCATTCAGTTTGGAAAAGACCCTTGGGATCATCGAGTCCAACCATCAGCCCTACTCTACAAAGTTCTCCCCTACATCATATCCCCTAAGACCACATCTAAACGACTCTTAAACACATTCTGGGATGGGGACTCAACCACCTCCCTGGGCAGCCTATTCCAATGTCTGACCACTCTTTCTGTGAAAACTTCTTTCCTAATGTTCAGGCTAAACCTACCCTGTTGCAGCTTGAAACCATTCCCTCTTCTTCTATCGTTAATTCTGTGTGAGAAGAGACCAGCACCAGCCTCTCCACAATGCCCTTTCAAGTAGTTGTAGAGAGTGATGAGGTCTCCTCTCAGCCTCCTCTTCCTCAAACTAAACAGTCCCAGTTCCTTCAATTGCTCTTCATAAGATTTATTCTCCAGGCTCTTCACCACTTGTGACCGGCCACCAGCTGGATTTAACTCCATTGAGTAATACTCTCTGGGACTGTCCATCCAGCCAGTGCTTGATCCAGCAGATCGTACGCTCATCCAGGCCATGAGCAGCCAGTTTTTCCATGAGAATTCTATCGGGAACATTGTCAAATGCTTTTTAAACATACAGGTATACAATATCCACAGCCTTCCCCTCATCCAATAATCAGGTCATCCTGTCATAGAAGGAGATGAGGTTCGTCATAAACGATCAGGTGTCTTTCATAAACCCATGCTGACTATCCCTGATCCCCTAGTTGTCCATTATTTGGCTTGTCATGGCACTCAAGATGGTCTGCTCCATGACTCTCCCTGGTACTGAGGTCAGACTGACAGGTCTATAGCTTTCAGGATCCTCCTTTCTGCCTTTCTTGTAGATGGGTGTTACATTTGCTACCCTCCAGTCCACTGGGACCTTCCCAGTTAGCCATGACTTCAGAAAAATAATGGAAAGTGGCTTGGCAAGCATATCTGCGAACTCTTTCAGCACTCTTGGGTTTAACCCATCCCATAGACTTTTGTACATCCAGGCGGTGTAGCAGGTCACTCATCACTTCCTCTCTAATTGTGGTGCCCTCATTCTGCTTCCCCTCCCTGTCTCCTAGCTCCTGAGGTTGGGTGTCCAGGGAACAGCTAGTTCCACTGCTAAGGACTGAGGCAAAGTAGGCGTTGAGCACCTCAGCCTTTTCCTCATCCCTTGTGACTATGTTTCCCTCTGCATCCAATAAAGGAGGGAGATGTTCTCTAATCTTTCTTTTGTTGTTAATGAATTTATAGAAACAGTTTTTATTATCCTTAACAGCTCTAGCTAGGTTGAGCTCTAGCTGCCCTTTGGCTCTCCTAATTTTCTCCCTGCAGAGCTTCACTACATCTTTATGGACTTCATGGAAGACCAGCCCCCTCCTCCAAAGGTCATAGACTCTTCTTTTGTTTTTGAGATCCAGACAAAGGTCCCTATTTAGCCAGGCTGGTCTCCTTCCCCTCCTACTTGTTTTTCGGCACACGGGGACAGCCTGCTCCTGTGCCTTTAAGACTTCTCTCTTGAAGTATGTCCAGCCTTCCTGGACTCCTGTATCCTTCAGGGCAGCATCCCAAGGGCTTTTGTTAAGCAGTCTTCTGAACAGGTCAAAAATTGCCCTCTAAGGTGGCAGTTTTACTAACTCGTCTCCTTGTTTCTCCAAGGATCAAGAACTCAAACCATCTCATGATCACTTATGTAATCATGTGGCTGGGCTCAATTATCTTAAAGGTCTTTTCCAACCTAAATGTTTTTATTGATTCTGTATTGGTGTTTTAGAGGGTTAAGCAGTAAGGAGGAGTGAGAAGAAAGGAAAATTAGTCATGGTAGAAGTATTGTAATGTTGCTTCTTCAAAAAGTAGCTTTGAACAAACATTTGTGAAAACAAATGTGTTCAACTAAAACTTGTACTCTTTTCTGTTGGGAAATCTTGTCAGAGTCAAATTGAGGATTGCACCAGCTTTCTAAAATATGGGGGAACTTTTAGTGAGTCTGCTGCTTGTGAGAGCAAGCACTGTACATCTGACATGCTTTGGATGTCTCACTTGCTGTGTATGTCAGTCAGCCAAGTCCTATGCAGAATATGAGACTCTTGTGACTAAATAAACAAAAATCTCTGTGTATATATATTTCCATGTATTTCACAGGACAGAATAAAATACTTTAAATTTTAAATTTAACTTTGAAGTGAATTTTCTGTATTTGATTTTAATATTTACATTTGTTTTTAAAAAATGGGACCATAATCTTGCTGTAACAAGGCATATTTTTAAAAGAGAAAATGTTGAAAAAGATGAACCAATGTGGAGAAATCCAAACAATGAAATTCATGGCTATGAAGCTGAAAAAATAACTATATGAAAGGGGGAGTCCACTAATAAAGTAAAGTAGGCTAAAATTTACAGCAGTCACGTGGAGCTTCAGATTATTTAAATCCCTTCCATACCTCTTTATTTAGATTCCTTTAAGCTTAAAATTTAAGTTTTGGAAAGTTTCATATCTTTGCATTATCTCAGTCTATCTTCACCTCCTTTATAATCCAGTCATAAAAGGAAAGGTAAGAAGTGTCTGAACTTCTTACCACAACACTTTATAAGCAATTTGTAATACAGTTGAATTAATGTGTGAGACTTCATTTAAAAAAAATCAGAAAATGTTGGGAAAATAGTAAATTTGTTCCTTCATTTTCAAAAGTAATCAAAATTTTTTAAATTTTTTTTTTTTTTTTGTAAAGAAAACTGAGATGCTGTTCTACACCAGATACCTTCAACAATTATAAGCCTTTTAAGATTACAATTGTAAGGAAAAGTAATGTCCGTTTTCACAAAGCGAGATCTACTAGTGTGAGAACATGGGCAATCCCATCTCGTGATCCAGTTGGAATAGGGCTGAGCTCCACTGTGGAGGTGCTGTAACCAGGAAAGAAGAGGATATCAGCCACGTGGTTTTATTCCATTTGGGACAGGTGGTAGCTGATGGCTTGGGTTTCTGGTTGTTTTCTGATTGTTTCTGGTCTGCTCTTACACACACTGGACAAGTGATTTGGGCTGCTTGGGGAAGGTGGCAAGTCAGCCTTTCTGCTGCAGAGACCCCTGGGGCATTGAGTGGAGTTGGCCCTGAGGACAAGGCAGTTGAAACCAGCACCTCTTCTGTACAGTTAGGGGTGAGCCCCCAGTGCCTCCAATGCAAGCTTTTAGCTTTTTGGCTCTTCTCAGTGAGGATGCAGCACCTTCCAGGAGAGTGTGTCAAAAGGCATGACCTTAAATCTGTGCTTCTGGCAGCTGCAATATGGAGAAATGAGCACGAGGCCATGGGAATAATTGCTGTTGATGATTTACTGTGTGGTAATGGATTAAAGGCATCCTGTTTCCTATCAAGATCTTAAGACATTGTAAGTTGTGACCTTTATATTACGGTTTCCAGTAGCATAAAGTGAAAGTAAATCTCAGTGTGAAAATAGGAATGAATGTGAAACACATATATAAACCCTGTCCTTTTTCTCCTCACTGTATGAGGAAATGAACAGTAACTATTCACTGTTAACTGGAGCTGTATTTCACTCCAAACAAAGCTACTCACTGTGTGTTCACTGCAGCCTGCAATTTGCTATCCTTCATCATTATATGTGAGACACTTAAACACTTTTTTTCTATAGTTTTGTAATGTTGCATTTGTCCATAATTTGATACCTAAAGGAGAGGCTACTTGAATTAATATTTTAGTCACTTCTATTAGTGACATCTGTAATAAAACTGTGATTAAAAAAAAATAAATTAAAAAAATAAATTGTTTCTAACGAGGCAGAATGGCATTTTAGGCACAGATTGGGAGCCAAGAATATTACTGCCTTATCTATGATGAAGTAGTCCAAGTAATGTAAGAGGGAAAAAATCTGAGAGTTGCCATGTGACATACTTTCCTCAGTTTATTCATATTTGGGAACTGGATAGCAAAATAAGAGATTGTTCTGTGGCTTGAAGGGAGATGGGGTTTTGCAAACATATATGTGTATATCCAGATAACATTCAATGGAAAGTTGGGATGTTAGTCTCAAAAAGGAGGATATAGGCCAAAGTGTCATAATTATGGACAAATGTAGAATAATTGAGTAAAGAGAATTTTTTTTCTGGCTAATGGTAAAATGGGTGTAGTGGAGATACATGAGACATCTTACCTGCAAGGCACTTTTGTGTTTAAAAAGAAGTAGTTTCTAGGCTCTGTTGATTCAAAGCTTTTGACCATGTTTTTAAAGGAGTTTACACACAAATGTCTCCTGTATTGTACTGCTTGTCTCCTTTCAAAAAACTGAAAGTTGAGACCTTTTTGTAAATCAGGCGTAAGATCTTAAATGTGAGTGTAGGCTGTGTGCAGCTGCACGTGGCTTAGAGTCTCCCAGTTGAATTGAACACATTTGTGCTGGATTTGCTTGGCTGCTTTTCTTTGTAGGGTTAGAACCGGAATACTAAGCAATCAGTCCCTGTAGGTGATTGAAGCATGAATGCGGACCCTTAAAAGTTTTTGCGCTATACTTTTTTGTTTAGTTTATGGACAGAACATTTGAGCACTGCACTCTAAAATATATGTAGGTAATGCTGAAGATAGATGCAGGTCAGGTTTTTGCAGTGTCCTTCTGGTCTTGGGGGAAAAATAAAAGAGCCGTTTCCTTCCAGACAACTGGAATGTGGGGAAATTTGGGAAAACAGGATGCACTTTAAAAAACTCAAACATTTTCCAAGAACTTCATTGGAAAGTTTTAATGTCAGGTGAATTTCTGGTTTTGCAGTTTTCTGCTGTTCTCTGTAAGGACTGTGTAAAAGTGAGGCAAGTAGCAGTCTGATGCAAAGAGCAGTTGAGCTATCTGACCCTTTGAGCAAGAATTATTCTTGGTTTAGTTCAGTTTTAGGCTCCTCCCTTAGGCTGCAGGTACAAAGGCTACAGGAGTTTATTCAGTTATGCTGCAAGAACATGCCATTAAAAGTATGGTGTGAGCATATCCACAATCTGAAGACTGTAAACATAATTAAAAATCAAAATACTCTCATCACAGGTGGTTTCCTGTAGTATTTTGACCACTATCAGAACAATGGTCGATATATTGTGAGATTGACTACTTAGAGCAATGTTTTGGGTTGGAAAATAAAATTAAAAAAAAATAAGCAGCTCTTTTTACGTGATTTTGTAGGGCAGGTTAAGACTTGCTTAGATCTCTTAACAACAATAAGATGGCTTAGTTGTTGATGATCTTTTCTGCATGTATGAAGTGATATATGTAAAAAATAAACCAGAAATGTCTTCTTGATTAAGAAAAAAATCCTTTTGATAGTTCCAGTGATGTAAGCCTACGGTGGAAATTGATAACCAGCAGCTGGGATGTTGAATGACATTTTATTTGAGTAGCATGTTTTATTGTTACATTGCTTCATTAACTCTGCTATTAATTTTTTTTATATTTATTTATTGTGGGCAGCTGAAAGCATGCAGCTCTATAATCTTTGATAAGGACATTTGATCTCTAAAGGTTGAATGAAAACATTTAATGTTGTGGGTGCAATATGATGAAAGGTCATCTTTCTTTGCTTTGTTTAGCCTACAAGCCCCAAGTTTGGAAAAGCAGACTCTTATGAAAAACTGGAAAAACTAGGGGAAGGATCCTATGCTACAGTATACAAAGGGAAAAGCAAGTAAGTGTTTTTTTTTTTTTTAATTTAATTTTGTGTGTAAATGAAGACAAGCAGAGAAAGTGTTAACTGATGTTGCTGCACTTGTACACAGATCTCTATGAATGAATGCAAAGTGCTTTAGTGAAAGAGGCTAACACCATATTGCCCAGGTAATAGTTAATTTCACATCAGAACAAGATGAGATCCCATCTTGTTAATCTGATGATTTGTTTGTTTTTTAATGTTGTGTTACTTTCTCAATATCTATACCAATTTAATTGTTAAGTGTAAAAGCAAAATATACTGTCAAGCAGATTTTTCTGATATTCTGAGGGCAATGCTGAATAGATGCTAGAATTTGTTAGTTTTTTGTTTATCTTTATTTAAAAGCTTGAATAAAGTAATATGAAGGGAATGAATGCAATTTTGGATTACTGTAAGCTTAGTTTGCTTACAAGAGTTTATTTACAATCATTGCAATTACTCTACCTCAAAATAATCTCCTGTATACATGTCAAAATTTTTTCAGCCATTTTAATGTTATTTGTGGCAACTATGTCCCCAGTGCCTTAAGTGGTTCCATATTGTATAAAAATAACTCAGTAAAGACACTTAAAATATATTTCCCGAGCTAATGCTTCAGCTGAGAGTTATCTTTTGTCGAGCATACTGTCTTGTGTAAGTTCATATATTTAATCAAGTTTTCATAACCAAATTTTCAATAAAAATATAGCAGTTATGAGACAGGGATTGGGTATGTGCAATATCTTTATTCAAAAACTTTGTCTAGTGAATGATAGATGAGGCAACGTAGCATTCTTGGCAGAGAGAATACAATGACAATCACAGGGCAGAAAATCTACTGAAACAAGGGAGTTTGTGTTGAACATATTCAAGGGTTATTAAGTTAGGTAGATACTGAAAATTATTTTTTTCACTAAGTATTTGTAATAAATCAGAATGAGGGGTGTCCTTATCTCTCAGTAGCATTTCTCAATGATTAACATAATGACAGCTGATATGAATATGTAAAAGAAGTATTTATACATCTGCCATGCTGGTACATGTGTTGTCTTTTGCTTGCAGCGTTCTTCAAGAAAATGCAGTTATGTTGTAGTGTTAATGGTTCAGTTACACATCATCATGAGTTCTAGACATTATGCATGTGTAGCCTTTTTATGGGGTCTATGCAATATGAGAAAACCATATAGATTTTAGGTTTTGCCTTATTTTAATCCTTTAAAAATCACAGCACCTATCTGTTGATAGTTACTCCATATGCCTTGGCTTTCAATAAGATTGAATTAAGGCAGCAGGGCTGCTAGATGTCCCATCAATCAGTGGAACAGTCTGAAAGTTAAAAAAAAGCAAAGCACTTCCCTGAAATTATTTCATTCAGTGCTGATTTGTGAATGTGTTACAAAACATAGATTGGTTAGAAATATTAATTTGTTTTAGTAGAGTGGACTGCAAATCTGTAAGAAATACTTCAGTGATTTTAATAGTAGTTGAATAATAAATTCAAATTACTGGGCTGTCTACATTCTCCTGTACAAATAGCAAGCTTTAAATAAGTAGTGTGGATTATAACAATTTTATACAATATTTTTCTGCTGCTTTGTAACATTTTTGCAAGGTCTTTATTTTGAAAAAAGTGTATGTAACTTGAATATGGATAAGAATGTATATGCAGAGAATATTCCTAAAGTTATAGGAATATTCCTTCACTTCCTTAATTTTCATAGAATCATAGAGTAGATTGATTTGGAAGGGACCTTTAGAGGTCGCCTAGTCCAGACCTGCTTTGGTTGAGGTAATGTGGCCCTGTTATGTCTTCTGTCCCCACAAGAAGCTGAGGAATCTTTGGCCCGTATGACATCCCTAAAGCAGAGAGATCGTAACTGCTACAACACATTATTGGGGAAGACAGATGGATGAGGACCGTGGTGAATTGATTGGCCAATGTTGGCTCCAGCTGTTCAATGAGAGCTTAACTTTGCTGCTGCTCTGCTGGCAGCTTGGCTCTGACTCTTTATAGCTGTATCTAAAGTGGTACAAGAAGAGATAGAGGAATTTTTGTCTAGCACCTGGTGTAGGTATATAGGGTGAGACTGTGGTATGCATCACACTGTTCCCTTAGCTACAGGTTCAGTTGGGAGTAAGTAAAACAGTCCAAAAGAGGGCTGTTTGTTTTGGCATGTGTCCACTTTTGACTGCTGAAGGATTAAGCCCTCATGGCACAAGGCAGAATGCCAACATGATTGGTGTTTGGAAAAATTGGTAATGCTTGAACAGCAAGTACAGTTTGGTCAAAATGTTTTAGAATCCCTAATTCTCAACCAACTCTAATGTTTGACTTCTCTCATTTTGCCAAAATATTTCTGAGATATGTCCTTAACTATAGTTGAAGATGGAGAAGTTAAGATCAGATAGAGCTGTTTTGAATGATACTTTGCACTCATAATTATTGTGCTTAATGTCCCTCACCAGCTGCATGTGGCATTGGGGTGTAGGGTTTTTTTTAATGTATTTTCTGAGATATATTTCAGCTTTTTAAATTACTTCCCCTGCTGAACATAATGATGGAATAAGAAATTTGTGATCTTAGGTTACTATTTGGGAAGACTAAAAGTTACATACCTGCCTCCAAAAATGCAAAATCAGCCATTTCTTTCCTAACATTTAAAGTAATGTGTGCAGAAACTTGCTTTCAGGGGAAGTCTGGCTTTTTTACAACTTGGAGCAGGATCAGTGGTACCAACCCTTGCCTTCCTATCAAACCCATTACTTTTCTGTCTATTTGAGTATTTGTGGTAGTATTCCAGAAAGGTGAAACAGAGTGGGCTAATTCCCCTTACTGGGTGATAAATTTCTTTTTTTGTGGTCAGGTAAAAGTGACTCCCTGGAGTGAAGAAGCAGCAGAGTGAATGAGACTGTGTTACTGAGGAAAGTGAAGCCACATTGTCTTAGGCTGGGAGGTTTTTTTTTGTTTATTGGAGAAAATAACCAAGGAGCTGTTTGTTTCTGGTTGAAGGTTATATCAATAAGCAAATTTATTTGGTTTTATGTGTTGCATATCAGGTATGCTTAAGAAAATAACCAAGGAGCTGTTTGTTTCTGGTTGAAGGTTATATCAATAAGCAAATTTATTTGGTTTTATGTGTTGCATATCAGGTATGCTTAATGCAACTCAAACTCATCTTGGCATTCATTTTCTGCTTTCGTTAATGTTAGATTCTTACATGTTACTTTGGTGTAACAAAGAGGCTGCTTACTGCATGAAATTCAGTTCACTTTGAAGTGATTTCTGCTTTTTTTTTTTCCCCTAATGTAAAATTTTGGAGAAACAGACCTAATAATTTAGTGATAACATCTAAAAAATTATGCAAGTTCTATTAACTCTGTGTTTGCCTAACACCTTGAACACATGCCATACAATAGGTGTGAAGCAATAGGTGCCTTTTGAATTCCTGTATAATTTTGTTGCATGGCTGAGCTGAAGAAGTGCCCTCTGTCTGCATTGACGTGTATATCTTCCTACTGCCATTGACCTTCTTCCCTCTTGAGCTGGATTATAAATTTACCTACAGGTACAAGCAATCAGATCTGACTTGATCTGTGACACATAAATGTTGATACAAGTTATGTGAGTCTGGAGGTGAAGCTGGTGACAGCACAGAGGCAGTGCTGCCAACCACAGCCCTTTACAAGGGAGTGTGGAGGTATTGCATCACCGCACTGGGAGGAACTCTGCACTTCAGGGAAAAACATGTGTTTTTGGCAATAGTAGGAGTTGGCATGGTTTCCATCCTCTTCTTCCACTGTGTTCAATTGCCCTTCAAGGCAAAGAATTAAAAAAGATTACCTGGGTTAAAGTGACATGATCTGTGACTGCTGCTTGCACAGCATGTGTCTGTTTTGAGAGGCAAGCCAATGGTGCCTGTACTGCTTCTGCATTGCTGTGATCTAATTCTGTTTTTTGCTCATCCATGTGATCTTTACTTTCTTGGCACCATTAGCATGTGCTCAAAGTATTGCAAAAATGTGTAGAATTTGTAACAGAGAGCTCAAACAACAATTTTTTGCCTGATTTCCCTACCACAGAATTATATCATTTCAACTTATTCCTAGTAAAATGCTTGTCCTAAATACTGGTCCCTGTCCCTTTTAACTGTTAATAAAAGAAATAGTAGAGTACTGAACAGAGCACAGTAGAAACTGATGCTGTCAACAAGAGCTTGAAGGCTGTAAAGGTGTAGGTAAGTCCTTCAGTCGAGGTCCATCTTCTGTTTCTGTTTGAAATCTGAATTTTATGTGTTCAAGGTGATTCCAGCATGTACCCAAAGATATTTTTTCAGGTAGCCAGGGCATTTTACATTTGTCTCCATCGAAGGCATTACCTTTTACTAGTCAACTGGAAATAAATAGGGAGTTGGAGATATAAAAAGGGGATCTTGGAGAGAAATCGTGTGTGGGAGGACAAACACCATGCTCTGCAATGGCTGTCATTTCCATGTGTTTGTCTTGGAGCAGCAGGGTATATTTCAATGATCAGGATCTTCTGTATTTGTTGTTGGCACGATACATTGTAGTATGTGTTATGAATATATAGCTGATCGTGTTTCATGTATATGTTGTGGATGGCTTCTCACAAGAAAAAGGATCTCTTAAATATTTTTATTTTTATATTTATGATGCTGAAACATTGACTGAAGATGACTTGCAGGCCTGTTTGCTGTTCTGGCTTTTTTTTTTATTAAGTTGCAGAATTTCTTTTACTTGTCATGACACATCCATGATTATTCTATTGTCTTTTTATTATGTGCAATCTATTGCAAGTGCCATAGGTTTTGGATGGCTTGAAGAACTTGCCATGGTTTTGTCTATGATGCTCTTGCTTTTTTAGTCATTCTCATAGCGTTACTCCATGCTCATGTGAGGGGTTGTGTTCACACACTCCCTGATGTGTGTCATGTGCAACAGTCCAGTTCACAGATATTTTTTTCATGTCTTGGCAAATTTATTTACCCTGAATATTTCAAAATTGCTGTGGTTCATATTGCCTTAGTGACCTAAACTTTCTGAACCTTTTATTTCTTGGAAATTGTTAGAAATCAGTGTTCATCTCCAAATGAAATTATTTGCATCTGGGGATACCAGATAGCTGGAAAAGAAATACATATTCATGGATTGTGACAAAGCACTTTATGGTTACCTACCAGAGCTTCTTATTTTTTTTTCCTCTTTTTCTGCCTCTTTTTTTTTTAACTGATTTTTGTAGGCTGCTTTTTACTATAGATTTCAAAGTCATGACGTGAATTTATACAGTGTTTACCTAGATGTTTTTAAAAAAATTCTAGCATTGTAGATTTTTAATAATAACAATAACTTCAAGTTGAACTAAATGAAAAATCAATGGTAACTAGGTGTTGAAATACAATGCCAAATGGTGGGGAAAATGTTAAAGTAGTGTATGTATAGTAGTGTAAGCTACTAAGATTCTAGTTAGAAGATGAATCATTGACTATATTGATCACGGAGTGAGTGTTTTAAAAAAATCAGGAAATATTACCTCTATATTTGTATATACAAAGAATATTATGCTATATATGCTGTGCTTCAACTTGTAAAGCAGATTACAGAGATGACTTAGCATTATTATCTCTTGTGGCAGGGGATGAAAATGAGGAAAGAAATTCTGTTACATTACTTACCCAGGATTGCAGAGGAAATTGTGATAGCTATGTTTTATCCTAGTTTTTCTGTATTAGATACAAGCACTGGAAGTTACTGGATAGTAATTTATTGGCACTGGCACAATTGGAATAGCAAAGCAAATGCTGAAGTACTTTGCCAACTAAATGCCATTATGCACCAATGTATTTTCCAGTTAGCTGGGGAACAGCATGTCTCAGAAGATCCCCTGTGACTGTTCACATGCAGAGTTATGAGGCCACTTTACTTATAAAGGATACCACTAGGTTTGTCTTCAAATTCTCTTTATATGAAAATCAGTTTTTAATATGAACATCAGTGAGGCCCAAAGAGATGTGAGGTGTATGGAGGAGGACTGGTGCTGCGCATCATACTTCCTGCTGCTAGTCCCGTGTGATTTGTTTCCAGCAGGTGCGGGTCAAGTGCAGACCCTGTGTTTAGATGAGCAGCTGCTTAACTTGAAGTGAATGATGTAGTCTGGGATGTAGGGATGAGGAACCTGGATGTGAATGCTCTGATGCTGCTCACCTGCTCCTGTTCAAGTGAGGGCTGCCACTTCAAGCAGTGCTGCCTTGAGTTGTGTGAGAAGCAGGATCTCTGAGTTCCAGTGACAACAAGAATTAATAATTTAGATCATCTCTCTCAGAACTCTTTGATATTCTGTTTTTCAGCCCTAATAAATGTCAGCATTATGAAATATCTTTAATCTACTGGTTTATTCTAAACCAAAATAATGTTTGTTTAGGATGGAGGTTAAAAGATGGTGGGAGTCTGAAAAAGAAATTGAGGGACCATGTTAGTCCCTTGAGTATTTGCTGTGTAGGGCATTAGCAGGAATGTAAGTGTTTATGGGGTTTTTTTTTGGNATTAACAGAAGTGTTTCCCTTAATGTGGAATTAGTTACTCGTTGGTAGAATACACAGAGGTGACTAAACCTACAATGAATTTGTCTCTGTCAGGTTTCTTCAAAGGAAAATCCTGTCAGAGTCCGGTTTTACTAGGCCACCATGGTCTGTCTGGGGCGTTAGATTTCTGTTTGTGACGTTAATACTACAGAGTAGATATAAATAGATATTCTCAGGGTTTGATCATCAAACTTTGAGATTTTTGTAAATGAATATTTAACAATTGAGAGTTACTTTTCTTCATTAGAAATATTTTCTTGAAATGTGTATTATGAATAACAGTATTCTCCTAATACCAACTACTGATTTTTTAATTTGCAGAAATGTTTCCCTAGCTTAGCACTTGCTTGAGTGCTCAACTCAACCTCAACTCCAGCCAGTGGTAAAACTCTGTATTAAATAGTTTGAATTCAGAGTGACAGATTTTATGTTAACTGACTCTTTTTAAATATATTTAGAACATTTATTGCATCTAAATATAACCAAAGAACTTGAAAAAATAATATTATACTCTTTTGTTCCCTATGTGGCATTGTCAGCATTATCCCTAGTGAAGACAATTAAGTAATCAGTTACTTTATATTCATCAGTATTACATGTTCTTAATGATGCATTAAAGCATTAAATAATTTTTAATCTTCTCTACTTTCTCATAAATGAAACACATTTTTAGAAATGTGTTTATTTTGGTAATGCTGTTTTGTGCTGTTTTAGAAAAGACAGATTTACACTTTATATTAGAAATGTTTGTAATATGGCTCTTTTGTATTCTTTATAATATACAGACTTTCACTATATGCCACATAAAACAATTTGGACTTATTTTTCTTTTGCTTAATTTGCATATAAACCCAGAAATTTATTAGAAGAGATTCTGTAACACTAAAATGCTGAATTTCCCTAGACTGGAAAACTTTCAATCAGCTGCTGCCTAAAGTAAGGCAGCTTTGTGTGATAGAGAGGCTTCAAGTTTTCTGTTCTTTCTCTGAAGATTTATGGATGAGAGAAAGAAAGAGCAAGTTAGTTTAGGAAGCCTGTAATTTAGAAAATAGAAATTTTATAGTCAATATTGTCCGTAATAGAAACTCATGAGGCAGTTGACAGGAAGGACATAAGATGATAAGTGAAATCCTTGACCTAGTTAAGTGTATTGTTTTGAAAATCTTGTTTTCTTTGGATAGTGATCAAGAGAGGTGGTTTAATGAATCCTAGATGTTAAAAGGGGCAGCAGTGTTGCCTTTTCGTTGTCCTGCCTGTCAGTTTTTCCACTTGTATTTCAAAATAATGAAAATACTGAACATGCTTTGAAAATTGTAGAAGACAAATGTGAAGTAATATCCGGGAGCAATTTTGCTAACCTTATCTGATCAGTATTAAAGACTGCAAAGACAGATTCTGATAGGTTGCAGTGGTAATTTTCTCCAAGACTCTTTCTCAATGTTGTTGCTAAGGAAATTGCCACATTATTTTGGCATGTCATCACAAGATTCAGGGCATAATTTCATGACATAGCTGGCTCGATCCCATGGCTTGTTGCTTCTCAAGAGGTGGTCCCAGTTCTTATCATATATTTTCTAGTAGTTTTTGCTTTTAAAATGTGAAAAATACCTCTATCATTTTTTAAAATATGATTTAGTTCTTTTGGAATGCCAGTCTTCTCCTGTTTAAGCTCCTTTAGAAGTCTCACTGTAGGGTCTAGCAGGAATGACAGCAAATACAAGACAGAGGCAGGAATGTGTGACAGGGATTTAGCAGGAGGAAGGCTGTACCCTAACGTAGTCCTTGGCTCATCTCTACAGCATCACAACTGCACCGTGTGGTTGCGTCTCTGGGAAAATAGTTAAAGGCTCTGAATATCAACAACAACATTAATAAAAAAAATAGCAATAATAATAATAATAAGTAATGACCTATCTCTTTAAATTGATGATACTTCATTTCTCACATCTCCAGGCATACACACTTCTGTTTATAGAAAATGAGCTGAAAAAAGATGTTTTAATGGCTGGGTAGTAAATCGGAATGAGGAGGCTGTTCTATTCTTCAAGTTATAGATCGTTATATTGGACATAAATAGTACTAAAGTGGAGAATGAAATCCCAGAGGAACACTACTTGAGATTAGTTTGATTGTTAACGGAGTATTAAGAGTTGCCATGGTGTCTATCAAGATGATGACAGGTACCAGTGACAAAGTGGCACAAAGTGATAAATAAATAGCACAGCCCACATGCTGTGCTTAATTATGAATTCTTCACAGTAAGTTCCATACTATAGCTGTTTGTGTTATCTATTACTCTTAATGAATCAATGGAATGTAGAACTTCGTATTAAAAAGACCATGATCTACATAAAGTTGTGTGCCATTTGCATGTCTCTCTGGCAAGAGACCCCATATCCCTGTTTCCTTAGTACCTCTTTGATCTGCTTGTTTCTGTTGTATTCTGCATCGCCTTATCGCACAGAATCTGACCTGTTCTTGATCTGCAAAATGATCTTGCTTTTCTCATGTAAATTCCTCCTACACAGTTATTACATCTATTGTAAAATAATCAAATCATACAGGTATCTAGCTTATTTATATGAATGTGATAGGTAGGGTGATGTATTAATGAAAGAATTGAAAACTAGCAACTGCATGTCTGTCATCAGTCTTACTCCTTCTGCTTTTATTATGGTATATTTTACTGTCTATGCATGACACATGAAGTTACATGGGTCAAAGCTTATCTTTTCCTGACGCCAGAAGTTCTGTTTAAATCTAAAGAAAAAATATATGTAAGGCAATTAGAAGGAGAAATCTAGATAATCCAGTAGCGTTGAGCTGATAATTATCTTTCAACAGCGATTAGTGGCCTGAGACCTGAGCTGGTGCCAGTCTGAAGTATTATGAATAGTTGCAACATGATAAGTAAACCATCTTTTGATAATCAGAGTTTCTTAAATTGCTAAGAGTTGTTATGCTTTGCTGTGTATAGAGCTAATGAGATTCTGGCAATTGTAAAAGAACAATAATCAGAAGAAACAGGACAGTAGCCATCCTGTCACTGAAGTCATCTAACTGCAGAAATTAAAAGCCTGAAGGAGAATATGAATTCAGACCTGGTAGTTATCTGTTTCATCCTGCTTAGAAAAATGAATACATAGTCTAGAGCCCAGTACAATACGTAATTGCCTCCATGACTACAGAAGTGTGAAATGTCCAATGCTTTCTTGGGTTTTGTGGCTGTAGTAAAGGCTGATTTTGCTTTTATATAAAGAAATTGCAATAATGATAGTGATGTTGATAATATTGTTATTGTTATTGTTGGCAACTGTCTCATGCCCTTTCTGTAATCTATCCTCACCATTGATTGTGATACCTGCGGAGTTTTAAAGTTTCAGAGTATTAGTTTGTTCTTGAGGAAGGATAATCTAGTTCCATTTTTATCTTTCATTCAGTCTTAATTTGTATAAACTGAAACATCTGGATTGTTTTGCAGGGCTTTGAATCTGGTTCATGGAGAAATTTTGAATGCTAGAAGTGAAACCGGCCAAATACATTTGAAACTGGGGTGACCTATTTGGAGGTTTTGTCCCTTGGAGCACAAAATATCTTCAATCTTATAAATGAGAGCCATTATAATCTAAACTAACTTTGGCCATGTAGTCAAGAACATACCTTAGGAACAATCCTGCCCTAATGGGAAATTATTGGAATGACCTAAAAAAATTTCCCATCTCAATCTTATGTAGCCTTTTGTGGATGATAATGATGGATATGTTGCAGTGGGAAGGAGGTAACCAGTATAAATATGGACATAGTCCAAGTGGGGTGAATTATGAAATTCATATGCCTTTTTTTTAACAATATGATCAAATAAAGGACAGATACTTTAAAACCACGTTTTACAATGTAATACTTCTTAACAAAGCTTTGGTTTAGTGCTGTGCTAGGAAGGAAACAGACTGATTCATGGAAAACAGTTCTTTTCTTGGATTGCGTCTGAGTGTGAAAATATGAAGTTGACATTATGGAAGCTATGAAGTGTTTCTTCCAGTGCTATACATGAGTCACTGGCATTGACAGGAAGAAATTGAATAAGTACACGATGGGAAACAAGTTCTGTTTTGAGAAATACTGTTTCTTCTTTGTTTTTTTTATTTCTCTTTCCCCTCCTCTCTTTTAGGGTAAATGGAAAGCTGGTGGCACTGAAGGTGATTAGATTACAAGAAGAGGAAGGAACCCCATTTACTGCTATCAGGGAAGGTATGCACTCACATTTAATGATGATACATGGGAATTTTTTGTAATTAAATTGCACTTCTTATTTCTCTGGCATGCTATCCTGAATAGCTTGAGAATTCAAATTATATGGTTATGTTCTCAGTAGGAAGAAACTTTGGTGCTTCAAAAAGAAAGCCTCTGGTGTGGAAGATCTTGTTAAAGAATGCAACTCTGCCTCTGCATTGACTCCTGTTGGATTTACTATACAAATGAGTACTTAAGAGCATGTTTAAGGTGGGTGTGAGGAGTCACTCTGGAAGATAAGGGAACTGTGTAAATTGCTTTTCTTACCTGCAGTCAGCACCTAAGATGAAAGGAGATGTAATTTTTCATACACCCACAGCATGAAGTGAAGAAAAGCGTTTCTTGATGAAGGCAATCAGAAGATCAGGGAGCAAGAATACAGGCGTCTTAGAAGCTGTGTGCAGTTTGGGACTAGCTTCTGTTTGTTGTGCCTTCCCCATGGACTCTAACTTGTGTGACTTTGGAATGACTCTTATCTGGTGCACTCGGAGATGCTTGTCATGCTTTCTGCTCTGCTCCTTTAATCTTTCTTGTCAGCCTCTTGTGGACCCTACTGAAGGCTGCTCTATCTGACGCTGCCTGTGTTAAGATCCTTTGTAGAAATTGCTGGATGTGCCTTCTCTGCATGGGCCTTTTCTGGTAGAAGGTACAAAAAAGAAACATTAGTAGGGAAATAATAAACAATTTACCATCACACCACTGATTCAGACTCATCTAAGTTGGCAGTGAACTAAAGAGACAAAACTGTTGCGGTTTTGGGTGACTATCTGGGTATAATTTCGGAGGCGGGATGAGCCAGGGAGGTACCAGAACATCAGCCCTCATGGGGTTCACAGTGTGGCCCTGCGTGGGAGGCTTGTTCCTTCTTGGCCATCATAGCTGCAATCTCAGCAGCTGCAGCTCCCTCATCCCTTTCTTGTGCTTATATTCCTACAGCATCTGTATGCCATTTGTCTTTACAATTAGATCATTTCGGGGTGGACTGGGAAATCTGTGTTTCCTGTGATTGATATCTTGGAGTTAGTAGCCAAATAGTAGTGGGTGTGGATGCACAAACTTGGGATGGAGGACCTCTTTCACAAAGGAGGGAAACCCGTGGGAGGCCAATTTGTGAAGGAATTTCAGCAGTTCTCCTGTACTGTTTTATTTGAGTAATAATTACTGAATGATCTGACACATTTATTCATAATGATATATATTTTATCTGTGAGCTGTCTGTCCCCGCAGCTGTGCCACGATAATGAGGTGTGCAGAGGGGTATGAGCACAGCTTTCAATATCTGTACTGCCAAGTTCAAGGCGTAACAGCCTACACTTCAAATATGTTTATTGTTCTCCTGGTTCTTAGTTGATGTGGTACTGAGTTAATAAGAAAATAGTACATACGGCTTTCTTGTGACTTTTTAGTGACACTTAAAAGGTTTTTTAATGTGAGCTTGGTCTAGATGAAAGTTTATAGCGTTATAACTGTCAAATACAGTATAATACATTTTTCTTCATTAATTGTTGTGTGAGCTCAGTATAAGTAAGTATTTGTTAGGAGCAAGAAGAGATATTTTTTCCACTTGATTTTTTTTTCTTAGATTATAAAGGTACACTTGCATGAAACTATTTTTCACACTGCCATTGGAACAGTTTTCCTTTTAGCCGTTACTACACCACTGTGGTTGAAGCCAGCTGAAATTCTAGTACTTTAATATTAGTAGAACAAAACTCTTGCCTAGGAAAGTTATTAATAAAATTTATTAATTTATTTTCTTAAGTGTATGGTGTCTCACTGATTTTGGTGGGACTATATGCATCTGTTGTATTTCTAAGTACTCATCTAGGCTGGGACTAGATCCAAAGGGACTAATGAGACAGGTTTTTATCAACTTTTGTTGACTTTTGTTTAAGTGGGGTCAAACTTGGCTTATAGGTTGGTTGGTTGTGGGTTTTTTCAGTAAATGTAATCCTGTCCCCTGGGTAATGGAATTTCATCTGTGAGAGCTATGAGTAGTAGAAATGTAGTCCTCTATGTTTTACATCATGTAGAAGTTTACATGATGTTTTGGAAGGGGAAAAAAATCTGTATCTAGTTTGGCTTTGGATTTTCTACTGTTTGTTTTGATTTTGTCAGAGAAAAACATTAGAGCCAGAAAAAATATGGGAGGCAGTATTAAAAATGAAACTTTCAGAAGGTAATCTCAGTGATGTTGTGCCAGACCTCTATTATTTGACAGTATTGCTACACCTGTGGGCTTCGCTAGCAGGACACAAGGAAGCTGCTCCTCTTAGCAGCATGTAATCTGTTTTGGGCATTCTGGGTTCTGTAACAAAGCGATGACTGATATTTGTTACCTGGGTTAAAAAAAAAAAAAAAAAAAAAAAAAAAAAAAAGAGAGAGAGAAAAAAGAGAGAGAGCAAGAAATGCTTGTATCAGTTTTTGAAATTAAGTTTGAGATGGAAAACCAGTAAGAATGGGACACTGTATTAAGCAGATTTTTCTTGATCTCTGTTGGCTGATTGCAGGCTCCAACCCTATAATTTAGACTGGGACAGTTAGAACAAGGACAAATACCACTGAAGTTGAGATCAACTTCTAATTTCAGTTATCTGAGGAGTAATGTTGCCCTAATAACAACGTGCATGTATGGTATCATGAGCCAGAGGTCTGTTGGGGAGGGCATTTCTTTCTTTCCAGACAGGGTTTGACCTTGACTTATTTCTTATTTTCTAGTTTTCCATCAAGACAAGGCAAATTCAGGCAGAAGTCTAGTTACTTGTAAATTACAACTACTGTAAGTGTATTTTAATATTTCTAACGGCTCCTTGAGTAAAACAGTGAGCAAAAATAGCATTCCTGTATCAGGATGCTGTGTGATGTTAATTAGGGGGAGGATACAGGCTGAAATTTTAAGTAGTGGTCATGCAGTAATTTTGTAACTGTCTGTGTACATTGAAACATATTGTTACTGTTGCAACATGCAGGGCACAAATACGGAATAGGTGACTGTGGAACAAGCACTAACTTGGTTGAAACAAAAAATGGAAGGAAAAGGAGAAAAAAAAAATACAAAATTTCCCAGTAACACTGCATAAGAAAAATTATAGTTAATGACTGGGAGAGTTTTAATTGAAACTGTGATTAAAGCTTATAAAATAATTCTGCTTATACAGTGCATGTGGGTTTGTGTCTTCTACCATTTATCAAAGTTACATAGGTTTGAATGAAAGTAGGTAGCTGTGGCTTATTTATTAGTGCTGCTCAGCTATATTGAATTTCTAGAACAAAATTTAGGACTAGCCCGTGCTGAATGTTCTTTCAACTTCTTCAGTTGTACCAACTTATTTATGCTTTCATTTAGTGGCGTGCAGTTTACAGGACGTTTCACTCTTGAAGAGCCTGAGAAAAAGGGGAAAAAAAAAAGAAGGAAAAAAAGAAAAAAGTGCAACTGATTGGATGCGTATGCCTGAGTGGACTAAACCTCTGTAGTCTTCTGATTGCATAGGTTTGAGTGGTGCAGGCCACCGTATTACTGTTGTATTCTCAACGGGCCTGCAGGGTAATACCTGAGCCAGTATGGAGTCTGAAAGTAGTTTACACACTATTTGTTCATTTATACTAAATTTGGTAGGATAGAGGTTAGCAAAAAATTTGTTTTCTATGGTAGTATTGTTGTGGTTTATTCTTCTAATGTAACTTTAATTATCAGCTGTTCAGAGATGTTCAGATCATAATCTTAAACAGTAAAGATGTTCAGATGACCTGAACTTTTATCTCAGATATATCATTCCTTTAATTTCGTGTAGTATCATATGTTCATCTAGGCTAAATACTGAACCGTGTAGTAGATTCTAATTTTGGAAACAGCTTGTTCTACAAGTCTGTAATTATCATGTTTGATATAAGGAGTGATAATCCTTATATCCAGCATGACAAAGATTTTGCTTTTTGAGTATGTATGTAGACAAACATCCCTTCGTTTTATCTCTGCCCTGCTTGTGAGGTTAACTTGCTTACTGTGTTCCTTTCTTGGGCAGTAAAATTATTCCCCATCCTAATAATGAAAACTGTTTTGTATTTCATCTGTATTTCATTTGTATTTCTTATTTTGTTTTCATTTTCCACCTTAGAAATATCAATGCCCCTTTTCTCTGCTTAATTTGATTTACTATTAGCAATCAAGGTCTGTTCTAATGTTGTAGTATATGATAATGTTTCATTTCCCGTAGGCCTAGGTGATGTTTCAAAGCATCATCCAAGCCAGGCGTGTTTTGTAGATATTTTGTACTTTGCCATTTAAATGCCATGATTAGGCAACTTTTAGGTTATTTCTCTCTTTTTATTAATTTTTGATTTTACATCTTGTAATTAATATATATTTGTACCTATTTGTGTTCCACATTTAAAAGTGTTCAAGTCAGAGATGGTCTCTACACCTTTGGTTTCACAGTTGCCCAGATAATAATTTTCCATCTACTCCAGTGTTTAAGGCTGTTATCTTAATCCTGCGTATGGATAGCAGCATGCAAAAATAGCACATAAATACTTTGGAAACAGCCAGCTGTCTTGCATTATGAAATTACAAAGAGCACAGAGTTTGTTTAATGAATTTCTTTAACTTAAATTTGCAAAGAGCAGTTCGGCATGCATACTGAAGAAGTTTGTTATGTGACTTGTATGCGAAAACTTAATGCATTTGAGTGCCAGTATAGAGCGGGGAGGAGAGATACTTAATTCTTGGCCACAAAACATCTTCAAAAGTCTTCAAAGTTTCAGGCCTCTCCTGTCCATATCTCACTTTGTGGTAGGAGGGAGAAGGAGAAACAGAACATGAAGACCTTAATGAATCTTTAAGAAAGAAATGTGAATCTGCCTTTACTCTCCAGACTGGACAGACTTTCTGCGGTTGGGAGGAGATAAATCTTCACAAAACTCTTGTCTGTGGAAAAGTGAACCAGAGTAATTGCTAAGAAAAGAGCAAAGGGAAGATGGGCAGTTTACCATGAGAGAGCTCTTACCCAAGGGAATGTGTAATTTATTGGATGGTATTCTTAATGGGTGCATGATGGAAAATACTGCTTTGTAGTACTAGTACTGCATGCAAGTGATGTAAAGCAGCTGTGCTTCTGTATTATCCAAGAGAAATAGCACAGTCTGTACCAGTACCATCTAAGGGTTACAGAAAAAGTGTATTTTTACTCGGTAGATGCGATTCTTGTGACCTCATATTGAATTACTACCAAAGTTGTTGCATGCACTTCCCAGCTCAGTGATTTTTGACTGATACATAGATACATAGCACAATGATCTTTACAACTTTAAGTCAACAAATGACCTCATGGCATTAGTTACATGAGTCATGGTGATAAGCCTCCTATTCTGTTTGAGGAGGTCTGGAAGTTTATGTGCTCTAGGTCAAAAGTGCAGTGAAACAATATCTGCCTTTTTTTTTCTTTTTTTTTTTTTTTAAGAGCCATGGTCAGTTGTTCTACAGGTAGAAGATAAACATGAAAATTGCAATGGGAATCCTACCTTGGTTTGCCAGTAAAAAGTAAATTATTCTTTTATTTGGAAGTTAAACGATTCTCTTCCAAAAATTAAACCTATTCTTCTGTTTAGACAGGATTTTTAATTTACTTATTTTTTTTAATTAAGGAAGCTTGACAGCAGCTTTCTTTTGAGTCATAGGAGTGTGGAGGACTTTCACATTTCTTTCACAAAGTCCAGTCAAGAAATTTGAATTTTTGTAACTGAAATGCCTGAAAGCTTCATAAGTGTCTGGTTCAACAAGCCTCAGGGAACTTCAAGAGATTATATTTAAGGTAATGGAGATGTAGCTATTCTGAGCATGTATGTTAAAATAAAGGTGTGAGAAACTGGACATGAGCACCGATTGAAAACAAGATGTCTCACAGTTCGCTTGTTTTTGTGTCTTCATGTTTTTATAGTCTGAGGATAAGTTCATGCTCCCCAAGAGCCACATTGCTTTGGAGCATTAAAGGAAAAAAAAGAAAAGGACAGTAGCTTGGCTTGGCTTGTGGCTTGGGGAACTTCTTCATTTCCGGCAGAGCTGGTGCCTGCTGCAGGCTAAATAACTGCAGCTCAGTTAACTGTGAAGTCTCTGCAAAGCCAATGTAGCTTGTAGTCCTAACAGTTTTGTTTTTCAGTGTTGTTAAAAATAAAACACACAAGCCAAAAACCTCTGGGACATTTTGTTATTGGATATTTAAAGTAAAGAAGTATTCAAGTATTCAGAATTAAAGAAAGTCCAGCAATTTTGATTTCTTTGTCTGGTCTCTTTCTGGTTTGGGCATCCTGCAGCCTCACCCAAACTGCATCCCTCCTCAAGATAAAAGGGGAACCACAAGATTTCCAAATTTAGCCATATTGGTTTAAAAACCACAGTACCTCTGGAAAGGGATATTCCTGGGACCTTTCTTATTAAGTCAGCTTTTAAAATTTCCAAGACGTTTGGATGTTAGTTACTACTACATACTCTGTATGTATCAATCTAACCGAGACTCTCTGATTCCCATCCATAAACTGATTCGTCAACTAGAGGTTCAAGGAGTGATCAGCGAGACTCGCTCACCCTTTAAGAGTCCCATGTGGCCAGTGTGGAAATCTCATGGAGAATGGAGGCTAACTGTGGACTATCATGGCCTGAATGAAGGCCACGCGGAGTGGTGCTGTGCTGGACATATTAGAACTGCAATATGAACTGGAGCCCGAAGTCATGTATTAAAGGAATTCAGTGGACATTTTAGAGTGATGACCCATAGACTAAGGACATTATGTCTGTACAGATACACCTGTGTGTGTGTGTGTATATATGTGTGTATAGATATATATATGTGTGTATATATATATATATATATATATATATGATAGAGGAAGGTGATGGTATTTAATTGGAAACTGTAAGATCCGGGCAGATATTTAATTGGAAACTGTAAAATCCAGGCATGGCATAGATGGTATGGAATAAGGGGTAGATAATGGCCTGGGTCCGGTGGGGGTAGGGTTAATTGCCCCCAGGATCTAGCAGGGATGCAGGTGTTCCATCTCTTGTGAGCCATTCCCAGGGGGTACCTGAGAGCTGGCCTAGAGCTGGTTGGGGGACGGGGCAGGCTGCAGGGGGCATTCCAGGCTCCAGCCAGCAGTTCAGCCAGCAGTGGTATTGGTGGTATTGTAATCATGGTTGTATATTCCTCTCTCAGTGTTGTTGTGCTTTTCCTTGTTTCCCTTTGCAGTTCTGGGTGGGGATGGGGGCTGGAGGCACATCCAAGAGAATGGCTGCTACAGTGGTTTCGCCCTCAGACATTGCTCTTTAGTGTTTCCAAATTGCTCTGTGTTCCTTCCTCACTTTTTGGTCGACCAAATTAAGGCTTCTGTCCCTCAAGTTTTTGTGTTCAAATGGCAGAGTGATAAAGTCTGTCCTGCTCTTGCTTGTTTCTTTGTTCCTTGCTGTTCATGGGCTAAGCATAGCCTTTTCTTTGGTGTTTTTTGTTTGGTTTTTTTTTCCCCTTTTTACCTTTTAACAAATTAGCATTTCTCAGAATTATAAAACCTTCAGGAGAGCAGGGATTGCATGCAATATAAATGGTAGTGTTTCCATTTGAGAGTTGTGATACAAATTTTAAACTCTGTAATGAACTCTCATCATGTGGGAAAAGTATCATGCTTTTATGAAAAGTACAAACGAATATTCCAAATTATCCAGCTTTACAGAGAGAAATCTGTTCCACAGAATATTCTGTCCCCTCTGCCTTCCTCTCATTCCCTCTCCAATATTTTTATCTGTGAAGCCTGCTGAGATGGAACACTGCTGTATCAATTGAACCTCAGTGCTTTTGATGTGCAAGCTGTGACCTTTTGGGTTTTGTTCTTGGGCACAGTTTAAGCAACAAAAGAATGGGGTGACACTTTGAGGATTTTTTGATTATTCCCCCTTCTCCCAGTATCATCATTTTGCCATCAGGAATTCTTTCCTCATACTTTTTATCAGTTAGCTTAATGGCAGACCTTTCAGAATGCTGTACTTCTACTGAAGAAGTAGTATGTACATCTTCAGTATTCACATGGAAGGCGTTGGCTAAGGGATCTTGTGCTAGCTGAAGGGTTAGAAGGTTACAAATCCATTTGTTCAAGGGTACTATCGAACCCTTCTCAGCAAGGCATTTGCCTGTAGCTTCCTGAGTTTCAGGGCTCTCTGACTTGGCTTTTGGCTCTGCTGGGGTATTCTGCTCTGAGAAGTTTTCTGCTCAAAAAATGTTGCTTCTCTTCCCTTTGTAATGCAGGAGTTGGAACTGATGCCTTACAGATTTATCTGGTCTGTTGCTCTTACTGTCCCTTGTATGACAGGAAGGGTAGGAAAAAAGTTTGCAATTACAGAATACAGAGGATGAAAGGAGGGTGGCATTCCTTTCTTCATATATAATACGTGATTATAAGTCATACAGAACCCTTATGCAGCCCTCACAGATTTCTTGTTTGAGTGAAGGTTGGTGAGGGTCAGTCTTCTTGTGCTGTAGGTAATTTAACCTCCTCTTATAGCACATGCTACCATTATAAAATGTGTAACTACATTAATCCTGCTCCAAGTAGCATTAATTTTTACCCTGTGACCATATCCCTGTTGGAGTGGATTGAATTGATGATACAAATAGTAGCTGGTTTTTAATATGAGTGGAGATACTAGTAAGTGATGGCATCTCAGCTTGAATTATTTAGAGATCCTAAGGGAGATGACTTCCAAGTGCCAATACCTTCCATGGCCACCTGGTGAAATAAAGTTTTGATAGCATCTGTTGTTTAGGCAAAGAAATGTCTCCTGAACCAAGCTAATTCTTCATTCCACCCTCCCACCCCCCTTTGTTATATCTCCCTTTTGTGAAAGGAATAATCCTACCAACGGTACCGTCTAACCTTTTCATTAAAGTGGGACCTTCAAATCTGCAGACGCGTTTGTCTGTGTCCAGACCTCCAAGTGCTTTGTGTGTGTTTTTCCACTGCTGTGTCATGGATTTTGAAAGTGTCGGAGCAAGGTGCCAACTCAGTGTTTGAACCAGTTCAGTTAGCTTGAGGTTTTTCCTTAAGTCTTTTGTGCTTGTTAAACTAGTAGGTGACTGTCGTATTTCAGCAGAACTGGTTTCAACTTTGGGTAAATATAAAATAAGGACATGACAAGGTTGTCTGGTTTCCTGTGTTAAATCTCTCCCCCTTTGAATGAAATACATCACTACATGTATGAAAAGAAGTGTATAAGCATGTATGTATATTGTGCATGCATGTGTATCTTGTATGTCATAAAGACTTGATGTAGAAAGCTGATTCAGCTTGTCTCCCAAAGAACCAAATATTTTGTGAAGAGTTGCATACTGGCTTTGATCAACCCCGAGAATATCTAATGTGAGTTGGATGTGTACCCACATCTAGATAAAATGCTTCTTCTGAAAGATGTCCATTTTGGTCAGAAGTTGTGTCTGAGACACATGGCAGTCATGAACAAGAGCAGTTGTGTTTTTAACACAGAAGGTCCCTGAATTTTCCTGATTTGTGTAATTTACTTAGAAATATGGTATGAAGCACTCTCGGTTCTTCAGGCACGGGTATAACAATGTAGACATGCCTGTGCTAATGCTGGATCCACAGCGATGCCTTTGTTTCAATACAAAGCACAACAACTAGTTAGGGTTTTTTTTCCTTTGAATAAAACTGAAACAGTTTATTGCAAATTTGTAACTTTGTAATAAGCAGACCCTAAAATTAAGCACCATTATTCCCTTTCTGGACACAAGATACAATTCTGTCTTAATAGCTATATAAATCATTCTTAAATGGAAGGGAGAAAGATTCCTGTTTACAACTGCTGGGGCCATGCCTTCAGAAGGGGCTCACTAGCTGAGAAGACAGGCAGCCTCAAAGAGGATGAGGCCACTGCAGTATAATGTTCTTCTGCCTTTTATTCTCATCTTTTGTGGTAATGATTTAATTCTTCCTTAAATATGTCGTCTATTCAGGAAAATGAAAAATCCCAGTATGGTAGAATGACATGTTTAGATGATGGTACTTTCCTTAAGGTATTAGATATGAATTGTTTCTAAATTTCAGAATAATTGGGAAATATTTCCAGTAGCCTACATCTTTGTACTGGTATGAAATATGACAGTAGCCACTATAGTCAATAAGAATCGCACACTGTCACCTTCCTCACAGGAAGAAAAACACCAATTATAATCATAACAGTGGAAAAGGTGTTAGGAGATAGATCTTATATTGAAATCATGTATGTGAGGAAAAAACAGACTTTTTTTTCCTTCCTAGATTTGTTTTCTTTTGCTTCACAGGCTGCTTTTTAGTTTGGTCTAGCTGCTGCTGGATGCTGTAGGCACAGTTGTCTGGGTCAGGCCATTCCTTTGGGAGACAGCACTGCTCCTTTTCCTCTCTTGTATTTTTCCATGGGCTGAAAGTTGTGTTGCAGATATTTTGGTTAAGTATTTTGGGTTTTGCTGAGAGAGGTGGGAGATTTCTTATTTAGAAATTAGGCAGAGCTGAAATTCATGCTTCACAAAGCATCTTCTTGCAACATGGGCAGAGTTACTGTGTTCAGGCTTTGTAAATCAGTATGAAGAGAGTACAATTTCAAAATTAGGAATTGACCATTACTGTCTTCTTCAAAACAATGAAAATGATACCCACATTGTTTTACTTTGGAATGTTCCTCCCAAGTATGCAATACGAAAAAAGAAGCTGGTAATGTATCACCTGCTGAGATGAAGGAGTACTGGATTGTTCACAGACTGGGAATAGGGTATCAGGACCGTCCACATCTGACCCATTTATTAAAATACAAGCTATGACAGTGGAATCTAAAAGTCATCACTGTGGGATACACAGCTGTAGAACCTGGAACTCTGTATTTCTGAAATTTTAAGGTCTGAGCCACTTGTTACAAACTTCTACAGATTCTCAGCTGGCAGTAGGTTTCACTGGACCTAAGCGAAAAGTGAACTACGAACAAAAAGAACAGAGGAAACCTTATAAATAAGGATATATTCACTGTGCTAAACTTGGTGATTTGTATCTGTTCTGATCTGATATAGTTTATTTGTCCTCCTTGTTTTGTGAAGCTCAATTCAGAGTTCCCTTAAACAGCGCAGAAGTGGTACTGACCTGTTTGACTATTACTTTGGGATGTTAGAAAGGAGTTAATGCAAATACAGATGCTGTGGGTTTTGCCTGAAGAGAATGCTAAAAGATTGCAGTGTCAATGAGAGCTAATTTAAGTACTTAATATTTTGCTATGGATCTCCTATGGAAGATTCCTAACACCCTTTTTGTTTCTGTGGCCTTCTTAATCTGAGACTGGTTTCAGAGAAACCCATTTAGTTGTACAGCTCAGGTAATTATGTAACAAATGTCCTTGGGTTTTATTTGTTCTGAACTGTCAGGTTTTCATTGAGCAGAAGCAATCAAGAAAGTAAAGAGGATGGTAGGAATTTTGATGTACCACCATGCTAGCTTTGCAGGCAGGGTGATAGCAGTGTCAGTGTGGCTAGCTTCCATCTGAAATTATCCTCCTTTCCCTCATATCTTCTAAAACTTGAAAAGACAAAGTAATCTAAGTTACTGTGGTAGGTTAAATGACTGGAAAAAAAAATCAAAATGGTACTTGCAAGGTAAAAGCAAAAGCTATTAAGTCAATATATTTTGAAGTTTTCGTTTGGAAGCAGTAAAAATTGACCTACTTTTATGTGGTCCAAATATTTAAAAACATTTAGAACTCAGAAAAATATAATCTGCTCTACTGTTTACACATTCCATCCTCAAGTAGCAGGATAACACGCATAGACACATTCATTCCTTTTCCCTGTATTTCTTTGAAATCCAGGGCACATTCTTGTTCTTTTGTATGCTGTGAGGGCTCAAAAAATGTGTTTAATACTGATGGAAACATTTTTATACAAACATTCACTGGATTGTTTGAGTGTTTCTTTAAGAAAAGGAGAAGGCACAAACCCCAAGCATTTAGCACATTAAACTCTGGACAAGATAAAAATTTGCATTTGTTGTTTCATTTCTGGTTTTCTCAGCATACCAGTGCCAACACTGCTGCTGGTAGGAAACTGCCAGTTCCAAATGTGCTTCTGATTCAAAGCAAAGCCCAGTAGGTTGTAGGCCCATTAATAAAAAGCTGTAAGGAATTTCCATACTTTTCCAGTTACTTTATCTCAATGCATTCATGGTCCTAAAATATATTATTCAATTTGCAATTACATATTTGTCAGAAAGTCTTGGTTATAAGCTGACATGGTTGAAACACTGGCTTTGAATCAAGATTTCTAACCGAATTAACATTTGAATCACTCAAGGCCCTATTCACAAGGCAGAGGACTATTTGCATAATCAAAAATGCTTTATTTTGCACACCAGTGGAGAAGCTAAGGATTGTGGCTCCAAAAGAAAATTCAAGTGATAGGTATTAATGTGTGTCTCTTAGCCTTGCTTGAACAAACAAGCGCAAATCTTTACAAAGGCAAAATAAAAAATTTTGGAGCAATGTATAGTCTCTGTTCAAAGCCTGATTAAACAGGCTTTGCTTAAGTTATGAACTTAAGATGGACTTCCCACTGCCAAGCGTGGGGGCACTTTTATGGCTGGGTTGTTGTGAGAGGATGGATGTCTTCCACAAAATATGCTCAGTAAAAACTTGTGAGCTTGAAAATTGCTCCTTCTATTGAGGAGGTCAAACCTCTAAATAACCTGTAAGAGTGTATATATGTGGATAATGGGTTCAAGAGTTAAGTCTTAACACCTTTCTGTCAGATTTCTGCCAGTAGTCCAGGAGGTTTATGAATTGCATTAATAACTTTCCTATCTTGCCATCAGATGATGCATTCATGTTTTTCATCCGTTTTTATGGCTGTGGACAAGAAGGTAGAATGTCACATTCAAATAATTTATTTCTTTGCATATGAATAACAAAAGTACAGAATATGAAAGTGTGAAGCAACTTCGACCCTCTGTGAGGCAATAGGAAATCTCTGGTCCTTTAAGAAACTCTTGGGTATCAGATTTTATTCCTTTCCTTTTTTCTAGAGTGAATTTCTGTTATGTTTTTGTTGTTAAATCAAGTTCTTTGGGTTGTAATTATTGCAACCTCAGATTATTTGACCTTAAAAAGGCATATGATGTGTTCCAGCCTTTTAATTGCTAATGTATGTAAACTAGTTGAATTAAAAAATCATAGAAGCATAATATGAATTTTTAAACAAATTCTGTGATATTTTCAAGTGTTATTTGACTTGGTTTTAGATGGAGTTGTTTTTTTTTTCTTTTAGTAAGGGGCTTGGAGCTTTTGTTATCAGTGCTGTTTAGTTTGAAGTAAAATCCTTTATTTAAAAACATACTAATTAAAAATTTGAGGTTTAAATAAAAAAAAGAAAATTAGGTATAAATTAAATTAAAAACATCTTTGGTAATCTATATGCTCCTGAAAAGAGAATCTTCAGTTTGAACCTTCAATATCACAGTATGAGCTTTTATTCCGCTCTGTGTTTTTTTACTTTAAATTATACCTCTGGAATAAAAGTATTTCTCAGATGCATCTAGGCCTGAAAATTAGACTAGAGATTGCATTAATCTCTATTCTTAGGATATTAGGTTTCAAAATACTTGAGTCTAAGCACACTATTAAGAGGAGTACGTCCTTTTCTTCACATTGCTTTGGAGCAGTTAGCAAAAAGGTGGGTTTTACTTTGTTTCATATATCTAAGTTCTTTGCATAGTTTGCTGTTTTTACGGTTGACTGAAGTGCATAAATTTAAAGTAGTTCAGGTTCTCATTCGTTGTAATTACTGAGGCCATTAACCTTTTAAAATCATTGACAGAATTATAAATCTACATCTTTGATAATTAAGCAAGTTTATAAAAGTTCCTCAAGTTAAATGAGAGCCAAACTGTACAAAAGTTTTACAGAAGTTTACAAAATGAACTAGGTTTTATTAACAGCACTTGCTAAAACCAAACTGTTGGAAAAACACCTCCTTCATGGCAGTGACACCACTACAGTTCCTATGTTTGTAGCACTCGTTGTGTAGTTAAAGTTAATACAAATACCCAACCATAGTTTCTTCTCAAATAAATGGTTGTTCTCAGTATTTCACATTTAGGTTATCATGATCACAGAGAACTTTGAGAGAGGCATGTCTTTTACTGCCTTGTTTTTTTGTAGAGATCTTCTCTGTTTGGTTTGAAGGCAAACATCCTAACCAGCTTGGGGAGAGGCATTTTGATGGGCCTGTTGAAGTCTGGGATCTGTCATCACTGGGATGCTGAGCCCGTAATTAGATATAGATGAGTAGGGCTTCTGTGCCTATCTCTTTCCTTTTTCTGTTTGGGAACATTTCTGTTCTGCTTTCCTAGGGCTGGTGCTGTTGAGCTGAAATACTGGATGGAGGTGGGAATTCATGGAGGGTGTTTAGCCTTGTTACGTTAGCACTTGGGCTGCCAATATTTTAATATGCATATCTGAAGTGGAATGTGCTCTGAGACTTTCAGATGTAATCAGTTCTTGATTTTTAGCCAAAGGTTTTTGGCATGCATTGCAAGAAGAATTTCATATTCCTCATTTACTAAGTTACTTAAGAGGTGTAAGTTTACTGTTGCGAAGTGTCTGATGTAGTTTATACACTGAAGCCATGCTGATGGAGGAAGGAAATTCATTAGCATCTATGAGTACTTGCTTCTGTCCTAAATCCTGTGACCTTTTTCAGGTCATACTGTGTTCCCTTGGCAGAAAATCTCAGCCCACAATTTTGTTTGGGCTTTGTTGAAGTCATTCTTTGATTTACTTGGGAGATGGAGATGATGACCAGCAAATTGCTAGTAAAGAGCTCTGAGGACTTTGTAGTGGTTGATCTATATTTTCCTACATTTAGATGTTCTCACTTTAGTTGTAGAGACAAAAAATGTGTTTGACCTTTTGCGGTATCTCAAAATAATTTCAGATGAACTTGCTTCAGGAGCTGCTTGGAAAAGGCTTATGTAGAGCAACATGTCTGCCAAAAACTTTTGGAGGCTCAAATACTGCTTTAAAGCAGTGATAGTTTTGTTATATTCCCAAACCGTAATCTTATGGGCATACAGTTGTTGCTTACACTAGAAGCACTCAACTTGTGTGCAGTTGCACAGCAATGAGGAGCCTTGAGTATGTGTTGAACAGGTTTTTTTTGTTTCACTTGCTGAATAGCGTTTCGTATCTGACCATGCAGTACTGGTACATTTATAAAGAGATTACATCCAGTAGCTCTGTGATGTTCAGGTTCCATACTGGCAATAAAATGATATGCTGAGTGTTTAGTCCAATCTGAGTGCTTGGTCAAATCAAATTAACAGCCGAAGTTTGATTTGCTCCTCACTATTTTATTTTTTTTTCTTTCTAATTGAAAATGGAAGTTACAGGCAAGTACGGTGGTCTAGGCATGTTGTAGTTGTCTGCCCAGGTCCTGCTGCTCACTAAGGTATCCTGCTTGTTTTCTGTTCCATTTCTCCTCAAGGACAAAAGGACAAAACCCTTCATGCCTCTTGTTCGGTTAGCAAGTCACTTTTGTGTTCAGCAATAGTAATAAATAAGACATTTGAAGAGACCCACTAAAGATTTGTCTTTATCTTACGTACCTGGGATGATGAACATAGGTCTAGGCTGTGGGGTTTTGGCTGGCTTGTCCTGACATTCAAGGAATGTCATGAATGACGTTCAAGTCCCCTCAGAAACTGGCTTTTCATGTGCTAAATTTCATTGCAAAAATGTCAAGCCCCTTTCCCCACCCCTGCACCCATCCACCTCCTTTGTGTTTACTTGTGGGTTGTTTGTTTTTTTTTCAATACTGACAGAGTTAAAAATTCTGATAGCATTATCTATGTGGTTTTTCTCCTTTTGCCTCATGTTTTCCCTCTAGCCTACTTTCTCCTCCTTATACTGTGCTCTGGCAGCCTGTAAAAAGGCGACTGCTCCTCTGAAACATTTAGCAGTGTCTGTGTCTCGGCAGTGGTAGACAGGAGAACTAGAAGAGATGTCAGAAGCTGGTGGTTAAGAATAGATGTTGCTGTGGGGATCTTGGGAAAAGGATCACCACTACAACAGTGAGTCTGGAAAAATGTGAATTACAGAGGTCATTCAAAGCTACACAAGGTGTAGAAAGCAGTAACAGGTTTGATGACTTTGGCCTCAGCCAGGAGCCTATGGGATGGAGATGGGGAGTCTACTTGGACAGAACTGGCGTTTCCCAACATCTTTGTCATTGGCAGAGTTGAAGAGAGAGGGGAGCAGAAATGGAGCAAGGGACTTGGAGATGTGTTCGTCCAAGAACGGTTTGGGATTGTGATTTTGGGGTAACTGTCAGAAGAGTTTTGCTGCTGACACTGTCCCATATATAACTAATGTTGGATTGCAGACATCTTGGCTCAAACTTCTTCTGCTTCTGCCGTATAATGTGAATACTTAAATGTCTAAGGGAGGATGGGTTCTCTGGGAGATTTTAGCTGCCCAAGTGCAGCTTTACAGGCAATTTCCCACTGATTAGATGTGAACTTTGACAAAATGGACAGATTTTCATTGAAACAGGAAAAAACCTTGGCCTTGACCTGAAGCGTAACTTTTGAAGGCTGCCTTTCAATGCATGAGATCTGAGAACTGTTTGAAGAGAAGGTTACCAACATTAAAGAGCATATTTGTTCTCTAGTCCTCTTTTGGGAAAGGCTGACTGAAATATGAGGACATTTTTTAAAGCAAATAGCAGTGTCATCGTACAGGAACTGGTACTTTAAGAGGCAGTGCTATCAATTTTGTTACAGTCATTGTTAATTACTATGATTCCATAAAAATAATTTTGTCTGGAAAAGCAAAGAGTAAATTGCCATAATTATAATTGAAGCATGACACAACAGGATGGAAGAACTGAGTATGTTTTTAAGGGGGCTGGGAAGTGATGTTTTGTGCTTGTATGTAGTAGACAGACAAGCTGTTGGCTGTGGAGTTGACCTTTATAAAAAAAAAAAAAAAAAGTTACCACCTGTGGTGTTAATGGGTTATGCTGGCAAATCCCTTTAATGTATTTTCTCACATTTCTTGGGTGTGTTTTAATTATGTTGTTGCTCAGAATGCTTTCCAATATGGATTTAGATCCATAGTTTGGTTGGTGTCATGCATCTACACAGGTAATTGTGAATCTGTACTTGAAAATTAGGGGGATGTTTTTAGCAAGAGTAGGATAGAAATAACTAGCTTTCCTCAACTAGGTTTTCTAAGCATTACTTAACTTTCCCATCACCCTGTCACTATCAGCTGTGGCTGTCAACAATGTGAAGCTGAGACATTCCATCAGCCCTTCTCTGGTATTCTAGCACCTCTCCTGCTTTCTCTGAAGGCCAGGTGCTTTTTAAAGGAATGTACCAAGCTTGCCATCTTTTGCTTAAAGTAAAATTTTTGTTCTTTAAAATGAAAATTTCAAAGTTGACCAATGTCCACAAGGTTTAAATAAGCACATGCTGCTCTAGACAGTGACATAGTAATACAGATCTTTACTGTCATTTAAAGGTAAATTTGTGAAGTTTGCAGGCATCCTGATTTAGATTCACTGGTATTGCAGGGCGAATAAAGCAAAAATCCTGTGGGTCTGTTGTATATATAGGTTTCTGTTTCCTCCCAATTGCTTATTAAATTCAATTAACTTTCTTGATGTTTGCTGCAAGAGTAAACGACAATTAAATGACAGGATGAGAACCAAGAATTGTCTCAACAAACTCAGAAACCACAGAGCAAAGGTAGGACGATAGCATATCTGTTCCTTGTGAGCTGATAGAGCCTTTATATCTGAAAGGAACACTTAAACCATATTTTCACATGATATGATTGCAAAGTGGATGAACAGCAGTGTTGGCACCAAAGTGGTTTGCTATTTGTGGTACGTCATTGCAAGCAGTTTCTGATACATTCTCTTTTACCTGATTTAGTCTGAAAAAAATTCAACATTCGCTTGAATTATCACTGGGTTGTGCTGCTGTAGCGTCTGCCAGCTTGCTTCATCCCTTCATTGCCTTTTTGTTCATGTTGTAAATTAGTTTACAAGTTTACTTGAGGGAATCTTGCCATTTTGTAATTTGCGTGCTTAGTGTATTTTTGAATGGGAAAGAAAAACTTAATACAAATCTTAAAACAGGCATCAGAGACCTAGCTGGAATTAAATATCCTGTCCTTAAAAATGTTTTTTAAATGTTCTAGATATTATTCATATTCTAATTATCTCAAAAGTCTAGTAGTTCATTATTCTGAGTTGCTTTTTAGTGTAAGTTATGCATAAAAAACTAATAGACAGAACCCTGCTTTTACATGCTACCTGTATTGTAGAGTTGCTTTCAGTATATGCTGACAGGTTTTTTATTTACACACTTTTCCTCCTCTTGAATTCTGAAATGGACATTGAAGGCAAGATATGACTGGCTGCTACAAGATAGGAGTAGCATATTCCAGTCTTTTTCCATAAGAGTCTGGCTTTAATAGGATAATGTTCATTATTTTTAACCTCCATCTGTACTTGTGTCTGTAGAGCTTTGAAAACAATACACAATGCATAAATTTCTATGAAGCACAGTGAAAGAGGCACTCATTTCATATGGCAGCAATCTTCTGTGTAACTGTTAGAATAATATATTTTAGTGCTTATTGGAACGTATTTGATCAGTCCCTCCAATGCTTTGTTCCAGTTCAATAGGCAATGAGGTTTCAGCAGGTTTGTGATTGCCTTTTCCTTAGGGGACTACAGCCACAGGGAAAAGAACCTCTGAAGATGTCTGTGTTGTCACATACTCTCTTTTTCTGTATTTCTTCTTCAGTAACATATGACACTTTCAAGTAGGAGCAGCAAGGAGGAATTTGACAAATAAAAAAAAAGGTAAATAGTACTTGGTCAGAAGTTCACCCTATTCATGTTGGCCTGAATTTCAGCCTGAGGAGTTAAATGAAGCTATTGTGATCCATCTTCTCCCTCCAGCAAAGCAGCTTACAGTTGAAGGGCTAATAGATTCTTTCTTGCAAGGTTGTGAGACACTATGCACTTCCTTAATGCCAGACTTTGTTTTTTTTTTCTTTTTTTCTTTACTTAACGAAANAAGTAGAATAAGGGCTGTTTGTTAAAGCAAGAAGAGACTGTCATGAGGTGGGAATTGGCTGTAAAGACTATAATTCAGCTAAGCCCACATTGGTACGATCTGATGCTTTTGCTGTTGTTGCGGTAGCTCCCGGATTCTTTTCGAACTTGTTAAGAAACACACTCCTAGAAATCTTTCAAAGCTGAACAGTGACCTAAATATCTTTATTGCCTTGTGTCCACTAAGATAAGAGTGGAAGCTGACCAATTCTGTACGTTTTTTAGGTAAGCAGATTTAAAATCAATTACCTGGGATTAAAAATAATGATCCCTCTGCAGACTATATCTTGTGGTGAGAAGAAGGGAAGTCTGTGGTCATTGTGGTCTTACCTAGGATGTATAGTTTTCACTGAATTGAATTTTGTCATATTGGAATTGTTGTAGGAAAGCAAAGCTATTTGCTTGAAGCAAGTTATTTCCAGTGGGTGACTGGAAAATAGCAAAGTGTAGATTTGGAGACCACATTTCTGAGGATGAAATTTCTGTGCATTTATTACCAAAGAACCAAGAGTGCTGAATTCCTGTCTCTGTGCTAGAATTGTAAGTAATGTTTTGCACACAGAAAGTCCTGCTGTGTGGGAAGTGGATGAGAAGCATAAGGGACATTGTGCTCTGAGGCCAAATTTTAAAAATTGCTGTAAAAGGTGTGTAGATGGAAACATAAGTTGCTGGGAAGGGAAGCAGAATTTCTGCAGTCTGTGCAAGCAGTAAGCCACATTTGAGTATGTTTGTTCAGAAGACATGATGAGGGGGAAAAAACTCACTAATGATGCCTTTCCAGGAGAGCTCAGAGACTGAACCTGATTGTTTATGAGAGGAAGTTGGCATGCTGTCAGACAGCAGCATTGTGTCTGTGGAGTGTGACAAGCCGCAGAATTTTACATATATGTTTTTTGGCTCTGAAGCACAGCAAATTGCTTGCTTTCATAAATTAGTGTTACTGTCTAGAATGTGCGTGCTTTGGGGTCTCAGAGATTAAACAGGGCAGCAAAGGTGCACAGTTACATTAACAGTATTACATGGGTGCAAACTGCCATGGCGTGCTGTCTTCAAGAGTAAAACTCTCCCAAGGCGAGATGTCCTTCTAGAGTGACAGTGAGAAAGCAGCATGGGAAATGGTGGGCACTGGTGCATGGTAGCCCTAGAGGACACCTCAAGTACTGTATACTGAGCAAAGCAGGCATTTTCATGGCTGTATTTTTTAGAAGAATGACGGGAATATCCTTTGCATTTAGTAGGAAATCCAAGAGAGTATAAGCAGCAGTTGTACGTTAGGGTGAATATGAGCAGTATGAGGCTAAGTCCTTTTGATGCTGCTGAGAAAAGCGCCCAGGTCACTGAAATATCAGACAATTTGGAAATAAAGGCTGATTCTTTTCGACCAGGTTGCTCAAAGCCCCATCCAGCCTCTCCCCTCCAGGGATGGGTCATCCACAACTTCTCTGGGCAACCTGTTCCAGTGCCTCACCACCCTCACTGGAAAGAATTTCTTCCTAATATGTAACCTAAATCTCCCCTCTTTCAGTTTAAAACCATTACCTCTCATGCTATCTTTACATTCCCTGATAAAGAGTCCCTCCCCATCTCTGTTGTTTTTGACATACGGCTGTGAAATGTTACTTACAGGCATGATGGAGTAGGCTTTTTCATAACTCTCCAAACCTTCTTGAGGTAAATTCAGGGCTGATCTAAAAGCAATAAGGCTTTGTTAATGGAGTGTCAGGCTTGCGATGATGCTGTAAACCCAGCAGTGAGCGAAGCACTGATTTACTGATGCTACTCAGGTTTTGTGTAAAAGTTGGCTGCAGTCCATCTGGCTTGGCTTGCTCGTGGAGAGAGAGTACTTTAGAGCCCATCTCATCAGGGAACAGCAAAAAGCTCCTTGACTAACAAAAGCAATAAGGCAGCTTGGCAGGATTGCATAAAACATGAGAGCATTCCACAGATAAACGGTTATTCAAGCAAATACAACGTGTTTTCTTTAGGTATGCAAATATGCTTATTAGCCCTTGATGGAGAAGTACTGAGTGTTGGTACTTCTAGTGGCAAAGGTCATGAACTTCTGTACAAGTCACAGAAACAATAATTTTGGATGTCATTAATTACTGAAGTTTGGCACCAATTCCTCTGCCCTCTTTTTTACTGCTAGAATTTGCTATAATGGAATGTGCAAACACATGTGACAGAACAAACACCTGCCCATTCAAATGCATATAATATTTTGTCCAAAGTGTTCTAAAATAACATTTTAGCATCATTTGCTGCTGTGCTCCACCAAAACTCTTTAGGGAAATGAATTAAAAATGCCACCGTCTGTTAATCTTAGATTGAATACCAAGGATAAAAAAAGAATGCCAGCAGTTTTGAAACAGTATTATATAATTTTCGTTTTAAAAATACATATTAGGACACAGCGAGTACCAGTAAGTTGCTCCCACTTCTGTGAATTGTAATGCTTTTTCAGCCATGTTTTAGCCTTTTTTATCTTACAAGAAAAAAGTCTCTGTGAAATCTGTGGGTGATAATCATCAGATGGAGATGGCATTTACTGGGAAAATTATCTTGTTCTAAAAGTAACATCAGGCACAGGAACACCTGACTTCTTGCTGATCTTCAGCAGGAGCTGCATTGGCAGCTCCAAAGGTGAAGTCAGGATTGTCTCAGGCTGATGCTGATAGGTTCCCTGGACTCTTTTTCAGTGTGTTGGATATGCATTTCTGGATTTTGTCTTTGGATTAGTGGAGTTCATCCAAAGTTCTATGACCTTCGAGCAAGAAGTGCCCCAAAAGAGATGTGTTGGTTTTTCTGCAAGGGGTTGCTTCTGGAAAGAAAACACTGAGCATCATCAGTTCATATTTCATTTTGTTTTTGAAGTACTCATGGGGGAAAAACCGGCTTTCCTATTTAAAACAGTTTTTTATCTTTTTTATTTATTTCTTGTTTCACCTTTGTTTTTTTTAAGCAACAAAGCAGTGTTTTCACAAAGACAGGCAATCTTGCTGTTAACAGACATGAAGAGCACACGGAGCACTTCTCTTACTTCCACCAGTTATGTTTGGTTTCTCACAATATAAGTGGATATTGTAATTGCTTATTACCACATTGTAAAATTAGCGCACTTAAAATGATTTTGCTTTCTGTACTATATTTTTTACTGTATTTCACTAGGACTTGGGACCTTTGGCTGGATCTCAAAAATAAAAGGAGAGTCTATGAGCTTTGGAAGAGGGGTCAGGTCTCTTATGAAGCCTATAAAGATGTAGTGAGACTATGCAGAGACAAAATGAAGACACCCAAAGTGCAGCTATAGCTCAACCTAGCTACAGCTGTTAAGGATAATAAAAATGTTTCTATAAATTCATTAACAACAAACTTTATTAGGTTCAGAAGGAAACATAGTCACAAAGGATGAGGAAAAGGCTGAGGTGCTCAACACCTACTTAGCCTTGGTCTTTAGCAGTGGAACTAGCTGTTTCCTGGAGACTCAGCCTCAGGAGCTAGGCCATAGGGAGGGGAACCAGTCACAATTTGTGAGGAAGTGGTCAGTGAACTGCTGTACTGCCTGGATGCACACAAGTCTACGGGACCGGATGCGCTACACCCAAGGTGCTTGCCAAGCCTCTTTCCATTATTTTTCTGAAGTCATGGCTAACTGGGAAGGTCCCAATGGACTGGAAGGTAGCAAATGTAACACCCATCTACAAGCAAGGCAGAAAGGAGGATCCTGAAAACTATAGACCTGTCAGTCTGACCTCGATACCAGGGAAGGCCATGGATCAGATCATTTTGAGTGTCATCTCAAACCATGTAATGGACAACCAGGGGATCAGGCCTAGTCAGTATGGGTTTATGAAAGATAGGTCCTGCCTGATAAACCTGATCTCTTTCTATGACAAGATCATCCTATTATTGGACGTGGGGAAGGCTGTGGATATTGTATACCTGGACTTTCAAAAAGCATTTGACACAGAATTCTCATGGAAAAGTTGGCTGCTCATGGCCTGGATGAGCGTACGATCTGCTGGATCAAGCCCTGGCTGGATCAAGCACTGGTTGGATGGACAGTCCCAGAGAGTGGTACTCAAGGGATTTAAATCCAGCTGTCAGGCAGTCACAAGTGGTATTCTTCAGGGCTCGGTATTGGGACCATTTCTGTTTAATGTCTTTATTGATGATCTTGACAAAGATATAGAGTGTACCATCAATAAGTTTACAGAT
>VXBJ01002363.1:230481-258970 GCA_013400055.1 Nycticryphes semicollaris
AGTATTGTGTTCAGTTCTGGGCACCTCAACACAAGAGAGATGTTAAGGTGCTGGAGCGAGTGCAGAAGAGGGCAACAAAGCTGGTGAGGGGCCTGGAGAACAGATCTTATGACGAGCGCTTGAAGGAGCTGGGACTGTTTAGTTTGAGGAAGAGGAGTCTGAGAGGAGACCTCATCACTCTCTACAACTACTTAAAAGGGCATTGTGGAGAGGCTGGTTCTGGTCTCTTCTCACAGGGAATTAGCGCTAGAAGAAGAGGGAGTGGCTTCAAGCTGCAACAGTGTAGGTTTAGGCTGAACATTAGGAAAGAATTTTTCACAGAATGGTCAGACATTGGAATAGGCTGCCCAGGGAGGTGTTTGAGTCCTCACCCCTGAATGTGTTTAAGAGTGGTATAGATGTGGTGTTGGGAGATATGGTATAGGGGAGGACTTTGTAGAGTAGGGCAGATGGTTGCATTTGATGATCCCAAGGGTCTCTTCCAACCTGAATGATTCCATGATTCTATGATTCTGTGACTAATGGAGAAGACAGAAATCTCACTGTACAGGTCATGTTTTGTAGCTCTTGTAATGTGTGGCAGGTACTGAATATTGAGGCTGTAGAAGGGGAGAGTTGGATATTAGAGAAGATAAATAAGAGGGGAAGAAGGGACTGAAGAGGAAAGACAGTATTTGCAATGGCCTCAGGGTGAGTTGATTTCAATGTACTGTTTAAGCTTTAATGACCCTTATATAGATGTTAGCAACAAAGTCATGGCCAGCTAGAAGAATTATAGGCCTCAGGTGATGGTCTGAATAGCAAAAGCTGACAGAGGTCATAAATCCTGTTACAGTTCTACACAGCCTCTGCTAGGAGGCAGTTTGTACGTTCCCAGTCTCTCTACATATATTTTCATTGAAAAGGTTTGAGGGAAAAGCTGGTAAAATCTCCGTTATTGCAGGTGGAATCTTCTAAGGCTAAAAGTTTATGTCTCTCATGGAAGGTAGCTTTTGGAACAGTTGTACTGATCCTTGTGTTGTTTGTATCCGTATCTTTTTCAATAGCAGTTTTTCATTATTATCCTTTAAAAAAACCCAACGTAGCCAAACTCTCTGAGCTTTTACTCCAAGAGATTCTCCAGGTTCTAAGAGGAGGACCTTATGAAAATTATGCATGGCTCTTCCTTTGAGAAAAAAAGGAAAGATGCCTCTGTGCTGACTCTCTGGAAAGCATGACTTGTGAAGTGCAGGCTATAACAAGCTCTTTTGAAAGAATTTCTTCTCACCTCTTCAGTCAGGTTGAAGGGTTGCGGTTGCTTAATTTCTGGTCACGGAACTTGCTTGCATTTTTGCAATCCTATCATCAAGTTATCTGTGATATACTGGCTTTGAAGCTGTTGTGTGGTATTTTCCCCTTGGATATCTAACTTTCTGGCTAGTGTGAACTCTGAAGTTTTGTTGCTGAGGATGCTTGTAGAAGAGCACTGATTCAGCCAGATGCCATGTTGATGCCACTGCTATTGTGTTGCTTCCTAGAGTGATGAGCTTGTCAGATCAATCTCTTAAAGACCAGGATGAGAGATTATATGTACTTACGCTGATTCAAAGCAAGATGGCCTCTGGAGTTACCCTTTGCTGTACTATTAAAGGCTGAGGTAATAATGCTGTGGAAGCTCCCTAGCTTCCATTGTGCACAGGAGTGTAGTGAGACGTGTTGGTGTTTCATTATTTTCTTTGACAAAAGAAAAAACATGACAGAAGAAGGTTCTGTGTTATTTAGTACAGAAATATGCCACTCATTTGCATGTCTTCGTGTCTGTTATTTACTTTGCTGTGGTGACTAATCGTCCTGCTCAGGTGTATGCATAACAAGGCACCAATGACAGAATGACATTGGTAACAACACATGACTCGTCAGCATATATTGCTAAAATATGCCATGTTTTGTGGAACGTTAGGTATGTAATACGGTATGAACATTAATTATGTATTATGCTGTAAATGAAATTTAGTGAAAAAGATCACCTGGAGGTTTGCTAGATGAGTCTTTATTTGTCAGTAGTCTGAAAACATGAGCTAGTGCCATTAAAAAAATGGTGAGAAAATACTGTATGTTTATTCTCATGAACTAATACAAACTATTCCATCAAACCTGTGTTACAGAGAAAGGTGAGTTATTGCTTAAAACACTATCTTAGGATAGATTTGCACTTTGTTTAGGAAGCAGCTCTGTTTTGAAATGACACACTTTTATCTGAGACAAAAAATTATTTTTGAGTGTAGAAGCGAACTTGGTATCTGGTTGATGAGGTGTGACTTAGAGGAGGTGCATAAGGATCTCTAGCCACACTTCATTTTTACCTCAAAGTGAGGTTGAGTTTGACCAGCAGCATGGAGAAAATAGCACTGAGGCACGATCTTAAAACACACTGAATGTGTAGAACTCATGGACACAGAAGATACTAAAGTACAGCTATTGATTGTCACGTTATGAAACTCAGGTGTCAGAAAAATTGTCCATGTCAATAAAAAAAGCCAATCAATGTAAAATATTTTGATCCTTTTTAAGATAATGTGTATGTTTTGCTTTTCAGCTTCTCTTTTGAAAGGACTGAAACATGCTAACATTGTGCTGCTTCATGACATCATTCACACCAAGGAGACCTTGACACTTGTGTTTGAGTATGTGGTGAGTAAAGTAACTAACGTTTGGGTTATGGTTGAGAATTTGATGGAAAAGCTCTCTTTACCATCAGTGATCAGGCCAGAATAACCCTTCATTTATTTCAGGAGAGTGGAGGCTATAAAAGATGATGCTTTTGTAGTGGACTGGGCTAAACATGGAAGGCTGGACTACAGCATATTTCAGATATGGAGAAGGCTCTTATGCTGGACCATATGCTGTTCAGTTGACTTTTCAAAACTGATTCCTTACTGTGCTTCCTAGTTACAGTTTGTTTATTGGAGCTTTTTCTTTACTAATGCGATTGGGTAACTTTAAATAGGTGAGGATAATGTAGTTAAGAAGAACAGCACTGAAATGCTTAACAGGTAGTTCCTTCATCAAAAGTAAGTTTAAATGGCTTTTGTTGGGACTGTTTGGTGTATAATGTCATTACTTAAAAGTAATGTCAGTAAAAAAGAAGACTGATGCACGCAATTTAGAATTTTGTATTTGTGTTTTTTTTTTTTTTTACTGTGACTAGTGTTTTACCTACGAATTAAAACTTCAATTTACATAGTAAACAGTGTAATAATCTAACTGTGCAGACTGTTACTTTCCGAAGTCTTGGGCTTGGCCTCCTAATTAATCTTTTTAGTTTTTCTAAGACAAACATACGGCATTTATGTAGAACTGCTTCATCATTTAGCTGTGGAATTATGCAATGTACTATTATAATTAACCTTCCAGTTTTCACAGATGGGTCCAAGAACATGTAATTTAAAAGAAACGAATGAGTGTAGAGAAGGTTAGTTTCCCAATGTGATTCTGTTACTGTGTTGTAGTCAGTAAGACAGTGTGTTTATAAAGTACAGTGGTTACTGGTTTTATTCTTTGTACATCCCAGATTAAGACAGATGGAATTGTTTTATGTTTTCCTTGGGAGCACGGCTTAATTTTTACATGATAGTGCACAGAGCATCTTGTCTGGAGAAGACATTCACATTGTCTATTTACATAGAAATGCTACAATGTAATAATGTGGGCATTCAGCTACAGGAGCCTGTATGCAGTACTTATTTTTTTACCTCAGGTACAGGAATATTATGGAAAATTTAATTCCTTTTCTTGAAATTGGTGATTCTACTGCTCCTGTCTTATACACTGAATTAGCATAGGAAGATCCTTGATATTTAATTTTATGTAACGGTCACTGTAGACCTACTTGCATAACTTTACATGAATTTTGCAGTCCCTTTTATCAGTGGCTGTATTTAGCTGTATTCCTCAGAACTGATTGATAAATTAGATATATCAAATATGTTTCTCCCTAAAAATAGATGGTTTTGCCTATTATACTAATGTCAAATTTCTGTATTTTACATTCACTGGTAGTCTTCCCCGTCATGTGTTATTGCATGTTGCTGTCCATTGAAAGTATGGACATAGATTGAGCTTCATGCAGCAGCTAGTTCTTCTGGCTTCACTTAGCTGTTTGTTTTTCAACGGGGTGCTGTTTGGATCAAGCCTGCTGGTGATTGCACCTTTTTGTTCCTGTGGTCTTTGGTAGCCATTGAAACTGGTTTGGGATCTCATTTAAGAACAGTTGCTAGCAACTGATCCAAGTAGCATTTTAGTATTTTGACAGGTGGGCAGATAGTCTCTCAAGGTGGTGTTCAGGAAGAGGGGGAAAGATCCTTTGTTCTCTCCAAGGACTGTATCATAATGATGTTGTAACTACTCCTGTCCCTTGAGATGACAGAATTGCCTAACAAAAGTCTGTTTTCGTTGTTAGGTACTGTAAAGTTACATAGGCCAATCAAATGGCTAATGCTACCTGGTAATGCTTAGTGCTTGCCACTGCCCATGTAACCTGAATTGAATTCTTGTGGGTGTGCATGATGGAGCTTTCAGTTGTATGATTGCAATGACCTTCTTTGCTCCATTTGTCAAAGAGGTCTTATTCGGTGCATAATATGAATGCGCAGAGGCAAAAATTACAGTTGCCCATTTAAATCTACAAGTTTTAGCTGGGTCACTATGTAATCTAGCTGTGTAGTTGTGGTTACCAAGCTCTATACCTGTAATGTCTGTTTTGTTTTTCCTTTTTTTAACACTTGTACATGGTTTAGCTCAGTAATATGAGTGATCTGTACTGAAATCAGTAAAAATATTCATGCAATGAAAATTACACAGTGGCATACATATTTGAGTGACTGAAAAGGGGTTGAATTTGATTTGTTTCATAAAATGACATCATGGAAGCGATGTGCTATTGCCATTAATCACTGTTGGCCATTTCAAGCATAGTAAAAACCATTTGAGTGTGATGTCATGATTAAATTAGTGATGAACAGTTAATGACCCAAGAGTTCTCAGAAAATGGAAACTTTGGGTCACTGTGTTGGTGATGATTCCCTTGGGAAATAAATGCTGATAAGCATCTGTGGTTATCAGAGGTGTTTGGCTTCAGCTTTGACCCTGAAAGAGTAGAATGAAATTTAATTTCATGTAGCACCTTTCATTGCTAAATGTATTACAGTAATAAGTTAAAAGCTGAATGCAGAATAGCCTCTGAAAGGAAACATGGTAGTGATTAAAGTCTCTGGCTACTTCAAATTAGGATTTTTTTTTTAATATGGAAATCTGTTGGATGAAAACGTCAGAGCTTTATAAACGTGGTGGTCCTCAGAAACAAGAAAAGTCAATCTTCAAAAATTCTGTCTGACAGCTGAAGACCAGGAGAAGTTCATTCTCCATATAAACATTTTGGTGAATGTGACACTGTACTTTCTGTGAAGAAGAGAGCAAGGAAGCTTACTCCTTTTGAAGGAAAGAAATTAATTGAAATTAGTTTTGTATATACAGTACTTAGTAGGGCGCAATTTCTTTGTATGCTTTGGTAACTTTTACATCCTATGTAACAATTTATTGACCAACAACCAACTGTGATTATTATTGGTCATTCAAGCAGACTGAGAAGGGAGCTGAGAGCTCAATTTTATCACTGGATGACTGAGAGCCATTGCTTGTAAACTGAGGAGTTTTGAGGATGAGCTGCTTGAATCACCTCTGCAAAACCTGAAGGGCTGATAGTCTTTCACGTATGAATGGTAGAGAATATGGTTTCCAAATAGTTAACTGGGATATGCTAAACAAGACCTGAAAATAAAAATGTGAATTTGTGACATATTTTGCATATGGGATTTAAGACTGAAGTGACTTCCAAATTAAAAAGGTCACTTCAGCTTTACAGTCCAATGAGGAAGCATGTCTGTTCGTGTAAGTTTTGTTCCCCTCCTCTCCAGGGTCTTTTTAGGTATTAGTTTATGCAACCTTGTGGGTATGCCAGCTGTAGTGCAAGTGCCACCAATATAGTCAACTGTGCCCAAGGAAATGAGGAGTGTTACAGGTGAGATCTCAGACGTATTGAGTGATATTTGAAGATGGGTTCACATCTGTTTGTTCTAAAATGGTTATTAGCTGCACCGATTTGTTTCATCACTTGTTTATTTAAAAGGAAGATGACTGTATTTAGAAACACTTAATTGCTGAAAAGCAATCCTAACCATCACATATTGCTACAGGCTTGGTAGAACGATAATGAGTTTTTTAGTGTTATGCGTAATTATGTAAGTCTATTATTATCAATAAATGAACCAGCAAATTGTCCTATTCCTGGCATATAAAAGTGAGCTTGTAAAACAATACTTCATATTATGCTTTCAATATTTATGAACAAGATTTGAAACAAGAACACCTACATTTGTAATTGGAAGCATGGGTAATGAGTAATACTATTTCTGCCTTAACAGTGAAGAAGCTCCAGACTAATCTAAGAGTGTAATTTAAAAACATGCATTTTCAATTACCTTGCCTAGTTTAATCTTTGTATATGTTTTGCCTTCTTAAAAATTACTTTCCATTAGAGAACAAAGTTTAATACTTATTGCTTCATTACAGCAGCTAAAATAGGTTGTTACACAATCGAGCTGGCTTAATAAAGTTCATCAGTTACATTTGCCTTCCATTTCCTAAGATTTTCTTATTTTAATCTGATTGGAAATTGAAATATATATTGTTTACCAGAATTTAGAGTAAGAGAGCTGGAGTTTCAAAACCTGAAATGTTGAGTTTGTCATGGAACATCTTAGAAAAGTACTATGCAAGGAAATGGTCAACACTCATTACCTAAAATGATCAAAAAGTTTTTGCATTGAAAATTTTGAATTTTTTACAACTTTTGATAGTTTGCATTGAACACTATTACTTGTTTCCTGGTTTTATTTATTTTATTAGCGTTGAGCAGTGCTTAATACTAGAGGAAATTAAGGAAACTGGGCACAGGAAGGAAGGACTGGTCTTGTCAATTCTTGATTGAGAATGAAACTTATTTACAAGCTGCATTACCTTTCTTTGATGTGAGAGTGAAATGATGGGGAAATTTCTTTCCGTTTGAGGTCATGGAGCTTGTCTAGCCACAGTAAGCAAGGACTGAAACTTAGTCTCTGCAACCAGTCAGGTGCCTACTGCCATACTCTTGGTGGACACCCCTGCTTGCCATGAACGTGCTTTGTCCACTCCAGGAAGTGGCAGAGCACCTGGAGTTGAATTTATTAGTTGCCATTTGCTTGACCGGAGAAGGTGCTATTCCCCTGTTGGTTAAACTACTTTCTTGTGTCTGGGGCTTGGCCCAAGTTACACTATTCAAATTGTGGTCAAAAAGACAACAGAACAAAGCTGAGATAAAATAGAGAGAAAGGAAATCCCCTACTATTGAGAAGAGGCAGTAAGGGAATACTGCTCTTGGGAAAGCCTTGTTTTTCAAGTTCTAATGAGCAGGTCAGAGAGAGGAACTGCTGATGCCCAAGTATAGACTGGAAATGCAAACGAAGTCAGCTTCAGAAGGCAATCACATTCATAAGGGATCTTGAAAGGAAGTTGTTTGGTGCTTTGCCAAGAGTTAAAAAGACTGTGCCAGACATGGGAATCAACAGGAAAGAAGGAATGAAGAATTGTATTTTAAATTTAAATAAAAATACTCCTGCTAGACTAATAAGTTTACACTAGTAAACAGGTCTAGAGGGTGGAGGAAAGATGTTAGTCAGTTTGCCTCATCGTCCTGACTTTGCAGGATCTCACAAAGTTGTGTAGACTTCATATGGAAGGTGCAAGCTGATGAATTGATGTGTGTTGGTAAGATTAGTCAACATTTACAATCCAACAGATGGGAAGACTGTGTATCTGAATGTCTGTTCTTTGTGTATGTGAATGTCTATTCTTTGTACAATTTACTAATGTTTTTTTTTTAAGTTTACCGGATATTGGTTAGATTTGCAGTGTGCTTTGTACCATTTAATAATGAACATCTATTATTTATTCTTCATTATATTAATTATTAAAAAGTGTATTCAGTGTAAGTATTTTTTAAAAACCCAAACCAAACCCACAACAAAATCAAAGCCTAAAAACCATACAGAGTTGAATTTACAGATGGAACACTGGAAAGCATGTGAGATATTCTGCCTACCAACCAATCTCAATTATTTTTTTCCGAAATGATAGATAAAAATTTCAAATGTCATTGTTGTCCATCAAAACCACACATATGTATTGAGATGCATATCCCAGTGATAACACTCTACTCAATACAGGTAAGGCCACCCCCTGAAATGATAAATTTTACACACAAGGAAAACATGAATCAACTGGAGCTCTGAGTAGGGAAAAAAAAAAACCAACCAAGAATCAGCAAGCATCTAGCATAAAGGCTTCCGGGAAAAAGTCAAAGTAAGTAGGGATGTTGAGAATTAGGGAAAAAATGGAGCAGATGGTTACAGACTTTTAAATATATCATACAGAAAGACAATGAGCTATTTCCATGTCAATACTAAAGGGGATGAAAACCAAAATCTGAAATTTTAGTAAGGCAGAGAAAGGTTAAACTTACAGGAATGCCTCTTTAGTGGTAATGACAGTAAAGCACTGAAAAGGTACTATGGGGTTTCTCTAGTACTGGCAGTCTGTAAGAACAGTTTAGACAAATATTCAACAGAATGACATGTCATTGGCAGTATATAGCTAAGTTGATTCTTTTTTATTTTTGAGTTTCTTTCAATATATATCTTTCTGCATCTTAATTTTTTTTTAGTTCACTATGAATACTTGTAGTCTTTTAGTGAAGTTAATACACTGTTAAATTTCCTATATCAGAAATTTAAGAAAAAACATGTCAGTTTATTTTACTAATTCAAACAAAATTAAAAAAAAAGTCCTTTTAGTTATACTATTTTATTTTTTTTAGCAATTGATTATATCTGTGTTATAGATTCCTGGACAGCTCTACCATATTCTGGTGACATCCCACACACTCCTTGTACTCTGTTGTCCAAGTCTCTCTGACATGAAGCCTGAGACTATCTCAACTTGGACTAGAGACTGTCCAATCTAATTAAACTTGTTTCTCAGGCTCTTTAGTAATGTGGTTTGTAACAGCTGTTTAATTCCTCTTAGAATGAGAAGCTCTGGTTTATTCAGTGCAGACTGAGAAAACAAGCAAACAAAGCACCAACCCAAAACCTGGTTGTTTGGAGAGTGATGATTGCTATAATTCTAAATCTTAAAAATACATTTTTTCTTTCCTGAACCAGCAGTATGTGGCTTCGTACTAATTGATAAAAATACCAATTTTGATAACATACTGATAAAAAATACATCTTTGAAACCCTTAAAAATAATAACTTATGGTAAGTACTTCTGGCAAAGTAATAATAATAAAATCCTGGAGTCAGAATATACATATCAGTAATGCAGGTATCTGTATAATATACTTAGAGTTTTATGATTAAAAATAATTAAGGAATGGTGAATAAGAAGAATCAAGAATCAAGCTTGAGTAATACAGACAGCACTTAAAAGTTAAAAAGGCCTATTTTTTTCCTACTTTGAGTAAAGGGGGTATAATCCATGGAAGCATCATTTTTCCTTTGTGCACCTTGCAGTCTGAAATACAATTTTCCCTATAAAATTTTTTTAATCCTATGATCATGTTGGGATTTGGAGGTGTGGTAGAAAAATGGCACACTCGGCCAGTCTAAAGAGAGGTCTAGCAGAGGATGCTGAAGCTTTTAGAGAAAGTGTTTGCACTTTTTTCTACCCTGAAGGTGGTGTTTTTTTGTAGCCCAGCACAGCACCATAGCAAAGGCTCTTTCTTGTTCCATCTCAACTTGTGTACATCTGTCTGTACTATCCACGGCCAGTTCTGTGCCATGTTAGTGTGGATAAGCAGCATAGTGTGGCTGTATGTGGATTTTCAACCTCCCTGCCATGTGCGTTTTCTGCTTATGTAGCCCTGGACCCACCATGAGCTTAGGGGTATCTGCAATGCTCTAATGAGAAACTTTTTGTATCTTCAAATTTTTTGGGAATGGGTGCGGGTGGGTGTATGTGGATATAATGGACAGTGCTGTGGAAACCTAATGACTTAACAAGTTAACATGCATGTGCACATCTGAGTGGGCAGGTGTATTAGAACTTGCTCAGCTTGTAAAAATTAGCCCAACCCTGTTGACTTTGGGGGGTATAAGTCTGAAGATCTGCTGCTAGGCTTTGTTCATACTAAACAGCAATTCCAACTGATTTTTGAGCTGTCATTCTTCTCTTAAATTCATCTCACTAAATTAAGTGCTTACTATCTTTTTAACTAGTCTTACTAAGGCTGATACAATTATTAAGGTAGACAGAAAATAAGGAAGAGGATAAACTGGTATCTCTAGGAAACTGATTTTCATTGAAGATGTCTTAGTTCATTCAACAATTCTTTCCACAGCAGTGTGTGTCTCACTTTTCAGTCACAGACCAGATTTTTCACTGTGCAATGAAAAGAGATGTATCAATAAATAAATACATATTTTCTGATGGCATCTGAAAATCAAGACAAACTCTGCATTCCTTTTTCTCTCTGGGATTTTCAAGTAGATTTGTATGTTTATTATGTACTCCACCACCACCCAACCTCTTTTTCTGTATAGTATTGTTCATGTGGTTTGAAGTATATTTATCTTTGTTGACAGTGAGAGAAATCTAAGGCACTAGAAACAGATGTTAGCAAAATTGTTTTCTTTAACAGTATCTTGTGGGGTGGTTTTTTAGTTTCTTGAGTCCCTAGTATGTACCTTTCCCCTGCTGTTCAGACGAGCTGGTGCTGTTGCCTTCTGCTGTTTTTCTGGAAGTTGCTTAGGTATCACCCAGAGATAGCTTGTAGGATATTTTTTTGTGCTCTGTTGGCTCATAGGGGAAAAAAAGAAAGCCGTAGAAATACTTGAAAATGAGAGTCTGACATTTTTGAAAATACCAGCAACATGAAATCAGTTTAAACCATGGTGCAGTAATCTGCAGAGTGTTTAGTTTGGAAGGTACGTGCCATTTAAATAGAATTAACTTTTCTTTGTTCTCCTGTCACTTCAAATATTCCTACTGCCTGTGCTTTTATTGGTAAATTATATTATCAGTTTGAGATTTTTTTGGTGACAAAAGGAAAAGTATTTTAGTCAGTAAAACTGCTAGGGCATAAATAATGTGTGCTCTCCTTTGAACAGAGAAGAATGGCTTGAAACAGCCTCACTGCCTCAGTGGAGCAGTACAATCTGTCCGCTGCATGATTGCATCGCTGGCAGCCAAATACTCCCATTTTTGTTTTAATGGAAGGATTCTTTCACATTGTGGGTTTTACATGATGGGAATGCAGTTGGAAATGCTTCCTGTTCCATTCACAAGCCCCAGGCTCTCTGTGCATTTCAGCTTCAAAAATGACAGCTGAAACCAATTAAGCAGAATTATGGGACAGCTAAGTCACATGGAGATTTATCATGACTGAGGAAGAGGAGAGAAAGAGCACATACTGCATGGGAAGTAGAAGTGCCTAATTTAATTAGAAGAGAAAAACAGTTACGTTATTATTATGGAAAAGGGCTGGTGAAGTAGAGCTCATTTCATGTCACTAGCTGTGCCTTTGAAAGAAGACGTCTTGCCCTTTGTCTGAACACGTTTGTGTTTGGTAGCAGGGTCTCTGATTTCTGAGCAAGATAACTGAGGAAAATAGTTGATGTTAAAGCAAAGCATAGGAGCATATCTGAGGACATTAGCACCTTGTTGTTTACTCATATATTCATAATTAAAATTCCTTCTTCAAGGTGAGAAAGGAGAAATCTGAACCATCGAGGTTTGTCTCTTTTTTTTGTTTGTTTTTATACTTTCTCTACCAAAGTAGGATGCAATGTATATAAACCTTGCTTCAGCTGTATAAATATCAGCCTCTGTTCTTTTCCCTTCAGCAGATGCTTATGCATAGTGTGCTCACAAACATAAACACACGTGTCTACTAACATAAACCAGAATCTTGTTGAATAGAAATGACCTTCATGCACTTACACACTGCCACAGGCTTAAAGCAAAACCCCAATTCATTTCTTCATGTGAGCCTGGAGACAGTATTTCATAAAGTAAATGAAACTTTTTGTGGTATTGTCATGGTAATTGATAGTGTAGGGGAGAATGGAGTGAAAAACATTACAGACATTACAAAAAGAGTCTGAGCAAGTGTGCATTTTCTTTTTTTTTGGTACTATGGGGTTTTTCTTGTTCCTTGACCCAAAGCTGATTTTGCTTAATCCTTGCACAACTTTATGCATTTTTATTTAGATTCTGAGCAGTTATACTGGACCTGTAAATTAATCTCTCCCTCATTTTCATGTACCTGTAGGACTTGTGATACTTGTCTCCATCATAGGGAGGAAAATACTTGAAATTCCTTAAAGTTTGGATCAAAGCTGGACATCCTCTGATGTGCTTCTACACAGAGTTTGGAAACGGGAATGATGGAATAAGCATAGCTGAGCATGAATTTTCTCTTCCCTACCCTAGGAGGCATTGTGTGGTCTTTGGTCTAATCAGAATTTGTGCTGTCTACCCGAGGATGGATCAGCAGTTTCAAAGCGTAGGTCTAGTTACTTGAGATGTGCACTGAGGAAAGGCATTGCGCTATCATTTTGCAAATTGCCCCAAATTTGATCAAGTAACAAGCTTCAGAAAAAAATGTGCTTTCTACTTAAGAACTATCCTTTCAAGATTGCCCCTCTCCTCTCAAAGACTTGTCTGGCTTTAGTCTTGCACAACTTCAAATGCTGTATATTGAATGATGCAAGTGAAATTGCTTCTTAGGGAGACAGTAGTGGAAGGAATAATCAAATTGTTCACTTAAAGCATAAGAAATTTTGCACAAAACGTTGTGTGGTGGCAAAGTCAAGTCCTTAAGATTGGAGGATGCCAAGATGGCCTATGCAATCTCCTTTTGTCATCCTTGCAGAAGAGACTGTTTTGGATCTCTGCACAGGACTATGTGGTGAAGGCATGTGGTGACTGTTAACTTTTATTGTTTTTTGTGAATATTGGAACATTGGTGTCTTCTAGAGTTCCTGCCCGATTCAAAGTATCATTTCAGTTAAGGCAGATAATACTGCTGTAGAGAACTGGATTCTATCCCTTCTACGTTGGGAATCATTATCACCACAATTTTATGATGTTATCACAAATTATTGTCATCGCAGTTCAGATATGACTGACTAGTGCTATTCAACATGAGATTCTCAATCTCCCTTGCAAAAGCATTATACACTTGCAGCTGTAACTGAAACCAGTGAAAACACATAAGGTTGAAATGGTGCCAAATACTCTGAAAAGTCAAAACCACAGTGCTTTAAACTGAGTTCACCAAATACTTAAGAATGCTTTCTCTTTGCTTCAATTCCCTACGTGATACAGAGGAATAATGCCACATCTTCCCAGGATTGCTATGAAATTATTTTATGTTTGTGAAGTGTGTGAATAGCATAGCAATAAGCAGGGCAGGAAAGCCTGTGAGATTAATATTTCTGCCTTCAAAGTAGTAAATAAGCAGGAGACTGCAAGCTGCATGAGAATGGAAAAAAGACCCACAAAACCAGCGCAACTGTTCTGTAATCATGTCCCTTCTATTCTGTTCAATGAGCGTGTCTAATCCTATGAAGGGACAAAACTATGTGATCACCTTACACCTTTAAAAAGTTATCATATTGTACATTGTGCAACGAGATAAAGAGTTGGATAAACCCTGTTAATTCAAGACTTTACTAGCTTTTGAGTACTTCACTATGGAAACTTGATTTATCTCAATGTTTTTGTAGCTGTTCTGAACAGATGAGTGCTAATAGATTATTTCCACATGTAGGTGTGGGTAAGCTGGTGGAGCGTTAAAAGCAGGAATGAATGGGATTTTGAACTTAAGCTAAAATACATGTTCTGTCAGCATGGGATTACTTGTGGTGATTTATATGTTTTGGGGATTAACAGCATGAATGATAGAGTTTTTGAAGCAGCATTGGTCTAGCAAGGTTCATCGGGGATCAAGATATGTGTAACATATTTGCAATTACTTGGAAGTCTCTGTGCTGCATTCCCAATGTATCCTACTTCCCTGTGAGGAGTCCTCATCCTCTGAGACAGTGAGGAAAGGACTGTAAAAGGTGTTTTGGTCAGTTTGTTTCTTGTCTTCCTATCTTTTTTCAGTATGGTTTTACGTTACTGCCAATACGTAATTGCATCTTGAATTTTTTTTTTAGGGTATATATTTTATTAGCTCAAAATGGTAACCACAGCAAAGACCCTAGTGTCAGAGTATGGCATACTGTATCTGCAGGGACTGTTCCGCTTGGGAAAGCATGTTGCCCTCTACCTTGAAATATAGTGTGAAGAAAAAGACTCCGTTCATCTATATGGTACCAGTTCACGGTATATTGTTAGAAAACTACTTTCATCCAGTTTGCTATCTGTTTTCTTTTAATGCTTTACTGAAACTTGCATTCATGTTGTCTTCAAAGTCAGTTGAGTGCACAAGAATTGGAGCAGACACTTGCCCACCAAAAGCGAAAGCTGGTTTAGAAATAGCTGCCCCTGCAGTGCTGTCGCCTTTCCTGGTGAATATGTAATTGAATGTGCATTGAGTCCTTTTTTCTTTTTATTTGAAAGTGAGGAACAATGTCCTGTAACTTTGTAAGTTGCTAAGTTGCTTTCCCAGCTGGTACCATAGCGTTCAGTTCCTTTTAGGAGAAGGACTCTAACTTAGTTATATGAGGAAAAATTCTCAAAAGATTTGAACAAAGACTTTCTTTTTACTGACTGAATGAAGATTTGGTATAGGTTTCTCTGTACCTGTAGCATGTGTGGGGGCAAAAAATAGATGCCAAAAGACAACTGCAAAATTGACTATGTAAGGTTTCAAGGATTCTGTAGAAATTGCTGCTTACATTGAATTTAAGGTAGATGCAAGCAAGCAGTTTTTGAAGGAGGGAACTACTGATACAGAATGTTATACCAGGCTGCCAGTCATCCTTGTCTTTGGGGGAGGAAGAAGAGGCAAATGATGCATAACACAAACAGGATCATCGTTGATGTTCATGTATGGAGGAAATGCCTCCAAATAATAACTGAAATATACATAGAAGAAAATGGAGATATCCTTGCAATTCATTAAGAGCATATTGGAAACAAATAGATGAGTTATCGCTTTTCCTAGTGATGTGACTCTGAAGAGGTTATTCTTAGAAAGCTTTTGGTGAATAGGAAGGTGCAGCTGGTGGGTAGCTGGGTTGCTGAGGCTTCAAGGATGGGACCTTCAGAAGTTGCATTGGGTTTGTCTTCTTCTGGTCTTGTTTCTGTTGGCTGACTAGTTGCCAATCTTAGAAATAGTAGAAGGTGAAGAAGGCAGTAAGTTTCCCACTTATCAGGTTATCTGTCACCCACAAAGCCCGGAAGACTGACCTGTGGGGAAATGATAATACTCCTCCTTCAGCCACCTGACACGAGGGAGCGTGCCATGCTCAGGGGCCACGGCAGGTGTGTCTGAGGTGCTGTGATGTGGACGGTACGCACTACCAGTTTCACTCTGCCAGGCTTTGTAAAGGAAAATTTCAGGCCCTTCATTAAACTTCTCCCAAGCACTGCAGCAGCTATCACTATTCAAAGATTTTTATTGAAGTTAGAGAAGACAACATGTTACTCCATCAGGCTACTGTTTCTGTGCACTAAGAGATAACCCATTAAAACATGGGGAATCGGCCAAACTTCTTATTTGACACCAGCTACGTGAGTGACATCACCTGTAGTAATAGTGTTTCAGTCAATAGTTTGCCAGAGGCAGTCTCTTGTGCCAGAGTTAGAACTCAAAAACTGTCAGTTTTTCCAAACAAATACTTGACAGGGTTAGTGTGTTTCCTTGGTTAGAATATTTCCTTGGTGTTCGTACAATAAAACAAGGCAGAACTGAGTAATGCAATGATGCATACTAAAGGATGACTGGTCCTTTTTTGGCATGGCTTATTGAAACAGTTCCAGAAAACTGACTGGGAGAATAGAAGAGGAATACAAACCTAAAGTGGTTAAAGATTTTACAGAAACTAGGGATAAGTCTTTAAGCTAAATGTAGACGTGGTCAAAAACGCACTTCACTGACAGTAATTGTACACTGGTAGAGATGTATTTTTCCACTGTCTTTGTAAATGTATTCACTGATGTGATAACTATTAATTGAACTATTGCTTGCTGTAGTCTGTGTTTTGGAAGAAGCTTTGTTGTGTTATATGTAGTCTCCTTTGCCTGCTTGAGCATGTCCCCTGCCCTTGTGGATACTCACACTGTTCATTTTGGGACTCAAGTGATTTCTGGCAGTCAAGGCTTCTCTTGAAGCCGGGTAAGAATTCTTGAAAAAAACAGTTGTGCTAGTGCACAACCTAATCAACCGATACATCTTATGTCACTGCAATATTAATTCTACATGTTCAGTGTGGTTTTGTAGTTTATGACTTCCGAATAAGATTATACAGAATAGTTGTGGCTAGCATGAATTTTGTCTTTAAGATGATGTGAACTTTCCTATGCATACGTGTAGCTCTGCAAAAGAGCTCTAGGGAATGGCTCCTGTACTTGGAAATGCTGCACAGAGAAACCATTCTCCTATGTGGAATGCAGCTTTTGTCCAAAACTCTCACCATGAAAATTGCCTATATTTACTTGGGGTGTATGTGAGGCAGGTATTGCCAAGTAGCTTTTCAAGGAGTGCTGGATGATTTTTTCCCAGTGTGGAAGGCAGAGTCAGTTTTTGGTGGTTAATCGAGTGCATATTTTTCCTTATTTATTCTGAATGTAATTCCAGAGGATGAGTTGTGCAAGCAAATCGTAGAATCAACATGCCATTTCACTGAAAGCATGCTGCTGACTGGTAGGAAAGTAAAGAAGAATTCAGAGAAAATAATGTTTCCATAGTAAAAGCAATAAATAATTAGTAATTAAAAATAACACTAATGTATACATTGCAAGACAGCTTATTTTCTGAAGAATTGTCATGGTATATTTGCAGGGAATATAGGCAATTATGAAGCTAAAACTGAAAAGTTTTGAGTCGTCAGTGAAGTAGTTTTCTAAGGTATCTGTACTTAATGGCTGCATGTGTGCATAATATATGTTTCTGTTTGAGCTGGAAAGTATCATTCAGTACTCTGATATGCAATACCTTTCAGATGTATTTTCTAAACCATTACCCCATCTTAATCTAGAATTGCCATAATATTATACGTAAAAAGCAATGTTTTAATGTAAATAATGAGAGTAGCATTTGAGGTTTTCCCTCTAGGATCTTCCTCTTCCATACAGACATTACCTTTATGGTGTTGATAGTGACAATGTCCTTACAAGATACAAAATGATACTAAAATTCAAATAATTCACTATATACAGGATGTTAAGAAAAAATAATAATTTACGTTTGGTGAATATTTGTATCAGTTACCAAGGTTGTTAAATAAAATGTAATGCAAAGGTACAAGTATGTGTGTGCATGTGTGGCTGAAAAATCTCCCTATTTTCCATTTGTTCATCCACTCCTACTTAGAAGGATATTTATTGCTGCAGTCATACAAATATTAATACACTTTTCCCCATCTGACTTTCTTTTAGCACACTGATTTATGTCAGTACATGGACAAACATCCTGGAGGGCTTAATCCAGAAAATGTGAAGGTAAGAGTCAAAAAGAGCACACATTCAAAACACATACAGCAACAGTAACTTTGTGTAAAATGTCATATCAGTTGTTTCGTAGTAACTGATTATTAGCTGAAGGGAAACTGATTGCCATATGAACTGTATTTTAAAATATTTTTTCTTTAAAAATAACTAAAAATGCAATTATTTGTACATTCCCACAAAAGAAATGGTGAAGTCTGTAAAATTAATTGAGAGCCAGAATATATGAGTAAATACTGTTACAGTGCTGATAACCCCTCCCCTCCATTCAAACATTTGATCTTAAGACAATACTCCCCTAAAACCCGTAAGTAAACATGCTTTAGGCTGTCAGTACTAGACCTTCAGTGAGAGAAGCCATTGTAGGTTCACTGAGTTTGAGGGAACTCTTATATTAACTGAATGTACCACTTTTTATATGAGTATATAAACTCTTCCCTAATCTTTTTGCTCGCTTATCTTGGTGAAGCATTTTCATAGCTGGTCTCAGTTTTTTAATTTTTTTTCCTTCTAAGGTAGATACTGAGAATCATCATGCAGGAAGGAGGGAGTTTATTAGCAGGATTTAGGGGAAAAATAGATTGGTAGAGACTTGATCCAGTTACTTTCTGGGAAGTCAGCCATATTATTTTTAGCATCAAATGCTAAATCAAAATCAAAAAAGAAATCAGAAAAAAATCTTCCTTTCTGCATGTATTTGGCCAAATTAAAAAAAAAAAAATTCCTTTGGAAAATGTGGTATGCAATGTAGACTGTCACTCAGACATCTTGCTGGTGTGGACAGGGGAAGGCCATGGATCTCCTCCCAGTGCCAGCTTCTCAGTGCCTCTGTGAGTGCAGCACTTTGAAATGGCTGGAGGTGGGTGAGGTGGGACCTGCTTTTCAACCACTAAAACTTTTGAGTTTTCTTCACTGCTCAGTTTCCTAAGGAGAGTTTCCTGTGCTGAATGTGCTTGTTAGAAGAATGGTTTTGTGTTTCATTTCCCCGTGTGGATACTTTTACTTTTGGCTCCCAGAGATTTGGGATAACCTAAGACTGGCCTTGAAAATTCTTCATCCTGCTTCAGATTTGTAAGACCTCCAAGGCTGCAGTGCTGTATAACTGAAGATCTAATATGCAGTAGTCATTGTGGCTGTAATTGTTCACCACTGAGATGACATCATGATTCACATAACTGTACTTTTTCTTGATTGTATGAGGGCTCAGCGAGCTTGTCTTTGAGGGGGATAGTTGGGCTTGCTAACACATCATTGTGCTAATTCCTGAAATACCTGCCTTTTAAAACAGGAGCTGCGGAAGGGGACTGCAGCAGCAGCATTTCCCTTTTAAATTTTGCTGCATGTATTCCCTTGTCTGTCTTTACTATCTAACACCAGTGCTCACCAACACTTCTGAAGCTTATAGACACATAAGAAATATTCCTTTGAGTAGCCAAGTGTAGAGTCCTTATGTGTTGCTAGTTACATTTTTTTTTTTAATCCAGATGGATTATTAATAAAAAGTAAACTGAAAAAAAAAAGAGAAAAAACATTGGGAAGTTGAAGCAGATGAAACTACCCTTCTGTGATGAGCAATCCCATTAAAATTCTTTCTAATCCGTTAAATAATATTAATGAAAATTTATTATATGTATTTAGTAGATTCTTTTGCCAGGCCAGCAGCAAAGGCTAAATTTAATTTGTTCTGTAATTATTGAAAACTAGCATAATGATTTGAGCTTCTGCCACTTAAAGACTGAAGCAGCCTGCCTGAGTTTTTCAGTGAAATACCTGCTCTCAAAGCTATGAGTGAAAAATACCTGCTTAACCCAACAGAGGGATTTATTTCTTCAACTGGTAGAACGGGAGTTGCAGAGGGGAAGGAACCCATTCATATGTGCTAACAAGTCCCAGACCATCACCAGCATGCAAAACAAAAAGCTTGCACTCCTCTATTCTCACAGAGGAGGGAAGATGGTTACTATATAATATCTTAATGCTTTGTTGTGCTGTACTCAGTTTGTCAACTTACATAAATGCGGTTCTGAGACTTTGCCACCTATTTTAGTTTTAGCTTCTGGACAGAGTTATCTATGTGGAGCTACAGCTGATTTTTAAGGGTTGAGCTGAGCCATGTTAATTAGCTTTCCCTCCCTGTCAGCTCTTTCTTGCTCTTGGTCCTTCAGGAATTTCACTTTTAGTAAGACATTTAGCGTTTGGTCAGAGTCACTGGTTATGTGATCCCTAAATGCATTTTAAAAAACTTCCAGTTTAGCAATTACATTCCAGTACCAATAAATTAGTCTCATCTCTCTGGGGCTAGCCTTTGGAATTAAGCCATTGATGCTCTCCAGTATGACAAAAGACACCCAAACACAATTTGGTTCTTGAGAAAAGTATTGCCTACTGATGGATATTCTTTTCTGGCTTGTTGCCAATTATTATAAATACAAAACCACACAATCACATATCTTTCTTTTTCCAAAGAGTATTATACAGTAGTTCCTGTAAAACAAAGCTTTATAGGAATGCAGAAGCAAAGCCATTATTTACTTCTTCAGCCTAATTATATTTCTGAATTTTCACTGTATTTACGAACTGATCACAATGCATGTTCCCTTAGGCTTACTTTTAGATGAAGAATTGTAAATAGAACAAAATTGAAATTACTTTGATGGACACACATATTGCTGTCCCTTTGAGTGTTGTGTTTGACATTGCCTTTCTTCATGGTTTCAAATAGGGTATTTACTGTCACTTAAATACTTGAAAAAGAGTAAGCACACTATTCTAAGTATGTGGAATTAAGAAGAAGAATATCTCAATTGGCAGTTGTAGGAATCTTGGGAAAGTGTGTTTAAGCAAACAAAAATTCTGCTTCCTAAAATCTTAGGTATATTTAGCATTTTTAGTGGCACATATGTATTCAGACATAATGATTTCATAATTTTCTAATTCATGTATGGAGGCCCAAGTCTTACAAATAACACCAAATAACATTTAAACCCTCTAAAGAATTTGTGTGTGAGGCTGAGATGTTATTATCTGAAGTTGGTACTTAAAATACTTATACCAAGGAATACTAAACCAAGTATCCTGATGACATAAATGTGTTTAGGTGTCTGCAACATCTTTATCAGCCAGAAGGGAAATTGGCAGAAAGCAGTTGTTTCAATCCAGAAATTCTCTGAACTCTCTTTACAAGCTCCAAATACACAATTGTATATGTGTTTGGTAACTAACAAGCCTGCATATCTACCTGTTTTTTGTAACTATAAATTAGCACACAGTGTTCAGTATTATAGTTAGAGATGAGGAGAGAAAGCTAAGTGGTTATTAAGTTCCTGTTTAGCAGGCACAGCCTCATCTTCTCTTGTTTTGAAAACGTCTTTCTCAGTTTTTCCAAAACTGAAGGCAAGCAATAAATCTGAAGTACATGGCCCCACGTATGATTCTGTTGGAATCTACTGCTGCAGCCTTGTATGTGGTTGGAACTAAGAGCTGATTTATACCATGTGGTGCTTGCCAAGCTCTAAAATGTGGCTGTGGTAAACTGGGGTGGCAAGACTTGCTCCTGACTCTCCCTATACTGTTCCTCCTGGCCTGGACCACTGAAATTTGCACTCCTGGCTTTCTCTCCTGCAGCTGTTGCTGCCTTTAGAGATAGTTCATATTTCTTAGACTCTGAGTTGAAACATCTGGATTGCTTCGTACAGGAGGAACTCTGATGGCTCACAGACCTAACTGACCTTTTTTTCATTATTATCTTCATTCTGATCTGTGTTCCTTTGTCTGGTACAGGGCTATCTCAGCCAGCCTTTTGACTTACCTTCTTGGTTATCCTTAGCCTTTATTTGCAGCTGTCCATAAATGGTTCTTGTTTAGTAAACTCATAACGCAATTTTTAAGTATCTTTTTTGTGCCTTTCAGCATGTCCTGTGAAAATGGAACTATTCTTAACTTCTTTTAACCTTTGAGCTTTTTTACATTTTGTCTGTATCTTGTATCCATATTATTACATTCTCAGTAACGCAAGTAAATTCACCTTTATGTTTTGATGCATTTATTTTATAGTTTAATCCATTTTCTGTAACTCCTATTACTGGTGGAACAAATAGAGCACAGGCTTGCACCTGTAATGCCTGCGTTGCTTGTTTTCATTCCTGTCTTAAAAATAAATCCACTAATGAAAGCTTATTTGCTTTTTAATTAGTGATGCTGCATTGACTAACTGTAGTCTTTGGGGAAAAGCATCCTCATTTTTTTCTTTTTGCTGTTTTTTTCAATACTTGCAGTATTACAGGTAATACTGATTTCTATAATCATTTGACTTCAAAAAATTATCTTTGACAAAATGAAGACACTTGCCTCTTACCCATTGTTCCTCAATTCATGCAACACCAGCCAGAATTACAACATGGTTGTCAACTAGACAAAAACTGTCTCTTAATCACTCTTGAAATCTTTTACTTCTGACACCTTGGAAGGCTCCTATCATTGACTGTGACCAGAAGGAGAAGAATTTATCATCTGTTCTTAGTCCATCTAATATTGCTGCTCTGATTTGTTCTTCTCCCTGGGTACCTTTTCTCTTGCCAGGGCCAAAAAGCAATATAAAGAAATAGGCAGGCCTATTGCTGAACTTTGCATGCTGCGAACAGGAGTATTCAGCCTTCTACCAGGAACCTTCAAGACTTTTACCCATCTCAATTCTAAGCCTTCCTTGCTCCTATGAAGCCAGGCATAGCAGTCTTCTATTCATAACTGATGGATATTTTTGAAGGAAAACCTCAACCAACTAAGCCCTACCCCCACCACAAGCTTTAAAAATGTGTATTATCACTGTAATATTGAGTCAGAGAAAACAGTTGACCATCAAAGTCACATGTAAGGTATGTGGCAAAGTGTGGAGTAGAATTTGGGCATTAAGTTTCCTAGGATGGCCCAATAATCTCTGTAAAAAATGTGCTTGAGTTCCAGAAAAAAAACCTTAAAAGCAATGTAATTTATAGGAACTACTGTAACATAATGGGATGGTGCAACATTTTCCTGTGCTAAATGATCAAGAAGAGATCAGCTCACTTTATAGTACTCTTAAGTTAAAAAAAAAAAACCAAAAACAACAAAACCAAGAAAGTCAGATCAGATATGATAAAAATACTCGATTTATTAAACCAAAGTTTTATTACTGACCTCCTAAACAAGATGAAGTGCACATTGAATTGAAAATGTTGAAATACAATGAATGTTGTCTGATGTTTTCAGAAGTCTCTGGCACTTAATCACTTGTATTAATTTATTTCTCTTCATACCGCAGTAATGATGTCACTGCCATTAACTAATGGTTGTAGTTTTTAAAGTTGAATCTGTTCTTGTGAGATGAATAATTTTGGCACTTAATGACTACTATGAAAATTAATAGTCTGAGTCAAAGCCATAGGGCAGTTGTCATCTGATGTCTTTTGTAAACATATACATTTACCACTGAATTGATTACAGCTTTAGAATAATGTGAAGCACAAAGGGGAAGGAAGCATTCAGAACATGGAAGGATTAGGCAACTCCTGTATCCCGTCCATGTGAGGCTTACTCCATCAAATTGCGAACACCTGAACTTTGGTTGCAGCAGACCATTCATTGCATACTGGCTCTTGCTAAGCAGCAGCTCCATTCATTATTATTAAGATATGAAACCAGATGCTTGTTAGTAAAGCATAATATCTGAAAGTATGATAAAAATGTGTTGGGTTTTAGGTTCTAGGTGTAGTATTGATGTAGGCCTTCCTGGTGTGCTTCTGTTTTCTTTCCATCGTGTGATTGTATGAAGGCCTGTGGCATGGACAAGAGGTTTGTGGTCTGCTTTTGTGTTGGAGACAAGTGTAGAATTCCATGGCCAGTCCTGCATCCATATGTGACAAATGTGTGATTATGTGAATGGTTGGCTGCCATAGACTTAGGTACACAGGAACTGGGCAATTAAACCCAGCTATGATGAATTTCTGTGTCTTGTTTCACCTACTGTATTGACTCACGGGAGATCGAAGAAAACACTCTGGTATTCTAAGGTGAATAAATTTTATCAGTTAAATTTTATCAGTTGTTACTGGAAACAAATTAATTAATGTCGTGCTTTTGAAATTTCTCTCCTCACTGAAATTAGTGATGCTGCTGATGTAGAGTTGAAATAAAATATTATTTCAACAGATATGCTAAGGAGGAAGCGTTGCTGTTTAATGTGGTTAAGAAGTTGCTATTTTCCATTCCTCATTCAGCAAATAAGCAGGTGTACAGCAGACAGAGTAATGCTGTGCCAAATTAAGGTTGTCTTTTACACATGGCATTGAGAATTGATTATTTAAATTAGACTTTTTAATTTTCAGACATTAAATATGGCATCGGCATTTCACTTTGTCAGTTGTGTCACTTAAAGTAATGATTTGATAATATGCACAATTGAACAGTAAACACATAATCTTTATCAGTGTGTTAAAATTCATGCTAGAAGAATGTCACTCATATCTTGTGTGTGCCTAGGTATTTTATTGTCTGTTTGATCCATATGATTCACATATGGCAAAAAGTATGCAAATATTATAGGGATGAAGAAAACACTTATCCCAGTGTCTTTAAAATTGGCGAGACATCTGTTGCCACTAGACCTAGTTCAGAATGTAAGTCAGTTTGTGAAAGGTAGGGAAGGATATTTAATTGATTTGAATTTATTTATACTTTTGCCATTCAGGAAAAAAAAAAACAGAAGGAGTCTTCCATTTATTGAACATTAGCAGATGACTATGACTGATCATAAGGGAGTGTCTTTATGCTCAGTTAACTAAGCACACCTTACGCATTGCAAATAACTGTAGTAGTACCCAGAGGAGACAAAAAATTATTAGAAGAACATTAAAGAGAATAGAGATTAGCAAATTAACACTTTGCAATCTCTTTACTTTGCAGTTCTGCTGCAAATAAGTAGAAAAATTTGTAATGATAGTATGTGCATTCCCAGTGGCTGTAATTCTAGGCATTTCTGTGTGCCATTGTCTTTGGTGAGACTGTCATGTAAGGAATCCAGGAGCAAGTTAGAAACCTTTGTAAATGCATTTTGATGTGAATTATTCTAAAATTATTTGTGAGAGAAGAAGACCCAGGGAACTATAGGTCAGTCACTCTCACCTCTGTGCCTGGCAAGATCATTCCTCCTGGAATGTCTGCTAAGGCACATGGAAAACAAGGAGGTGATTTAAGACAGCCAACATAGCTTCACCAAGGGCAAATCATGCCTGACAAATTTGATCACCTTTTATGCTACTGCCACAGACTTGGTGGACAAGGGCAGAACAACAGACATCATCTACTTGGACTTATGCAAAGCATTTGGCACTGTCCCGCATAGCATCATGGTCTCAAAACTGGAAAGTCATAGATTTGATGGATGAACCACTGTCCTCGTTCTGGGAGGGACAGGATTAATTGTCCCCCGGCTCTAGCAGGGGCACAGGTATTCCATCTTATGTAAGCCATGCCCAGGGGGTAGCCGAGAGCTGGCTGGGAAGGGGATGGGGACAGGGAGGGGGATGGGAGGTCTGTGGTGGCAGCATGCAGCCTGGTGTACGGTTGGTGAGCGATCGGTATCGTAATCATGGTTTTATACTTCTTCATGCATGTTACTGTTTTGTTGTTCTGTTAAACTGCCGTTGTCCCAACCCACGAGTTTTGCTTTTTTCTTCCAATTTCCCCCTCCTAGATGTGGAGGGGCTCAAGAGAGAGAGGCTGCCACATGGTTCTTTGTTGCCGTCTGAGTCTAAACCACCAAAGTCCTTTTTGGTGCCCAACGTGGAGCAACTTGGAGGGCTGAGATAGCGACAAAATCCGACCAGGGCTTGTTAAGCAAACTTGCTGTGTGCTTTTATTGTATGAGTGGAAATGTCGCCGGTCACCACGTTGTTTTCTTTGTTCTCGTGGCTCTGCTGTGTAAATTCCTATATGGTTTATGTACTCCCTGTGATGTTGTTTAACATCTCTGGAGAGGTATCAAGTTTATAATTTGGCTGTCCTGTGTAATATCAGTGTATGATTTGTTGGCATCACTGGTCAGAAGGTAATTGGGGGGTGTTTATGTAGTATTGTTGTCCTGCCTGTACCTTGGGCAGCATCTCTCGGAATTTATTAAAAATCACACCCAGCCTATGGGGGAAACAGAGGGAGACGTTTTCCCCAGTTACCTTACCTCCTTTTTCTCCTTTGGGCCAGGTGTTCCAGCTTTTGAGAATTTTGAATAACCTTGGGATGCTGAAACCAGTGTGATTCTTTTGCTTTGTCTCCTGAATGTGCTCAAACAACTCTTTAAGATACCACCCAGAGATCTGCCCCAAGACTGAATAGTCCTGGGTGGCATGGGATGTGGGAGAACATAGGCAGGTACCTAGAGACCTTTTCACCTCCAGTGGCTTGGGACTTCACCCCCAAACAAGTACAGAACCCTGATAAAGTGATAGAATATTTGAAAGGAAAATGTGGTGGCTGTTCCAGAGAGGCACAACTCACTGCACTGTGCTGGGCCCTGGCCAGTATCTACCAGAAACTGCTCAATACTGTGCAGCATCCTCAGGAGCAAGAGAGGGAAAACAGACTGACCGGCTTCTGATCTTGCTTCTGATCCTCTTGAGGGAATGTCTAAGTCATTTTTGGAAGAACTGAATACCGGGTACCATGACCAGGATTAGAGGGGCCTTGCCTCCAGCCAGGTGGGGGAACGGGACAACCAGGTGAATTGAACTGCGTGGATTTGATGGGCTGGCACATCAGACACACAGGATTATAAAGCTCTAGTGGACACGGACGCACAGTGTACCCTAATACCATCAAGCTATAGAGGGGCAGGGCCCATTTGTATTTCTGGAGTGACAGGGGGATCTGTACTGGAAGCTGAAGCGAGCCTAACTGGGAATGAGTGGCAAAAGCATCCCATTGTGACTGGCCCAGACGCTCCATGCATCCTTGGTATAGATAACACAGCTAACTCAAATGGGAAACCTCAGTTGCCCAGGAATTTTAGAAGTGATTATGAACTGGCCAGAAGGCAAGGATTTTGGTATGTCACCAGAGGAGGAAGTGATGCGTTGGAAGAGGCCCCACTGTGTAATGATCTACTGGAAAATGAAAAGAGGAATTCACTGATGGGTCCTTCTGGATTGTTGGAAAGCATTGAAAGTGGAAGGCTNAACACAGCTAACTCAAATGGGAAACCTCAGTTGCCCAGGAATTTTAGAAGTGATTATGAACTGGCCAGAAGGCAAGGATTTTGGTATGTCACCAGAGGAGGAAGTGATGCGTTGGAAGAGGCCCCACTGTGTAATGATCTACTGGAAAATGAAAAGAGGAATTCACTGATGGGTCCTTCTGGATTGTTGGAAAGCATTGAAAGTGGAAGGCTGCCATGTGGAGTCCCACAAGACAACTTGTAGAAGTCGTACAAAGGACAAGGTGAATCAAGCCAGTTTGCAGAGGTGAGAGCAATTCAGCTGGCTATAGACATTGCTGAGCGGGAAAAGTGGCCAGTACTTTATCTTTACACTGATTCGTGGATGGTGGCACGTTCGGCTGCAAGCCCCAAAAGTACAGCATGCAACAGTCCAACAACACACACCACCTTTCCTGACCTGAGAGACTGTCCTAATAAATGAAGCCCAAAGTCATGGATTAAATTAACTCAACAGGCCTTTTAGAGTGATGACCCATAGACTAATGACATTATATCTGTATGGATATATATGTACTTATGTATGTCACAGGAAAGTGATAGCTTTCAGTTGGGAACTCTAAGATCTGGGTATGGCATAGATGGTATGGAATAAGGGGTGGATAATGTCCTGGTTCCAGGAGGGACAGGATTAATTGTCCCCTGGCTCTAGCAGAGGCACAGGTATTCCATCCCACGTGTGAGACATGCCCAGGGGGTAGCTGGCCAGGAAGGGGAGGGGGCCAGGAAGTTGGTGGCAGCGGGCTGTCTGGGCTGCGGTCATGAGCAGACGGTATCATAATTGTGCTCTATACTTCTTTATCCATGTCACTGTACTGTTTTGTTGTTCTGTTAAACTGTCTTTGTCCCAACCCACAAGTTTTGGCTTTTTCTTACGATTTTCCTCTCCTGGCTATGGAGGGCCTCAAGAGAGAGCAGCGTCATGTGGTTCTTTTTTTGCTATCTGAGGCTAAACCACGACAACCACTCGCTGGATAAGGAACTGGCTGGATGGCTGCACTCAAAGGGTTGTGGTCAACAGCTTAATGTGCAAGTGGCGGCTGGTAACGAGTGGCATTCCTCAGGGGTCAGTACTGGGACCAGTGCTGTTTAACATCGTCGGAGACATGGACAGTGGGATAGAGTGCACCCTCAGCAAGTTTGCCGACAACACCAAGCTCAGTGGTGTGGTTGACACACTGGAGGGAAGAGATGCCGTCCAGAGGGACCTGGATAGGCTTGAGAGGTGGACTAGTGCAAATCACATGAAGTTTAACTAAGCCAAGTGCAGGGTCCTGCACCTGGGACGTGGCAATCCCAATCACAAATACAGGTTGGGCAGAAAATGGCTGAAGAGCAGCCCTGAGGAGGACTTGGGAGTGATGGTGGATGAGAAGCTCAACAAGAGCTGGAAGGCACACTGGCAGCCCAGAAAGCCCACTGCATCCTGGGCTACATCAAAAGAAGCATGGCCAGCAGGTGGTGGGAGGTGATTCTACCCCTCTACTCTGCTCT